>CM076573.1:778221691-778792125 GCA_034641835.2 Pinus albicaulis | reverse complement strand
GAGCTCCCTCTGGTCCGACCCAATGCTAGATTCTTTTGTGTCTTCGAGAGCCTGACAACCTGGTAGCGATCGAGGAGGCAAATTCTCCTTTGAAAGGAGGCTTCCGCTCTCGCCCAGATCCGTTGCTGAGGGCATGGGAGCTGAACTGTAGAAGGGACACCGGAATATATGCGGCAGATAAACCCCTGCATGGTTGCCTGAATATTGTGCTTCCAGAGGGGTCGCCACCGCAAACGTGCCCAGAGTCTCTAGCGCGAGAGAGAAGACCAGGCTGCGGTTGTGAAGGGTTTCAAGCTCTTGGCCAGGGCCATCAACACGCCAGTCATATTTCCTGTCGTTGATCTGAATCGTAGGTATCAAAGCAACAGGGAGAGGGCATTGCGTGGCTCGAGGAACTGATGCAGGATCGAAAGCCGCAAGGGGAAGAGGATTCTGATCCACAGTCTTAGCCGGCGCGGAAGCACCATAGGAGAGAGCGGTTGTCTGTGAGGAGAAGGAAAAAACCCTAGACGCCATTCTTCCGACTCAAAATGCTTTATTTAGTGTATTTCTAACTTGGCCCACAATGCATTGTTACCATGATAATAAATTAATTTAAACTAATTCTAAGATATATTTAACAGCGGTAACACATGCAAATATCTTAAACCAGCAGTTAGCTGTTCCAAAATGTTTTTCATCATTTACGTATGCAATTAGTCGAAACCAGCATTGATAAAAATAACAAAAATAACTATTCAGGAATTGAGATTATGGAATAGAGATTCTGCCAGATTCCGTCCTTTGTTCTTGCTGATAAGTTGTAAAATGCATGACACCAAAAGTTCTTGTGTTGCCTTTTTTGGAGAGCATGTCAGCGATTTGGTTCTGTTACCTTTATGCTCTTCAAAACAGGTGTAGAGAGGCAGAGCTGTGGGACTGGAAAACCACCCTAACTCTTTTTGGGCTTTTAGTGATTCCGGTGATTCTCTATGGTTGTGAACTATGGGCCAGCAACACAACCAAGTTGCAGTGGAAGCAAATTGAGAAAATTCAGAAACGTTTGATTACAAACAAATTCAAAATTAAAAGTGCAGTTCCTTATGCTATCCTGTTAAGTGAAACAGGGGCTGCTCCTATTGAAGCAATTGCTATGGTGCGAGTCATAAGGTATCTGAAAAAAATTGAGCAAATGGAAAATGATAGATGGCCTAAGGTTGTGTTTAGTGACAGATTGTGTAAAAGACAGAAGACTTGGATGCGGCAAAATAACAAATGGTTTAATAAATGGGGTATTTGCTTGAGCATGTGCCCTACAAACAGTAAAGAGATAAAAGCTTTTGTTATGGATAAATTCCACAAACATACTTGGAAGAAAGAGCTAGAGAGAAAGAAGAAGTACTACATAGAAGAGTTTAACCCCACGCATAACCATCAACAAAAGGCGTACATAGGGGCTAATATTTCTTGGAGATCTAAAATTTTTATTGCTCAATTAAGGACTAATTCTCATCAACTCCGTTGTGAAACAGGGCGCTGGAAAAGGCCAAAAGAAATTTGGGAAGAAAGAGTATGTATATTTTGCTCCTCCGGAAAAGTGGAAACAGAGAAACATTTCATTCTAGAATGTGAGGCCTTCAGGGACACCAGGGAAAACTATGCAGGTATTCTGGCAGCTAATTCTTGGGATAATCTATTCAGCGAAGAGTTTGTCGATAAGCTGGGAGTGCTCATTGTAAAACTTCACAGGAAAAGGGCCAAATACAAGAGTCAGATAGAGAAGCAATCTGTCCCATAGGCTATTTTTAGCCTCGCGGACATTAAAAATTCTTTCTTTCTTTCTTTCTTGTGCGTATGAAATATGCTGAAAAGTGCGTTCTAATAGGCTAATGAGAATCATCCAGTATGACAGCATGGGAGGCAGGAAGCACTTGATTCCCTTGATCCAATCAATGCAGCACTTTGAATTTCTTTATACTTGGAGATCTTTGATGTTTATCCGATGTGCTGTGAAGAGAAGTCGTCAGAGTGCAATAATTTCTGCCCGATTAATTGTGCCTCTACCTCCTGCCCATCAGAAGTGTTCATAGCATTTGGGCGCCGTTGTTGATAGCATCCCGGCACCGTGACAATGGCCCCAATGGCCCCGCATCCACATTTGCCGTTGCTGCAATCTCTATCAAAAAAGCGAACAGGGAACTTATTCCATACATCCAGTTTATGGATCTGCTTAGTATAGATTTTATGTTTAATAGGTCCTTTCTTGGAGTAGAATGCTGCAATCCCCAGGACAATGCGCCTTATGTCCAGCTTCTTCTTTTCAAAAGTCAAGCTATTCCTGCATCTCCAAATACCCTGAATGATGTAAAGCTATTCCTGCATCTCCAAATACTCCAAATAATATAAAATGGCAAGATACAATATTCTTGATGAAAAGCGAGCCAAATTTTAAAGCATGTCTCCAAATTATGTTGTGTCGAGAACCCTCCGATCTGAAATATTTGCATGACAGATTGCCAAATCTCTGTAGCAATGGTACATTTTAATAGATGTGTGACATCTTCTTAATGGTGCATCCTAAGCGAGCAGATGCCTGATCCACTGTAATCCCTAAGGGATTCTCCCAAGTGAGAATTTTGTCAGGTAGAGCTAACCATCCGAAACCATGGTAGAATCTCATTCCCAAATCCTTTGAAACCAGGGTAGAATCTCAGCAGTGATTTGGGGATTGCTAATATGGTTGTATAGTTTTTTAACCGGAATTATTGTTGTATGGTTTTTTAACCGGAATTTGGCCCTTCTGAGTTTTCCCGACCTATTTGAGCCTGTCCGGTTCTTAAGTGAAGTATATCCCGGCCTCTTTGACCTGTGTAATGTATTGGTCCCATTCTGTAGCCAAAGAATCAGAGAGGTCATTATCCTCTGCCCGGTGCCAAGATTGTATGCGTGGAAAAGTAAACCTGTATGAAACAATGTTAGATAAATAAAACATACCTCTTCCATGCAGATGGCGTAGAAGGGGAACAGAAAGAAGTGAATGTGAGCCCTGAATTCCCCTGATGGTATCCAGTTCAACCTCTGTCTTCTGCCCATCTCCCACCTCCCAACAGGTACCCGCAAATAACCAATGGCGATTCTTCATCATTCCTCTTCAGATATAAGAGGATGAAGTGGGAAATTTAGCTCCGCTTTTAATCCAATCCTTTGTATCCTTATATCCCATATATTTGCCGCGGATGATCTGTGGCCAAATGCCCCTGTCAGTTATCCCTCTCCATAAGTTCTTGCAAATGAGAGCTCTGTTGAAACTCGGAGTTAAAAAAATCTATGGAATATACACTAATGTAAAATATATATACATATAAATGTTTTATATATATATATATGAGCGTGGTTTAAAAATAGAGTAAATTGATCTTCAAAATAATAGATTTTCTGGTGATTTATAGTGTTTTTAGAGTTTGTAATGGTATTGAATCTATTTCTAAACTCTTTTACTATCAAAATTTTTCAAAAATTCAAATTTCCAAACCATTTACTCCATAAATAAACAACTTCTATTATTCGTATTTTTTTAAAATTGAAAAATGCATGATATTTTTAGTGCACAATATTGAATTTGAAATACTTTAAATCCAGTGGTATTTGTGCAGCATGTTCAGCGTTTATATATCTACCATAAAATACATATTGTTTATTGAAATGCTCAGCATTCATATCTGTCATAAAATACATATTATTAAAATGTAAAGTTAATGTTGAACACAACTTTTTAATTCAACAATTTCTGGACATTGCAATGTAGCGTCCACTGAATTCCAAAATGACTGTCCAAAGGAGTGTGTACTCTCATCGCTTTGACTTTCAAATTTGTTTGGTATTAAGAAAGGAACACACGCCGTATTTTGAAATCGTTGTCAAATTAGGTTCTGTTAAAGGATAACAGAGTGGTTAAAGTTGAAAGTTTTGATAACAGAATGGTAATTAGCCAGTTTAAATTTTTTTTCCATTTGAATTTTATTTGTTAAAGGATAACAGAGTGGTTAAAAAAGATGATAGATTGGTAATTAGTTGGTTAATTTTTTTTTTATTTGGATTTTTTTCTAAAGCATATTAGTTTCTGTGATAAAAATTTATAAAGTTGAAAGTTTTGATAACATAATGGTAATTAGTCAGTGTATTTTTCTTTTTTCTTTTCTTTTTAAAGATATGTATCTGAATATTTTATTTTATTTTCCAAAACGTCCAAAGTGTCCTTTTGAATTATAATGCTATCTCGGATTCGTGATTGGAAAAATACAGAGCCAGGAAAATTGAAATGGTAGTAGTCGTGACTCCATTCTAAATCTTTGCCTAAAACAATGCTCCTAAATTATCAATTCACAAATTATCTTAAAACAGTGCTAAATTATCAATTCACAAATTATCTGAAAGAAACATTCCCAAAGTGTTCTTAAAAACAAAACCTAACTTGAAAACCTAACGGAGATGGAGCCCAACAAAATAATTATCCAATCAAATGCCAATTCATGAATGATCAAGGGAGGGTTGAAACTTAAATATACTGTAGGAAGGTGTAGGAATGTCTGATTACCCCTTGAGAATTTGATAGAGATAGGTAAGGAAAGTAATTTTCCAATCAAGTGCCGTAAACAAAGTAATTTTGGGCAGTATAAATGATTGGTTATGGGATAATAATGAAGGGTGTAGTGTTGGACTTGACTTTATAGTGTAAGGGCCTTTTGTATTTGTTTGTGGAGATAAGATGTAGATGTTATTTGTATTTGTAGCTATATCATCTTGTTAGTTGTTATTTTATGGAATATTAGTTAAAGTTTAAAATATTTTTAGATGATTTAGTTTTATTTAAAAAAATTTGGGTTGACTGAAACTCTGTTTCCTTTTTTAATGCAGTGATTAGTTTTGATTTACATACAATAAAAAAAATTTCCTCGAAAAAAATTGGTATTTTCATTCATTCAAAAAAATGTTCAACCATGTCCACAGGTGAGGTAAAAAAAAAAAAAAAACATATACATGTCCACAAAACACAACCGGCCCATACAATATGGTTGTACAAAGACAACAACAAAAAATAGCATAGTATTGTGCGTTGAGCACCAATATATATATAGAACCTACTGTAGAATAAAACAAAGCTAAACATAAAATAAATATCAGAAAGTAAAATATGTACATCAAAATACTTGGCTGAAAAAATCAACCAAAGTCCTCCATGAGCAATGGAAAAACTGATATGGAGCCAGTCCACCAAATTCAGTCACTTGCCAATGCCTCGATCCATAAAAAGCCCATCAACAACCCTGTTTCTTGGAAAGCCTATCAACAACCCTATTTTGTTCCCTGTAACATGATTAATAATCATAGAAACAAAAGCAAATTTTAAACGAAAAATATCAGATAGTAGCATTAACCCAATCGATCATCAGTAGTGAGTCCTAAAAAATTTGGAGTCGGTCACACCATTTTTCCAGAGCAAAAGCAATCAAGGATTTACATGCCAAGAGTTTTGCCCAATTATTTGATCCTCGCCCAATGCATATACTGATATGAAAGAAAAATTGTTCAGGTAGATGAAGAACGAACCTCCCTCCTCCTGTGAGGCCCTATCAAAATAACCCCAACGCTGATTGAAATCCAGAGTTTCAACCAAAACCTCTTGAAGCTTACCCCTTAGCGGAATCTGTGGATAATGTTCCAAAATAGCCAGACAATTCATCGTTGTCCGAATCAGGAAGGAAGAAGTGTCCTTGAAAATGGGTCGATTACGGGCCAACCAAGTGGTCCAAACAATAATGAGGGGCAGTGATTTATACTGAAAGGTATCCCTGTTAACAATCCAACCTCGCCAAATTTCAACAAGGGAATCTCCCTCCTACTTGCATGCCTTTCCCATAACACTATGACAATACAACTATTGATTTTTGTAGCATCAGATGTGCTCTTGCCTTGATATTTTGTAGAGAGGCTAAGATACATGCATTCTCCAAGACCCATAAATTGTTTGGGAAAATTTAATCATTTTTAATGTATTCCTAAGTCTAAACTTAAGAAATATGGTTAATTAAAGGGTATTAATTAAATCGGGTGCGAATCTTCTACATAAAGGCGTGGATTGAGTCCATGTTAATTCGAGCCATTGATTAAGATCTAATCTTGGCCATTGATATGTCAACGAGAGTATACAGGAAAGAGCTTGATGGGCACTTGGACAACACACTTGAGATTTGCATAGATCGATTTTGTTGGGAGATTGAATTCTCAGAGAGGCAACGTGCTAGAGATAGATCCAATGTGATCGTTGTAGTGAGGGGCAGAGATAGTAGATCGGAGGAACTTTTCCAGATTCGGGGAGTGCAAGGAAGAGAAGACATCGACAGTCACAGAGAGGCTCTACAGTTCCATGCAAAGGAAACACGGAGCTTCAGAGGGAGTCCACTATTTTGCTGAGAGATAGTCGAGATCCAGTGTTAGAAGCCTGGGTGTGAGTCAAGAGGGTCGGGGAGTCGAGTTTCAGTGAGCAAAAACTAAGGAGGAGGAGGTGATTCAATTCCGGGAGCGTGACACAGTGACTGCGTAGACTGACGCAGTTACTGTGCAGGGAAACTCCTCTCCAGTTCAGATCAGTGCTTGATTGCCATGACAGTGTGAGATTTTCTCACTATCTCATTCGTCAGTATTTCTTTGTATCAGATAGATAGTTTGGACACCCAACGATTTGTACTTAGATTTCTACTACATAGTATTAAAACCCTTAGGTGTTGCACCGATTTCCCCAAGTTGGGTTTTTCGAGGGACGATTGTCCAAAAATAACGGTGTACTTGTGTGCGTGTTTCTATCTTTCCTGCATGGTATTTTCTGCAATATTTTATGTTGTGTAGGCTGTAGTGTATTTGATTTTGATATTTACTGTGTAACACCGTAAATAATTTGTTCAGTGATTAACAAATAGGAGAAATATAATCAGTTGATGCAGTAGGATTTTATTAGTGATATTTTCACATGGTATTAGAGCGCATGAGCAATAGGAAGAGCTCAGTTGCAGAAGGAAAGAGGGTGATTCGAGGCACTACATAGGCAACTGCTCAAAACCCCAGGAAGCTACACAATCCAGAGGCCAGCAGGGCATACTTTTGAGGAAATTTGTGTCTGTAAGTGAGTCGACAGAGCACAAAATTTCTAGATCCAGAATTGCCAGAGGCAGAGGGAGTAGCACCAACAATTTCCACGCAGAGAAGATCTTCAGCTAGGACGCAATCATTTTGCAGTAGTAGTTGGCAGAATAGTGACAGGAGGAAAGAAGAGCACACTGAGGGAATTTTGCCCTCAGATAATTCTAGCCGGGAAATTCTAATTTTCCACGCAAAGTAGCAGTAGCTGAGAGTATTTTTGCTCACTCCAGCAGGGAGTGCATAGATCTAGTGGGTAGATGCGCAGAGGGATAGAGGCATAATTTGACTTTGTTTGGTGAGATGGCATCAACTGGTTGAGAGATCAGGATCGGTTGGACGGAGCGTCTAACTATGTGATATGGAAGGCAAGGATTTCCTTCCTTATGAATGAATATGATCTCAAAACCTACATTGATAATGTGGTGGTTGTCCCCACAGATATGGATCAAAACAAGACGTACAAGAAAGAGATGGCTAAGGCGAAGAGGATGATGCTTGATGGATTTCAAGATCATGTTGTATCTCATATAGTGGCCCTGGGAACGACCAAAGAGATTTGGGACTCCCTTGCTACGTTGTACGAAAGATATTCCGAGCAGAGGAAGATGTATCTGGAAGAAAATTTGAGGAGCACACGTATGCAGAAGGGAGAACACATAGACCACTTTCTCCACAGGCTTCAGGATGTTCGAGATCAGTTACCAGTTGTAGGGTCAGCGCCTCAAGCTACATAAATGGTGTGGATAGTTCTTAATGCAATATCAGAATAATGGCAAGTGTTTTTCCAAAGTATTTTGGGCAGAGAAAAATTTCCAAAGTGGGATAGGATGTGGGAAGATTTGTAGCAAGAAGAGTTGAGGCGAGACTTGGTGAAGAGCATCGTAGAAGGCAACAACAACAGTGGGATGAAGGCAGAGGTAAAGGAAGAGGAGAATGCAATCCGCACATCAAAGGGGAAGCAGGAGTAGCGCAGAAGAAAAAAATGGTGTTTCAAAGATCAAATGATTCAGATGTGGTGAACTTGGTCACTATGCTACCCAATGTCCACTTAGAAAGAGGGACAATGAGGAGAGGCAAGATCAACAAGCTGCATCCATAGAGATCGACATATTGTCCTCCAGGCTGGGAGAAGAGTTCGACATGATTACCGACATACCTCTAGGGGCGAGGTGGGGTGATTTGGTTTTGTAGCCCCTCTAATACAATATTTTGTCGCACTCCTTGTCTCATGCCCTGAGCTTTCGAAATTTTCATCAAATGTTGCAAAGTGACAAAATTTGTCAATGTGTTCACCATGAAAACATGATCAAAACATCCTTGAAGAACAAAAGAAGAAATGCCTTCAAGAAATTATGGAAAGGCTTTCCAAAAACCATATTTGCAGGCCCAACAAGGTCCTCATGACTTATGCCTTATGCTTGTCATCTTCACCATTATATGTGTCTAGCGCTGCTAGCACGGGAATTTAAGTGAAAAAAGCCCCTCTTCAAACAGTTTCTCCAAAAATGGAGTCGAAGCTTCTCTTACTAGAAACATCGAGAACAGAGAGCTGGTTATAGGTGAATAAGGATCGGGTCGAGTTATCCCATTTCAAGCCTTTGATCCTACTATTAGGGATATTTCCCTTAATATGCGGACCTTATTCCCCCTTTTGTGGATCCCTAACTCCCTCTCCTTCAATATAAATGAATTCCCTACTTTCCTCAAAGGGTTGATCAATGTTGGTTGCCATCGTTGTGCCTAAATGCTGCCATTGTCTGAAGGAGAAAGGAGAGCTTTAAGGTCTTAGCTAGGACTTGGAAACTCATTCAAAGGAGGTTTCCAACATCAAAGCTTAAGTGGTTGTATGCTTCCCTTACTTTATATTAATAATACATTATGTGTTTTCTTCCCATAAATGCATAAATCATTACTCATTTAGTGCGATAATCTCTAATCTATCATATAGTTTATGTTAGAATGAATTATATGCTTCTTTTGTCTCTGTTTGATCTTCCTTGCAGGTATTCATCCGAAATGGTGTAAAGAGGATTGGACTTGGAAGCGATAAGATCGGGAAGTGACACCAACGTGCATTAGCATCAAAGTGAGGTAGGCCATCTATCTTACTTTGTACTTTCTAATATAAGCTAGGAAAGTTTACACATATTTGTCTAGTTTGGTGCTAAATCCTTCCTTTAGTCCTAGAGAGATCGCTTATGTCCGCAGAAGGGATTATCTGTACAAAAACATGGAGAATCCACTGGGGAACTTATAACCCTTTCAACCCTCCTTTTGCATTTGGTATTTTTGTGTAATATTCCATTTTTTTGATATGGTCAAACGGGTAGAAACTCCCCATGGTATCTGCCCACAGTATTCCCCTTTGTTTTCGAGGGAAAAATAATAAAATGAGGCTTCTATAAAATCCATCAAGCGTATAAATGGGGGTAGGAGCTAGGCATTGGGGGAATTCGAGTTTATATATCTTATTGTGTTTTTCTTGAGATCTTGGCATGGCCATTTCCAGTTTGATCCTAGGGACGAAAACCCTGTGGGTGTTATTTATCTGGTGGATCCATCTAGGGTCCACGATTGTGCTTCAGTCTTTATTGTTCTCTTTTGATGAGTAGTCGTGCATGCCATTGCAGGGGCTCCGAAAAATGTATGGGCATGTACTATTTTTCTTCAATTATTGATATAAATAAGGTTGCATTTTCAGATCTCGTATATGTTCATTTTTTTGTTAAAATATTTTTATTGAGAACACTAAAATGTGTTAGATCTAACTAAATTTTTAAGGTTCGGGAGAGTACTATGCTTTATCTGCAAGGGACCTTGGGTCCTTAACCATTCATGTCCAAGTGATAAGGAGGAAACAAGGGTAGAACAATTAAAGACTTATTCAAATCATGGGAATTCATCCATAGTTGGGTTCATGGGTTTTCAGGAGAGAACCTATGAAGGATCCGAGCAGTCAAGTACAAATGGTGAGCAACAACACCATGTTTTTCAGAGAAACTTGCAGAACAAGTTGATTCCTCTCGATGGTGTGGTATTTGAGTCCATAGTTATCCAGGAGAACATCCATAAAAAGTATGGGCAATCAAATGTAGATTACAGTCCACTAGTACATCCATGTTTGACAACCAGAAAGGGTGGACAACTTGTCCCCACATATGGATAAGGCCAGGAAGAAGACATTCAAGGAGAATCAAATGGGGAGTTAGTAGTAATAAATCAACATGATGAGCATGTTCATGCAGGCCAGCATGAAAAATATAGTATGCAAGATGAGCCATTTCTAGAGGGTCAATCAAAGGTTAAAGTTGAAGCTGGGGTCGTGGGACATCTAGTGTAGACATATACAAAGACATTCAGCAGGGCACTAGAACTGCCAGTAGAATACTTTCGGGAAAGGATAAATATAAAATATATATAGACAATTATTTTAATAAAAGTGCCATATATTTAGGGATTTCAATAAAGTAAAAAATTATAAATAATATATTAAAATTTTTTATTGAATTTTGTGCTAATAAATATTGTAGAAAATAGATGAAATTAAATTAAAATTAAAAAAATGTCTACATGGAATTTTTTATTAATTTCTTGATTTTTCCTTAGGAGGCCACTTTTAGACTAAAATTTCCTCTAATGCATATATTATGTTGTTGAAGCAGATAGTTTGGACAATCCAAGACATTGTCTTACATGTGAATAGAAAAAATGAAGAGCTCATAGGGTTATATGTCGAATCAACGACCAAGTTGTCTAATGTTGAGGAACGACTCAAGTCCCTCACAAGGCAGCAAGAGGAGTACAGTTGGGATTTTCAGAGTAGCCCTCTACAGGAGTACATAGATGGGGCTTGCAACACTACCAACCCACCTTTATACATTGGGAAGAGCAGGGAAGAATTATCCAAATGAATCATGTTGGGTGACCAAGTGGAGCTGCATGAATTGAGCATCGAGAAACATCAACATAGTATATTTACAGATATTCACCCTTCCCCAAATATGGATTGGCAAGAGATTATGAGTTGGTATTCTATTGATGGGTTGATTCCTGAGAGGATACTCAAAGCCAAAGGCATATTGCAGCTTGGGCCCTTTGGCACGAGCAGTGATGGAGGGCTCAGATGGTACCATAACCCACAGATCCCAAGATCTAGGTGACATTGGGATCCAGGAGAATCCATTGGGGGCAGGATTGACCAAATGATTGCCTGGGATCCAGGTAAATCTATCGAGGGAAGGATTGGTCAAAGGATTTTTTGGGATCCAGGTATCGAAGGGTCCATTCATGACCATTCGACATGGAGGAATGAAATACCACATTGGATTGTATGGGTCTTGGTATCAATGTACAAATGCTTCTGTTGTGGATAGCAGTTGATTGCTTCAAGAAATCTTTGGGTGGGAGGCTTTGTAATATTTTGTTTTTTTAGATATGGTAAAAGGGGCATAAAATACCCATGGTCTCTGCCCACAATATTCTCCTTAGTTTTCATGGGAAAATAATAAAATAAGGCTTCTATAAAATCCATCAAGCATATAAATGGGGGTAGGAGCTAGGCATCCAAGGTCCACGATTGTGCTTCAGTCTTTATTGTTCTCTTTTGATGAGAAATTGTGCATGCCATTGCAAGGGCTCCGATACTTTGTATGGGCATGTACGATTTTTCTTCAGTTATTAATATAAATAAGGTTTCATTTCCACATCCCGTCTATGTTCATGTTTTTTGCTAAAATATTTTTATTGAGAACACTAAAATGCGCTAGATCTAACTAAATTTTTAAGGTTTGAGATATTACATTTTTCTTAGTTTGGTCAACCTTTCAACGATCCTCCATTTTTATTGATTTTGAGTCTGTACTCTGAGAAGTTTGTCTTTTAGGGTATCAGGTCTAGGCTTTTGCTCAAACTTTACTTGTTTTTCCTAAGCCTTTGTCGTTCAACGCACTTTTTACAAAAAACCATCACGTTTTTAGCACTGCTTTTGCGAGAAACAATCGCGCTTGAACCTCTGGTTCTAATTGTCTGTTTGCGTTGGTATTTGAATTTGATAATTTTTAAGGTTTCTGCCTAAAGGCCTTTTGTGTCCTGATCTTTGAATTTATCCTCCTACTCTGTGTGCATCAAATTTTGTTTGTTTGGTGTTAGTTTCTTTATGGTGTGCAAAAGTCCATCCCATACTTGAAGTGGTCAAAGTGATTTTTTTTGAGTCTTTGATTCTTTGAGTCAATTAAAATTATTGTTTGTTGCTTATATGTTTGGAAGGAATACCAATTTGTTGATTGATTGAGCGTATTATTTCTTTTAAGACCATAAAATAAATCAATTTTGCATTCGTTTAGTTTTCATCTCAAAGTTTACTTTGCATAAAGTGCATTAGATCACATTGCATTAAAAATCATTTTGAGATTAATCATTGAACATAAATTACATTGTTTAGTGAATGAAAGCTAAAAGGTGCATTGAGGGCATTCTCATTCATCGAAAAGAAAAGGAAATTGTGCATAGATTGCAATTTCATAGTTTTCAAGGGAATCATACATAGATTACATTGCATAATTTGACTTGCTTTACACTGAATTGGAATAGTGAAAGTGAAAAGATATAGTTAGGAAATCTTTGTTTGTTGCATTATTGGGTGTTGCATCATTGTTTTAATCTCTTCCCTCTACTAGATAGATTTCATCGAAATGAAAAGAGTATTTTTCTTATATTATTTGCATCATAGGTGTTCAAGTGACATCGATTTTAAGCCTTGAAATTGAAATGTAAATCAAGATCAACTTAAAATTTACCTCAATTAACCTAAGGAGCATTTGGAACTTAACAAAAAAAATTAGAGGTCTAGGCTAGAGATGTGTTCCGGTGTCGAAAAATGTAAGAGTTGTCGTTATTTTTCAGCGTTGTATCCCGGAGGTGATATCCCGTTCCATGTACGGAAGTGTATAAGATCATTCTCCAGTACTTTCGGGTATATCAGAGGTGATCCATGCATGGTAAGTATATGGGAATGCTCTCATAGAATGATTACACATTATATAACACTACTACAGGCTGCACTCCCACGTACCGTCACATGTATTTTGGGAGTCCCCACTAAGCTGCTATCCATCCATAGGTAACCGATTCGGTCACTTTGTAAACTGGGATACACCAAATACAACATTCAGGGAGATTGGCTGTAGTACGTTAAGTCCTTGGTTCACCAATGTGTATATCACAGTTCACGGTTGCTTGGTAATCCTTTATTCCTAGATTTCCCCTTTTTTTATTTATTTGTTGTCAATTTCTAAAATTTATTACCCGCCAAATAACATCCTCCCCATGGAACAAATTCTTAGTGGGTCTTAGGTTGAGACTAATGGAAACATTTCCTGAGTTCACTAATCAAGGAAACCCCTCAAATGGGAATCCTGGTCCTTTTCCTTCTTTTGGAAATTTTGGCACTCCTTATATAGCAACGTTGTCCCTTCCTGGATTTACCATTGGTCTGCCACTTTGGCTATTTTTGACCCCCATGGTTCGAAATGTCCAAGCTTCTTCTTAACCAAGTTCAGCTCCACTTGAACAGTGTCAAACTCATGTTGATCCTAAATTTTACCCATTGCCTTCTTCACCTGTTTCTTCACCCCATTCTTCCTCTTCGCCCAATGAAACTCTGGATTCTAGTAATCAGGAAGCTAAGAAGAAGAAGAAGAGGACAAAGAAGAAGAAGCAAAATAATCAAGGGGGAAACCCAATGACCATTGCTACCGATGCAACTACTATTGACAAATATTCTAATTAGCCCCACAAAGTCAAATTCCCTTGCAAGTTATGTTTAAAGGGTGACCACCTTCTTATAGATTGTCCTGGTATTGTCAAGGTATTAGAAGTGTGGTCCACTGACTCACATCAAACTTTTTCATCGGCCTTTGAAGATCATGTTGGTGATAAAACCTCAACTAGTGATAGTAAGGCCCATGGGAAAAATGGTAAAATCAAATTTCCCTGTAAGTTATGTGAAGGGAATCATCCCATTCACCTTTGTCCTTATATGGATAAAGCCTCAAAAGTATTGGAAAACCTAACAACTTCTCAACCTTGTCTTCTCGTTGGTTACCAAAATATTTCCCTTGATCCTCCACTAGTTGATAAAGTGATTGATAAGAATTCATCTCTGGTCAATCCCACTCTCTCTGAAAGTGAATCCCACGAGTTTTTTCATGACCAACCATTGGTTGAGAGAATGGTTGACTTTATTTCACCTTCAGTTGATCATGTTTTTCCCGGAGAGAGTGAACCTCATACCACTCAGGTTCTTTTCGTTTCTTCAAATTCCCATGAATTGGAGGGAAATACTCCCATTCCCACGATACAAGAGGGTGACCCTTTCATTCTCGTAACATAAGGGAGAATTTCTCTCGTTCCCATGGTACCCCCTCCAGGTATTCTGGTCGCTTCCCTTGATTGGAGTCAATTGACAGGATATCGTCTTCCTTCTTACGTGCCCTTTGAGATCACAATACAAACTTATAATGTGGCTGTATCTAGCACAATAATTGATGAAGGTTCATCTGTTAGTATTTTTTCCTCAACTGCTTGGCTAGATTTAGGTTCTCCGCAGCTTGTGCCTGTTACCCAGAATTTGTTGGATTTTAACAGATGAACCAATTAACCGTTAGGAATCCTTCCTAAGTTTCCTATTAATTTGGGAGGAAAGATCATTTACATCGATGTGATGGTTGTCCAAAGCCCTTTGGATTTTAACTTACTCCTTCAGTGTGACTATATTTATGTCATGGGAGCTCTTGTTTCTTCTCTCTTTCGTGTGATGTGTTTCCCGCATGAAGGAAGAATTGTGACCATTGATCAAATTTCATTCGTTGATCGTAATCTGGCTCCAAATCAACCATAATACCTAAATGGTCCTTACATGCAAGTGGTATCACCCCCGCCGTGGGTTAATGTGGCAACCTGTTCCATGCATGTGTCTGTTGATGATTTAGTCAGTGATGTAGTGCATCATGTACTGGGGGCATTGGACCCTGATTGCGAGAGTGTTGTTCTCCCATCTGATGAGAACCTCTTGGAAGTCATGACCTCTTATGGGCCATGAACAAGGTATCAGAGCATAGTCCATTTTCTTGTTTCAAGCTCCTTAAAAAATGAAATAAGGTCTCTAGAGAAAGTTCCTTGTCTTGTGTCAAGCTCCTTAAAAAATGAAACAAGGTGTCGGAGCATAGTTTCTTTTCTTGTGTCAAGATCGTTAAAAAATGAAACAAGGTATCAGAGCATAGTTAATTTTCTTATGTCAAGCTCATTAAAAATGAAACAAGGTGTCATGAGGATAGTTCTTTCACTGTATCAACATCATTAAAAAATGAAACAGATCCTCATGAGGATAGTTCTTTTACTATGTCAACCTCGTTAAAAAATGAAATAGATCCCTATGAGCATAGTTCTTTTACTGTGTCAAGCTCGTTAAAAAATGAAACAAATTTTCTTTCAATTCGAGTCTTTGATTAGATCTTGTAAATTTCCAGTCGAGTTTTTCACTTGATATCGTAAATGAACCTTCATTCCATCCACCTGTTAGTAACCAGTGGTCTACTTAGGTGAATTAAATAAATATTGGGGGGCATGTACCTCGAATTGAGTCATTATGATGGGGGAATGAAAACTTATTCCAAGCATAGTTTGTCTTCATTTCTATCTTGTGTAAAAATGAAACCACTTCCAATCGTCGTTTATCTCCGTTTCAAGCTTTTTTAAAAATGAAACCACTCTCAAGCATATTTTTTCCTCTGTTTCAAGCTTGTGTAAAAATTAAACCATCTTCAAAGGTTCTCAATAATAGTTTCCCATGTTTCAATCTTTTGTAAAAAATGAAACCATTCCTATACACCTCTCATGATTTCCCTTTTATCTTACTCTTCTTCCATATGTGCCTTGGTTTTGTCATTCCATTGTCACCATGTGTTTGGCTGAACATACACTTTCACTTGGTTGTTTTACCCTTGCAAGGGGAACCTCTGCGATGAGTGGTCTTATTATCCATCCTCTTGACCTTTACGTGTTTTGAGTAGTTTCGTCATCATCAGAACCAGTCAATACCCCTTACACCACTCGTTCCTCCAGGGGGAGTCCTCTTTTAGCTCTTTTCAGACTCCCAAAATATGAAAATATTGTTGAGCACTTGTCCTTTGGAGCTCGTAAAAGTAAATGAAAAGACATATACTCAGTATAAGTTTAACCCTTTTCTGGACTGAGATAGACTAATTACGAAAAAAGAATACCTTAGTCAAACATGACTAGGAGGTTCTCTTGAATATTGCTTTCTACCTTTTCGGATTTAAGAGACTATCTATGAAAAGAGATATTTGGAATTTTATTTTCCACCTCTTTTTCAAACTCCCTAAACATGACAAAGATGTTGAGTTTTACCTTCACTAGACTCGTTAAAATATCAAACAATGATGGACTTGTCACCATGATGAGACCGATCTACTCCTTCCTAGGGATCGTTAACAATACTAGGATGGATTCATCCAAAGGATGAAATTATATGACAAGCATATGGTATCATCTTCAAGATTGTGTAAAAATAAAGAAGTAATTTCTAGAAATAACTGGGGAAAATAGAAGGAAACACATATCCTGTATTTTGTCTGAAAGATAGCATGTCGCTCTTGAACATGAAAATTATTTGTATCTCGTGTCGAGTTTGGGACATCCTCACTTTTCCACTTGTCTTGTTGGGTTTTGGGAAACCCATTTGCCTCTCATTTTATTATATATTGTCAACATGACCTCTGATCCTATTTTGAGTCCAATGCTGCCAAAATCTAGAGTCGTGTCGCCAATATGTTCAACAGATGTCTCGCCTGCAAATTCAAACATCTTATACCTCATTTGACCTTTCTTTGTTACAATCTCGAATCACTCTCACCAGCGTTACAAAAATCCTTTGTTTCGTGTCGATGACGTGGGAAACATTATGGCTCTCCTTCGACGGATCACTTCCTGTTGACTCTAGCTCGTTATCTAGGGAGATGATACAAAAACTCCCTTTAAGTACCTTGGAGCTTGCATGCTTTAATGGCAAGTTCTTCACATTCGATGACATGTTCACATCCTTGGCCTTCGATTGGATGATTCTGCAAGTGTTCAAGTTCAACTCCATTATTCACACTTGTATATTGTGTTGTTGTACCTTGAGGGCCATCGTCATCATTGGTGTTTCCTCTTGTGCCTGTTAACGATTTACATAATCAATCGATAATCAGGTATTTTTTACCATGTTCGACTTCAATACATTTATTCACATGGTTAGATTCATACTTTGGATGGGTCAGGACATAGATGAAGACCCCCTGGGTTTCATTTGATAAATGCAGGTTGCATGGAGTTATTTAGTATTCATGATTGTACACATGATCCCTTCTATACATATGGATCCATACACATGATCCTTTCTAGTTAGATGGTTGTGTGCATGTCGTGGATCCATACACATGATCCTTTAACACTAGCACATTTGCCCCAATTTCAGATGGCCAAAATGTCGCTCTTGCGACGCATACACGTAAAAAGAGCGACACTTTGAGGTGAGGCAAAACGTGGTTTCTGCTAACGTCGGACTTTCGACACTTGAATTAGACGTCGGTAGAGCGACGCTAGCTCTGACTTTTTTGTTTGGTGTCACAATTCCGACGTTCCAAATTTTCCATCGCTCTTCAGACGTTACATGAATCGTCGCTCTTACGATGAAAAAAAACGTCGCTAGTCCGACGAGTCTACATGTTGCTAGGTCGGCGCTGCACCAACATTTCATGACTCGTCTCTAGTCCGATGCTGCACCGATGGCTCCAGACGTTGGAATACCAATGGAAAAAAACCTTTTTAAAAAACAAAACGTCGCTAGACTGATGGATGGTTGTGCCCATGCCATGGGTTCATGTGTTGTTAGATTCCTACTCAAATATGTATTATTGGGCATATTTACATCAAAGATGTCATATGTATTGTACTATGTTTGATTTTCAAGTCTCTTGACAGTGGTTTCCTAAGTCCTTTCCTTGACTTGTAAATCTTTTCAACCATCACTTCCCATTCTGCTTTCATGCTTTAGGGGGCATCTATTATACAATATTTTGTCGCAATCCCTGTCTCATGCCCTGAGCTGTTGAACTT
Source organism: Pinus albicaulis (assembly GCA_034641835.2). Classification (NCBI taxonomy): domain Eukaryota; kingdom Viridiplantae; phylum Streptophyta; class Pinopsida; order Pinales; family Pinaceae; genus Pinus; species Pinus albicaulis. The sequence goes on along the minus strand of CM076573.1, from coordinate 778,773,777 downwards.
TTCCCCAAATTTCGCAAAGTGACAAAAGTGTTCACCATGAAAACATGATCAGAGCATCCTTGAAGAAAAAAAGAAGATATGCCTTGAAGCAATTATAGAAAGGCTTGCCAAAAACCATATTTGCAAGCCTAACGTGGTCCTCATGAATTATGCCTCACACTTTTCACCTTCACCATTATATATGTCTAGCACTGCCAGCACGGGAATTTAAGTGAAAAAGCGTGTTGCTTCTCTTTAGGCAGTTTCTCAAAAAAAGGAGTCGAAACTTCTCTTACCAGAAGCCTCGAGAACATATATGTTATAGGTGAATAAGAATTGGGTCGAGATCTCCCATTTCAAGCCTTTGATTCAACTATTAGGGATCTTCCCCTTAAGATGCAGACCTTCTTCCCCCTTTTGTGGATCCCTAACTCCCTCTCCTTCCTATAAATGAATTCCCTACTTTCATCAAAGGGTTGATCAATGTTGGTTGTCATCCTTGTGCTCAGTTATGCCTAAATGCTACCATTTTCTAAAGGAGAAAGGAGTGCTTGAAGGTCTTCACTAGGACTTGGAAACTCATCCAAAGGAGAGTTCCAACATCAGAACTTGAGTGGTTGTTGCTTCCATTACTTTCTATTAATAATACATTATGTGCTTGCTTCCCATAAATGTGTAAATCATTACTCATTTAGTGTGATACTCTCTGATCTATCATATAGTTTATGTTAGAATGAATTATGCTATGTATGATTTCGTCATCTCTATTTGATCTTCCTTGAAGATATTCATCCGCAACCACGTAAAGAGGATTGGACTTGGAAGTAAGAAGATCGGGAAATGACACCAACGGGCGTTAGCATTAGCGTGAGGTGGGTCATTTATCTTACTTTGTACATTCTGATATAAGCTAGGAATGTTTACACATATTTGTTTGGTTTGTTGCTAGATCCTTCCTTTAGGACTAGAGAGATCGCTTATGTCCATAGAAGGGATTGTTTGTACAACACCCCAAAGAGATATAGGATGGAAAGGATCCTTGAGGAGTCCACCTCTTGGATCAATTACTTGCTACGGGAGCCCATAACAGCAGTAGAAGATGGACCAGTGGCAGTTGGTGTAGTCAAGTGCCATAGTAATAGATGTAGTGGCTAGTAGTGTTAGAAACTAAGCAGCGCATAGCAGAGTTTGCAGCTGTGCAGAGTCAACAGCAGTGCAAAGGCTTCAGTCACAACACAGAGACTAGTAACAGTCAGGACTTGGGTAACAGATGCATCAGAATGAACACAATTGGTTCAGTATGATGAAAATCTCTCATTTGCAGCAGCAACAGATGAGAGACAATTGCAGATGTTTTAGTGGCAGCAACAATAGAGTTGCAATGCAGATGCAATAGTTGGCAGCAACATGCAGAACCAACAGCAGCACATATGCAATGTAGAATCAGAGTTGCGTAGTAGCTGGTGGGCAGTGAAGCCATAATTCAACATCAAAACAAGAGGTGGTATAGATTAAGAGTATTTCTATCAAGAGGGTAGCAGTACTAGAGCACTTTCCTTTCTAAGAGGGAGTGTTGAGTTTTGTAGCATCGGATGTGCTCTGACCTTGATATTTTAAAGAGAGGCTAAGACACATGCATTTTCCAAGACCTAGAAATAGTTTGGAAAAATTCCACTCGGAGATGATTTAATTAAAATAATTAATCAATTTTAATGTATTCCTAAGTCTAAACTTAAAAATGTGATTAATTAAAGGGTATTAATTAAATTGGGTGTGAATCTTCTAGATAAAGGCGTTGATCAAGTCCAAGTTAATTTGAGCCATTTAATGAGATATAATCTTGGTCGTTGATATGTCAACGAGAGATTATAAGAAGGAGCTCGATGGGCACTTGGACAACACATTTGATATTTGCAAAGATCGATTTTTCTGGGAGATCGAATTCTCAGAGAGGAAGCACTGAGTTGCTAGAGAGAGATCCAGTGAGATCATTAAAGTGAAGGGAAAATATAGTAGATCAAAGGAACTTTTCCATATTCAGGGAGTGCAAGGTAGAGAAGACATTGAAAGTGAGAGAGAGGTTGTGCAGTGCCACGAGAGGTAGTGTAGAGTTTCTGAGGGAGTCTGCTATTCTTTCCGAGAGATAGTCGAGATCTAGTGCCAGAGGCTGCGTGTGAGTCCAGAGGTCCGGGGAGTTGAGTTTCAGTGAGCAGAATATCATAAGGAGGAGGTGACACAGTTCCAAGAGTTGTCACACAATGAATGCATAGTTTGACACAAGTATTGCGCAAATACATCGCAGGGAATCTCCTCTCCAGTTCAGATCAGTGCCGAATTTCCTGTGACAGTGTGATATTTTCTCACTAACTCTTTCATCAATACTTCTCAGTATCGAATAGTCAATTTTTGCATCCAACGATTTGTTCTCAGATTACTACTACATAATATTAAAACCCTTAGTTGTTGCACCAGTTTTCCCAAGTTGTTTTTTTCTGGGGACGATTGTCCAAAAATAATGGTGTACTTGTGTGTGTGTGTGTTTCTATCTTTCCTACGTTTTATTTTCCGTAGTATTTTATGTTGTGTAGGCTACAGTGTATTTGATTTCGATATTTACTGTGTAACATAGTAAATAATTTGTTCGGTAATTAACAAAATGGAGAAATCTAATTAGTTGTTGCAGCAGGATTTCATTAATGATATTTTCACAACAACCATACTTGTCATGTAAATAAACAATGAGAAAATAGAGGCATAATAGACTCAAAATCATTCCGACACAAGGAGCACCATACAGGGCCAATATTGTATTGATGTTGCATAATATCCCAGGTGGGGACTTTACCCTTTAGAATGCACCAAAATTTTTGTTTTGTTTTGGAGGGACATTTTGTAGACCAAAGCACTAGCCACCACCAAACAAGATGCACCTCATGTGCAATGCTATTTAAATGAATATAACCAACTCTATGAGAGTATTTTCCATGTGCATTTCTAGTACAAATCAGGGCACCCTCATCATCCAAGAGGAAAATGTATGTTGTCTATAGAAAAAATAGATAAGTAGCCCATTCCCTACAAAATTCCATTCTATTCCAAGACTTGATCCCAAAAACCACCCATTACTTCAAATGGAAGTGCATCTCAGATCATTTATGTGTGCCAGTTTGGTGTAACCTCGCTCCCTATGCAAGGAAATCAAAGTGAGGGATGAAATATTATTGTTTCCACTGCCAACCTACAGATCCATGCAAAACCAGACTTTCGATCCAAACCCAAATTTTCGCACCAAACCTACAAATATCACATGAAAGGAATTTAATGCCACTCTCCATACCACAAATATATTGGTTCTTGAATGCTGAGGAAGACAGATTCATTCCTCCACAGTATGGGGTACTACGCATTTTCGAGAGATTACTGGTGAGCCTTGGTATTGCACCAAGAATGCTGCAACTCCCATAAGTTGCCCTACTTTACTTTATCAACCCGGGGTTCATACAAACTTGGAGGTGACAGTGCTATATACACAATAGATGCATTATACTCGTGTCACCTCTTCTGAACTATACGAAAGGGTGCTACTTCTAGGTTTTTTGGATGAAGTTTGTCACACTTTTGAATTTAGGCCTAGGCCTACAAATGATTCAAAGCCATGGCTCCATTAGCAAGTACATAACTACAATATAGCAAGCAAGTACGTCTAACTACTCTGCAATGAAAGAAATCTACACTTTAAGATATGATAAGAAATGAAAGTAACCTAGGCATCTTACATGAAGTAAATTGTCGAATTGAAATTGCATAAAGGAAGCTAACCTAATCACCCTTTGCTGGGCCAAATGGCTAAACACACTCTATCCAATCTATTTTATATCTATCATGCTTTTAATCATGCAACTAATCATGAACTAAATATACTTGTAAATGCATTGTTTTGCAGCTAGCAGGAGAAAGCGCTAAGGTGGCTTATGGAAGGCTTGAACACATAGGTGCAAGGCTGTAGGTGTATGGGTGGTTTTTGCAGGTCTAGATGAGGTGGATAGTGGTTTATGGGCTTAAGTAAGGGCCCACTGGTGCTGCTGCAAGTGCTGCTACATGAAATTCCTGAATTTCTACAGAAAACATTCCGAGGGCAATTTGAGGCCAAAAATGGGTGTGAAAAGTGTAGGGAAGGTGGAGTGAAGGTGGTTTTGGATGAGTAGAAGGTGGCCCACACCTTGCCAACCTCAGAACCTCTTGGGAGGCTTGTCTTGCAAATCTAGGGTTTTCTCATGGGGCAAGGATGAAAACTCTGAAAATAGGGCTGATGGCGATTTTGCTGAACAGAAGGTTGATGAAGGGTGAGAAATGAAGTTGAAGGTGCTAGTGAAGTCCTCCTTTGCTATGCTACCTGAACCTACAAGAAAACTACATGTTCATGCAATAAAAATGGACAAATTCATGATAAAGGAAATGGAAAATATGAGTTGAATTTGGAAAGAAAATCTACTTTAGCCTACAAACAAAGATCTAACACAACATTCTAAACATATTCATGGAACTACAACAACCTAGCTTATTCATTCCAAGAAATCATAAACTAAAAATCAATTTTGGCTTATGGGGAAGGTCTACCCTCGTGAAGCTCCAATGAAAGAGATGAGAGGGGGAGGCTGGACTCACAACTTTATGAGTTTATAACCTACTCTACCAACATGTAAGCAAGCTAAATCTACAAGAACATAAAAAAGGGAGCAAACTAAAAACAATCAATTGAAATGCAAGAAAACTAGCTAAATACTCATAAGAAAAACTAGCTAAAAAATACATAAAAGTAAAGAATGAATACAAAAGAGAGACTAGGGCCAATGGATTGGGCCCTAACCCAGAAGCCTAGCCCTATGAAACTGTATTAGTGAAGCACAAATTGAATACTCGTTTTTATTGCAAAAGACAATATCATTACATCAACATGAAAGTCTCAAAAAACTATTACAAGAGCTAAGAGCCTAATGAATTTCTCCAAAGTTCGAATCCTAATGAGCTCTTACTCAACCCTATTTAACCTAAAGGGTAGCTACCAAAAACTCCCTAAAAATTAGGTGATGAGTCCACTTTGTTGCAAGTGAAGTGTAAGCTTTGGTGCACTTGATCTTGAGTTTGCTTGGCTGCCTTTGATTTCGAGATGTTGGAGGGAATATCGAGGATCCCTTGGCTACCTTTGGGAGTTAAGGAGGTGGAAAATCCCCTATAAAATCTCCTTGTTGTCTACTCCAAGTCTTAATGGAAAATATTCACCAAAAATTCAATATCTTCTTGATTTTCCTGCATTTAACTCATGTTAGGCACTCGAAGTATGAAAAGCCTCAATCACAATCTACACTAGCATCATAAGACCATAATATAATTAAAATGCAAGAAAAAGAGACTTAATAAGGAAAAAATGTGACCATTAACCCCTCCAAATGTACCCAATGATGGAGCTCATCATCACCCCCCCTACCAAATGGTTTCTCATCCTCTGAGCAACTAGTTCTCCTTCTGCATTTCTTTCAAAGATTTGATGGACCCTATGACTTCCCAAGGAAGAAGTGTGGGAGTCCCTTCATGAAGGTATAAACCATCATTCTTTTCTTCTTCCTCCCATTCTCTGTTCTGCTCATCTTGGTCCTTTCCATCACTCAACCCCAGCAACAAGGGTGGATTGAGCTTCAAACCAAGCCACTGAATCTTTTTGGCATGCATGGCCCTCTTGTACAATGGTGCTCTCTCTAAGGCACCCCTAAATATTTTTGGTGTGTGGTACTCCATGTTTCTAAGGCTATGAGGGAGGTTTTTCCATCTCCTTTGGCTAGCTATTATGCACTTATCTCCCAGCAACCTAGAAACATCATCAAAGTGAGCCATTGCTTGAGCTTGTGTGTGGAGGTATTTTTCTGCAAGTGCAGGATCCTTTTCAATCTTAAGATGGTTATTGATGACTCCCCTAGGGCTGAATAGTTCGGCCCTAATGTGTAAGGGTTCTCTATTTTCTCTCCTCATAACCCTTCTCATTTCTTGTGCTCTAGTCTCTTCATTAACCATCCATGATGCCAATTCCATTAATTTCATGTCTCCCATCCTAGGATTGGGGTCTCAAATGTTCAAGTCTGTCAACACAAGGTTATGCATGTAAAACTCTGCCATTTTTTCCTTGTCTTCCATACTTGATTGGTTGAAAAAATCAATGAACTTTCTATGGTTTTGGAAAGGTAAGGATCCATGAGAGGTTAATGTTTTGATTTGAAATAGGAGCCACTGCTCCTTGAGGTAAAAATTCATAGGAATCCGATGGATATATGTGTTAAATGGCCTCCATGCACAAATCTTCCATGGTGGTCACTTGTTTGTCCTTTTTTTAAAGTTTCTCTTGTAATGCTACATTCTCTTCTTGGGCCTTCTGAAGCTGCTCTTTCAACACTAACTCTCTGAGCCTAAAATCAGATAAATCCTACCCCAACTCAACTATTTTTCCTTTCGTGACCCCTATGTCATGCACACCTTTAGATGTGGCAAGCTTCATCCAATGATGAGTGTGTGCCCTCTCCTCTTCCAAATGATAAAAAAAAGGCATTGTGAACTTTTGAGGAATCAATCTACCCCCCTCGATGTATGTGTAGTAGGAGCTGAGATTGGGTTGAGGGATAGGGTTTGGCACTATTGCTACATCTTTGAGGACAAATTTTGGTGAGGTGGGCTCTTCCTTGTCATATTTTCCTCCCTCTTTTTAATCTTGGTTTTCCTCTTGTGCCTTGTCCTCAACTTCTTTGACCTATTGTCCATCTATGGCGGGCCATTCTTCCTCAACCAAGGCCTTTTTCTCTACTTCTGTGCTTGTTGGAGTTTCATGTAGCAAAAATAGTGTTTCCTGTAGCAAACTTTGTTTTGCTTGATGAAGACCTTTTTTTCCTTCTTTTCACTCTTTTCATTCCTTTGAGGGTCTGTTGGGGTTGTATGAGGTGTATGGGATGCCAACCTGGCTGAATGTCTTCGGATATATGTTACAGGGGTCCTTACAGGTGAAGTGACCTATTGCACCCTTCCTTCCTCTAATTTGATTTCCTCATATTTATTTGGTGATTCTTCAATGGAAATAGGGCTCTTGGTGGGAGTCTGGGGTTTCCCCTACCTCACCCTTTGACTTTTCCTAGTTCTGAAATACATAGGTCTTTGCCTCTTTCTTTTTGTTTTGACGAGTGTGCTTAATCAAAGTGGTTAGGGTAGCATCCACTTCTTGATTTGTGATGTCTGGTGACATGCTAGTGTCTTTAGGGGAGGTTTCACTACCTAGGATAGGGTCCAATCCTTTCTTTTCCTCAATCTTTTCTTCCTCCTTCCCCTCAGCTTTTTCTTGCTCCATCTTTGTTGTCTCTGTGTTTTCTGCCTCAATTTCCATCTCTTATTTTTCTTCCTTATTTTTTGCCTCCTCTTCCTCTTCTTATATCTCCTCTTCAGCCTCTTCTTCTTCTTCTTCTACCTCCCTCTCTCTAAGGCTAGAAGTAGAGGTTTGCCTTGTTTGGGTAGCTATAAAGGCTTCCCTATCCATGTCTATGAAAGAAGACTAGGATACAGGTAGGTTCAACCTTCTCAAAGCATCATTAACAATTAGTTTTATGAGGCCATGACGGGACAAGTGATGATATTTTATTTGCCTCACCTTATGGGTCATGTCAGTTATGGGGTTCAGGAGGAAGAGAGGGATGCTAAATCCCTATTCTAGAGGGAGTTCTCCCTGAAACCTAAGTCCATTTAACAATATGAAATGATACCCATAGACCACACTAAGTTTTCCTTCACAAGAAATAAACTTCATGATATGGAAGGCTACTTCATCCCAGAGGTATGGAAGGCTTTCTCTCCTCACTCCATTTTTGTCTTCAATGTACTCTTCTCCTGGCAGAAAGAAGCTCTTCTTGGCTGCAGTGCTAGGAATTATTTCCTTAACCCATTTGACTCCGAAGGGAAAATTTGTAACTATTATTATGGGTTCAAGTGATAGTGTGATGTCTAGGCCTCTAACCACGGTGGTGGCTCTCTCTTTTGAGTGTGACTGTAGATCCACTGCAAATTATCTAGCTATCTCTTCATCAAAACCTTTCAAAAGATCAAAGAACCCTGGCCATTGGTGATTTCAGAAGATTTCCATGACTTGAGGATGCTGCCTAATCCTCTTAATGTCAGTGGGCTCCCTTATTTTGAATCTCCCTCCCATTTTAATGGTTTTGATATGAAGGTGGTGAGAGGTTTTAGAGTTATGTCTTGGAGATGGAGGTCTTGAAACAAAATGCATGAAAAATTTTCTTTTACCCTTTAATTGCCAAATTTACTTTGTTGTGTGTAAATTTCATGGAGAAATTTCAGTGTTGGAGGATGGCAACCGCTTACCTTTGTCCTATGTTATTTTTTTTTGAGAGATGGTGGCTTTGGGAAGAAAATTCACCCACATTTGACTCTATGTTGCCATCTAAACCCTTGTTGATCTGCTTCTAAAGTTTCCTGTATCAAAACACTGTTTCCTGTAGCACAATGGTGCATGCAGGCTCAAACCTCAATGTTGATCTCCTGATGGCTCCCACTTCTCTCTTGCTCTTACTTCTCTTCGAAATTCTCAATAAAATGGTGAAAATGAGACAAATCTTAGCTTTATTGCATTTTTAACTAAATTTGGAGCGTTGTGCTAACTCGTACTTAGTTTTCCTCTTTGAGACCGTTGGTCCCACTTTAGCTAATGATTTATGAGCCTCATGATCACCTTCATCGTACCCATCCACTCTATATTGACTTGATTTGACTTTCCCAGGTAGCATGCACTTTCACTTTTCCTCCAGTGTCACTTGACGAAGGTGGCCAAGTTAACTGGCCACCTTTTTGCCTTTTAAATTTCTAAAATTCGACATTCAACCATTTTGGTCATTATGGATGCATAGAGAGAGGTGAAGGGCCATACCTAAGCCTATCTGGTTTTGGTGAGGTGTTGAATGAGTTGGTGCAAGGAGCTGGAGCTGGTGGTGGCAGCCATGATCTTTTCTTTGTTGTATCTTTATTTCTTATTTATTTTCTAAGTGAGCTGCTTAATTTTTTTTCTTTGCAGGTGCTGCATGGAGGTCTTCAGGTGCCATGGTTGGTGTGCTTTCCATCCTGGAGTCTGCTGGTGGTGTTCTAGAGTCATCCTCATCAACTTTCCTTCATCTTTTGGCCTTGTTGTACCACACACTGATTTTCTACAGGAAACTTTCTGATTCTTGTAACAATCTTTTTCTTAAATATTCTTCCTTTAGTTTGCTTAGAAATTGAGGGATATGGTTCATGGAGGCTATGGATGGAGTGGAGGATAGGCAAGTAAAGGGGTCTCATGCCAAGTTTCCAATGATCTGGCTGCTAATGATGCAAAATAGGGTTTAGAGAGTGAATCCTTGTGCATGGAGTGAAATAAGGGTTTTGGAATGGTATGTATAGGCAAAACATAAATTATCATGCCCTCTATTAGTGTCAGATTTTCATTCTACCATCAATGATCAAAATCACTCTTTTCATATTCATATTAGGGTTTCATTCAGAAATTTTTCATCATTCCACTAGGTCATGCAAAATTTTGGTCACTGATTAGGATATTGAGATAATTACTACTCCTTTCACCTCCATGGTCAATGGACATCATAATGGTCAGTTCATTCATTGTTGAAAGAGTCCCATAGTCATCGTGGTCATCATTCAGCTCATTCTTCCATGTTGTGCCATCATTAGGTCATAGGGTCAAAATCATGAAAATTGGTCATTTCACCATCAAATTAATATTTTTAAGGAGTAGTAATAGTCAAATGTCTTAAAAAATTTCAGGTTCCAAACTATCATTTCCAAGTAAGTGGTTTTGTGTTTACCATATTTGTCTCTAATTTGTACTTGGAAAGCTCATTTCCCTCTCCTAGGGTTTTGAGGACATTTTTCTTCATTTCATGACTTCCATGGTTAAACCATCAACAATACTTGTATCCTAATGCTCTTACACCTTCCCCTATCCTTAAAATACCTTCCTAAACACTTCCCACCATTCCAATCCCTCAAAATCATCATTTTTTCACAAGCCCTAGCCTATTGCTACAATTTGACACTTTTCTTGACTAGGCCTATGTTTTTCCCTTTTGGACCCCTTCCCCTCACTCAATCCTTGAAATTCCACTTTCCCCTACTCTCTAACATATATACCTATCCTCCAAAATTTCCCCAAGAATTTAGACAGCCTCTAACCCCTTCATTCCCCTTCATCTACAAGGTAGTCCTAAATCCTCTGTTTTGCCTACACCAAACCCTAATTTCCTCTCCCACTGAGCTAGGATTTGCTATGGAATCTGAGAAATCTGAGTAGAGGAGGCATAAGGGAGGTCATATAAGCAATTATGAGGTCATTTCAGCTCATAAACATTATGTCCTCATAATTTTTCAAGAAATCATTCCAAGAGTCAAATCATTTTCCACTCATAGGGCCAGTTTTGCTTCAAAGTATGTTTATGACCAAACAGAGATGAATTTGATAAAAGTGAGAGATTTTTTTGTCCATAATATGCAAAGGAAGAAAAACCTCCTTAAGTTCTTACACAGGTATCATTTTTTTGGAGAAATGTAAAAAATACAGGAGCTACAAGAGGTTTTCTGCACTTCTGGAGTGACCTTGGGAAAATAATTTTTTCTCCTAGCTGGAGTGTCCAAATGACTTTCTTCATGAGTCAAATGATAACTAGACAGAGAGATATTTCCAATGAGCTATCTTGAGCTCAATTTGGAGTTGATTAAGGCCTCCAAACGTTTCCTGCAACAGCACAGTGCATTTTTTCACCCTCATTCTGCACTTTTTGACCAGTACTGGGTGAATCAATTTTTGAGAAGTCAAATCAAGTCCATTTTACAAACTAAAGGCATATTTGGAAAGTAGACATGATAATATTTCCAAAGAGATATCATGCACCCAATTTGGACACCGGGAAGGCCTCCAAAAGTGGTCTTCAAAAAGCGTTGCGCAAATGATTATGCGAGGGCGCAAATGCTTAAGAGAGGGAGCAAATGCTTATGTGAGGGTGCAAATGATTAAGAGAGGGAGAAAATGCTTCTGTGAGGACACAAATGCTTCTGTGAGGATGCAAATGCTTCAGGTGCTACGCAAATGTTTGGGGAACTTTTTGAGGGAAATAATACCACCATTGGATACCTAATGACAAATTCATTGCATAAAACCATTTTTCCAGCCTTGATTTGTATATTTGACAAGTGAAAAGGTAGAAAAACTACCAAAAAATCACATTTCTGCCCCTGTTTTGGCCTAGGCGCTACGTAAATAGCAGTCTTGGGAGAATGAAGTTTTGAGGAGTAAAATGACCTTCAATTTGGAAAATGAAGATAGATCTGGAAACTAGACTTTAAGGGCTTTCCAACGAGCTATCATGGGCCCAATTTGGACACCGAGAAGGCACCCAAAATTAGGACGCAACATGGAGGGCACAAATGACACAGTGAGGGCGCAAATGACCATTTGCTGATATTTTTTTGGTTTTTCACTAAATTTTTTACTTTACTTCAGAAATTTGTGTTTCTATCTATGTAATTAAGGATGGTAAATGTAATTATTCTATGGATAAGTTACCTAGGGGTAGATTCATTAGGTAAAATTTATCCTTAAGTCAAATGAATCAGTTTGAATGTATTTAGGGAGGAGTCACTTGGACCTCCCTCCACTCTAGGTATGAATTCAAATTATTGTGGATCAGCTCCTCAACTTAGGGATTCGGCCTCTAAGGTTGGGAGAGATTGTTTGAAGCCTATATCATGTCATTTTTGACTCATTTTCAAAGTTTGGAATCAGTTTTGATGTTAGCTTATTGATCAAGGAACTATTGTACTTAGTTTGGCCAATTAATAAAAAAGAGTTGCAGCTATTTTTGGGGATACATGTGGTATGATGTTTATCATTGTTTTTCCTTCTATTTCATATGTTATAAAGTGTTTTCTTCATGTTCATTACATCTCTATTGTATGATTTCTTTCAAATTGATAGGCATAACACATGCTTGTTCATGCTCTGTTCAGGGAAAGATATCATAATTTGTCCATTTTCCTATGTTTAGGAAGAATACATCTCCCATGATTTTCCTAGCTTCTCATCAATCTCAAAACCATCTCATCATAATCATATTTGAAGTGGTAAGCCTTATGCCTACCTTTCCCCATTGAATCCCTGCAACCCTATCTCATTTGCCCTGACCTAGCTCCCTTGACCTAATTTCTTCATTTAGTGAAACCGAACCAAATCAAAACTAAAAAACCTCTGCACTCATTATATAGCCTAAAAACCCTAATTCCTCCAGCCCTCTTGGTTGTGACCTTGTGAAGAGAGCCCTCTCTGACTTGGTAGGGCTAGCTACCAAGTTAAAAGTTTGGTCTGTGGTTACCTTTGTTGGGATTCATTCTTCAGCCTTGGGCATCTGGCGGAGTGCTAACACCCTCCTTGAAGTTCAGAAATCCCTGAGAGAGATTTTTCCTTCATGAATAAGTTTCTTGTATCATTTACAAGAGTTTCCTGTAGTGCTACAAGAATCTTGTAGCTGCTAGACTTTCCTGTAACAATTACAGTTTAGGAAAAAAAATGAAATTTTTTCCTATCTGATGAGTGAAATGGATGAAGGGGTGTATGTTGGAGTGGCTCATGGAGTGTGCAAGCAGAGGAGAAGAGGAAAATGAAGAGAAAATGCACCTCTGGATCCCAAAAAAATATCTTTGATCACTAACTTGCAAAACATAAAAACACATAAGTGCATAGGTATTTTTCTTATTTTTCCTTCTCTTTCTTTTCTTTTCCTCTTTTTTCTTTTTTCTTTTTTTTGAAGGCAAGTGGGCTGGCTCCATAGAGGTTTTCAACCCACAGGCTTGCCTTGGGTGCCTTAGATCATTTTTCACCTAAGGATATTTTATTCTCTATTTTTTCTTTTCTTTTTTTACTCGAGGATTTCCCCATGGAGGTTTTCAACCCTGGAGTTGGCCTAGGGCGCCTCAGAGAGGTTTTCACCCATGCCTCTTTATTTTTTTATTTTTTATTTTTCTTTTATAGGAGGCGGAGGCACTGGAAACTATGGATTTTTCCATGACATACACCTCCATGTTTATGGAATTTATAAATTCTTCCATAGACAGGGGCTTCTTGTAAACCTTAAGCCTATAACCATTGATAAGTAGGTGAATTCCTTCCTCATCTATGGTTCTGATGTGAACTGCGCCATTATCATAACATTTTTCCACTTTGTAGGGTCTCAACCATCTTTTCATTAATTTTCCTTTGAAATCCTTAAACCTTGAGTCATACAACAATGCCCAATATCCTTCTTGAAAGGTATTTTCCTTAATATACTTGTCATGCCATACCTTCCTTTGCAGCTGAATCACTTATGTGTGAAGGAGTGATTGCATCCTGAACTCATCCAATCCATTTAATTGTAGCAACCTCTCTTTTTGGGCATTTGATATATCTAGGTCTAACTCAGCTGCCATCTTTAAAGTGTTGAACTCAAATTCAACTGAAAGTAGAGCTTTCTTGCCATAGACCAGGTCATAAGGAGTGAATCATGTCGTTGTTTTCCAAGTAGTGTTGTAGGCCCAAGTAACTTCTACCAATCCGTCTTCCCAATATTTTCTGATGTTGCTCACAACCTTGGTGAGGATATTCTCCAAGGCTATGTTGGTCACTTCCACTTGGCCATTTTCTTGAGGGTGATACGTAATGGAAGTATTATGATTTTTCTTGTGCCTCCTCAGAAGATTATCAATGAGATGAGATGTGAATTGTGCCCCATGATTAGTGAATACTTCTCTTGGGTATCCAAATTTGGAAAACATATTCTCCCTCAGAAATTCTACTACTTTCTCCTCAGTTGCTACCTTGACATCTTTTGTTTCAGCCCACTTTATTAGGTAGTCAATGCAGACTATGATATACTTTTTATGTCCAGATGGTGGATCAATAGATCCAATGAAGTCCATGCCCCACTTGTCCAATGAATCAAGAGCCACTTGAGGGTGAAAAGGCATATCATCCCTCTCTGTAGGTTTCCCCATCCTTTGGAACTATTTTCCCCTTCTAGTGTATCTTCTGGCATCCTAGTGAAGGGCAGGCCAATAGTATCCTCCTTGCAAAACTTTGAAGGTAGTCCTTTTTGCAGCAAAGTGGCCTCCAAAAGGTTTATCAGGACATGAAGAGAGGATATCAAAAAAATTCTTCCTCCCTCACACATCTTCTGAGAATTTGGTCAGGGCCTAGCTTGAAGAGATTTCCCCTAATCCATGTGAAAGGGACGTTTTTTTTTATGATCTTGATTTTCTCCTTGAATGAGAGATTAGGAGGGAAATTTCCAGCAACAAGTAGTTAGCTATGTCAACAAACCATGGTGAGAGTGTTGAGATAGCGAAAATATTTTCATTTGGAAGCTGTTCATCCACCATTCCTTCTTCATCTACAGATAGAGCTAACCTGGATAAAAAATCTGAAACAACATTCTCCTTTCCAGGTTTATCAACAATGGTTAAGTCAAACTGATGTAATAGTAATAACCATCTAATTATCCTAGAATTAGCATTTGGTTTTTTCATTAACTATTTGATGGTTGCATGGTTAGTGTGTACAAAGGTCCGATACCCAGTGACATGATGTCTAAATTTTTTTAAAGCATGGACGATGGCTAACATCTCCTTCTCTATGACAGTGTAAAATAGTTCGGCCTTAGACAAGTTCTTACTGATGAAATATATTGCATAAGGAAATTTGTCTTCTAACTGCCCCAATGCTACCCCCACAACTTTGTCTGATGCATCTGTGTGGATGTGGAAAGGTGGAGTCCAATTTGGACCTCGGAGAATGGGGGCAGTAGTTAACTTTCCCTTAATGAGCTCAAAATCTTCTTGACAAAGACTGGACCAAGTAAACTCAGAATCTTTGGCTAACAAACCAAATAGTGGCGAAGCCAATTTGTTGAAATATTTGATGAACCTTCTATAATAGCCAGTTAAACCCAAGAAACTCCTAACATCTCTCTGATTTTTAGGAGCAGGTACCCTTTTGATGATGGTGATTTTGCTCGGGTCCACCTGTATTCCTGATTCGAAGATTGAGTGTCCCAATACAACTCCTACTCTCTTCAGGAATTCACACTTTTTTGGGCTCAGGGAGAGATGCATCTCAATGCACCTTTTCAACACTTTTCTAAAATTCGAGAGAGCCTCCTGGAAGTCTTCCCCATAGGGTGTGAAATCATCCATGTATATTTCAACTGAGTCATCGACTAGCTCATAGAAAATGCTCAAGACTACTATTTGGAAGGTAGCTGGGACATTGTACAACCCAAAGGGTAGGACTCGGTAAGCGAAGGTACCCCAAGGGTAGGTGAAAGTAGTCTTGTCCTGGTTTTCAGGGCTGATTTGGTTCTGGTTATACCCACTGAACCCATCTAAGAAGGAAAATAACTTCTTTTCTGCAAGGCCATCTAGGAATTGGTCTATAAAGGGAAAAAGGTAAATGGTCCTTCTTTGTGGCTTTGTTGAGTTCCCGATAATCAACATAGATTCGCCATTTTCCATTCTTGTTTGGGACTAGGACAAGAGGAGATACCCACTCACTGTCTGATATAGGATAAATGAAACCTACATCCAACAATTTTTGCAGTTATTCCTTGACTATGTCCTTTATATTTGGGTTCATCCACCTTTGGGGTTGGCGCATAGGCTATCATCTTTCCTTAATGTAGATATGTTGTCTTCATATTGAGGGATGCACCCCTTTCATGTCCTTGTAATCCCGAGAAAATGCATCTAGGTTTTCTTTCAGAAGCTGGCATAACTGCTTTTCTTCTTCATTTGAGAGGTTTGAGCTGATTTTTAGAGATCTGAATGGGCCAAAGTCTACAGCCTTGGTGGTTTCAGAGGTTGAATCGACTGAGTTCAATTCCTTGCAAGATTGGCTTTCAGATTCTTTGACTAGGTTTTCAAGCGAACTGTTAGTGGGGGACTAGTTTTGAAGGACATGGTCGATGATTTCATCTTCATCAAGCTTCCCCCTTCTAAGAACAACATCTATGGTACAAATGGGGGTAGTGTTATATACCTCGTCTTCTTCACCCTCCAACCATATAGGTATATCATGTCAATGGAAGGCTAGGCTGGAGGATATAATACCATTTGTTTAGACAAGGGCCCTGTTTAACCTCAAGACTATTCCTATTTTTGACATCCTTTTCCACCATATTTTCTTCTTTTTTGCAAAATCCATAAACTCAATCAGTGTTAATTGACACATTTTCCATCTGAGAAGGCATTTAAATGATCTCTATTTTATATTGTAATGTTTCTTATTATTTAGATAAATTTTTGTAATTAGCTACAGAATTTGTGCAATTCTGTAGCTAACCTTTGTTTTTGCAGCCACTGTTATTGTTTAATAGGTTTTGAGAAGAAAATGAAGAAGCGAGTCATATGGGTAGCTGTGAAATGGTCCATATATGGTCGTATCCTACTTACTTGTTCAGATTCGAGAAGGATGATGCCTACACTCATGGGTAAATATCAGTCAAGATAAGGGACGAAATCAACAAACAAAGATTCTCGATTTTCTCTTGCGTAGAAAATCGAGAAAGAGCCATGAAGACTTTGCTTCTGATTAGACTTCTAGTCTTAGCTTTACTTTACTTTCCATAGGTGAAATTATCTCAGACAGTTAACTTGAAACTATGTATGAATATTGGTTTGTCGAAACCGGGAATAAGTTTGATTTTGATGATAATATTTTGTTACATTTTAAAACTCCGTTTTGTTAATGAAGAAGACGAGTTTCGAACCATTGATGCACAGATAGCTTAAGTAGATTTACACTCGTTCTGTTGTAGATGGACCATGCACTGAATAGAGTTTTTTACAGTCATTTCATAGTTTAAATTCTTGTCATTTCATAGTTTAATTCTATGTCATTTAGTTTTTGAATGTTTTGTGAATTAATTGTTTGTATTTACGCACAGTTGACTGATATATTGTATGCTCTTTTGAATTGTTTCATTATTATAACTTTGTTAGCATTCAATTTAAATTGTTCTTGCATTAGATTACACAAAAATCATAGGTTTTAAAGTAGACATCTCGTTTTGCACAATAGACACTCTATAATTTTTGCTTTCCTTGGTTAAATTTGAATTCAATTAGCACAGTCAATTTAGTTTTGCAGTAATAGATTTAATGCTTTCATTTCCATGGAATATAGAATAGAGTTAGACTAGGATTATATTTCGATAAATCATTCTTAGATCAGATGCTTTGTTTTTCATAGAATTAGTGTTTTCAATTGACGGGTAGAATATGGTTTTATTGTTGATTTGTTGATAGATAGAAAATAATTTAAAGATCAATAGAATTCAATAGAATTTAGAATGATGCTTTGTTTAAATGCAGAATACGTTCAATTAGATGATTTCATAGATATTTTACCAACATAGAACAAGTCTAACATAGCTCAGATTTAATCACTCAAAGTTGATTTCTTTTTATGCAATATAGATTAGTTAATTAACATTTCCTTTTCTTCCTTCTTTTAGATTTTAGATTTTATTCATTTTATTAAGAGTAATTTGCAAACCAATTTATTTTCTTAGAGTAAAAATAACATTTCCTTAGAGTAAAAATAAGATTTCCTTTTCTTCCTTCTTAAGATTAGTTTTTCATCATTAAATTTCCCTCAGATTCAGTTATTTCTTAGCATTCGAGATTTCATTTAAAATCTTAGATTTCATTCGTTAGATCAGTTTTTAGTTTTAACATTAGACATAAAATACAAACCCCCAAAAACAATATACAAAACTACACAATGAAGTAAGAAAGAAGGGCATCTAAGCATATATAGTGCACCACACTTCATAATATTACTAACTCCATTCGACAATTTATGATAGCAATTTAAGACATTAAATTGACTAAATATTTTGGCACCATTGCTGAGGAAGTGTCATTAGGAAGCCTTATTTCTTACATCTAAAAAAAATGATATGCGTAGAGAAAGAGACTCTAGGGGTAGATTTATAGCTAGAGGTAGCATTTTGATTCCAAAAACACCAATCACCCCACCAAGACCACGAAGCGCCACACCACCATCTCAAACTCATATTCCATTTTTCACATCAAGACATATACTTCTTGAAGTCTTAGGGTCAGAAATCCAACCAAGAGACTCTCCGACTTCATCTACTGAGGCAATCTTAGAAGAGGAAGATCCTAGATCTCCAACATAAGGAGTAACCCTTTTCACCTCTATAGGAGAACAGATTCTAGCTCAGGAGTTAGAAATCCCCAGTGAGGAAGAAGAAGAAAAATTCTTCAACATTCCATTGATAGAAGAACTAGAGGAAGAATAAATAACTCTATAGTTAGAACCCTACATTAGTTCTGAGGAATCTACAGTGGTCAGAGAAGAAGGAGAAGTACACAATTTTAATGGATAAGCCTTAATAATAGGAGGAGGAAGAAGAGGTGGAGGACGAGGTAGAGGAAGAGGTGAAGAGAATAGAAGAAGAGAAAATAGGGAAGACCATAACTTAGTTGGATTTCCTATAGTTGATGAGGATACAATTGCCACAATGAAGAATATTTCACCCTCCATCCTTCCCAATTTTCATGCATTAAGGAATGAAGATCCTGAAACATTTCTATTTGACTTTGATGTTTTATGTAGATCATATGACTACTTACAAAATTCTAAAAAATTGAAACTATTTCCTGCAACACTCAAGGGTGTAGCTTTAAAATGGTTCATGGGCTTAATAACACAATATATTAGGACATGTGATGAAATGAAAAGTACATGTTTGCAAAGGTATCTCGATTATTTCACACCTATTAATCGGAAGGATGAAGTATTTAAAATGATGCAAAGAGAGGATGAAAACTTGGAAGACTTAATTGAGAGATTCAATTACAATATAAAAAGAGCTAAAATGGAAAACTTGGATCAAGAGACTTTAAAAGCTCTCTTATTGAAATCCATCAAAGACGAATGGATAGATATTCTTAATATGATGGGAAAGGGAGATATCTCTCAACTATCATTACCTGAAATTGTTGAAATATGCATACATCTTTCAAGAGGAAATTCAAGAACTAGGAAAAATGAAAGAGATCATATTCTCTCTAGAGTGAATAAATTTGCAACTGGAACAGTAAGTAGGGTAGAAATAGGAAATATGATTGATGAATTCAAAACAGATATCTTAGGGAGTCTTAGTGAACAAATAGACACCCTAAAATTAAAAAATAAGCAGAAAGCTAAAATCGATGCCTTATCTATTTTTTGTCCTAAATGCATAAAGAAACATGCCTTAAGAGAATGTCCTCTTGATTTAAAAGTCACAGAGACCTGTGTTGTTTGTACGGAAAATCATGAAACAAAAAAATGTCCCTCTATACCATGTCTTAAGTCTATTTTCCAAGAAGAAATAGCTCCACATCCAGTAAAACCTCTTTGTTTTGTCTCTATAAGACCATGGCAAGGGCCACAAACTCAAGGTTTTAACAATCAAATGCATACTCGCCCCCCACCAAACAATTGGAATTCACCAATGCCATGGCAACAACCTTGGTCCCAACCTCAACCTTCGACACAAGGAATGCAAAATCCTTATGGCAGATATTCTCAATATCACCAATATCCACAATCTTATCCAAACAATCCTCCCCAAAATTTTCCACAACCTAGTCAACAACCTCAATTTCAAAATCATAATCCACAACTTTCATTACCATTTCCACAAAGACCAAATCAACTACCTGCCCAGCCATTACCAAACCCAAACAATAAATATTTTCAACCTGCTTATAACATGGAGGGACATAATTTTCCAAATTATATGATTACTCCACTAGATGTTAAAAATTTTCAACTTAGATCTGGTAGGATATTAGAAAAGAAAAAACCCTCTGTTGTTATTCAGGAAAAAGATGAACTTGATGAAGAAATTTCTCTACAGCAAAATAAAAATCATTCTGTAGAAGGAACATCCCTTCAACATAATCAAAATTCTCAAAACAAAATTAAAAAAAGAATCCAATAAATTCAATTCCTATCATAGAGAAACATTCAGTATCTGTTTCTAACCCTCCTTCCCCTAAAATATTACAAATCGATAGAGGGGTAGGAAAACAAATTGTGTTGCCTAACTATGATTTTCTAGATGAATTGAAAAATTTATGTATCAAAATCCCTTTGTTACAAGCCATTAAAGAGATTCCAATCCTTGCAAAAACAATAAGAGAGTTGAGTATAAAGAAATCAGGAAGAAAAACAAAAGAAGTACAAAGGATTCAGTTAGTGGGAAAAATTGCATACATTATGATGGGAAAAATAGCCATACAAAAATATTTGGATCCAGGAAGTCCAGTTGTAAAAACACATATCAATGGTATTGAGATTCCAAATACATTAACTGATTTAGGAGCAGCCATAAACATCATGAGTAAAAAACTATGGAATAACTTAGGCTTCCAAACCTTCAATATACGCCAACATTACTGCAATTAACAGACAGATCAATAATCAAGCCATATGGTGTATTAGAATACATTTATGTATCCTTAGACTCTTGGGAATATCCATTTGATTTTATGATCTTAACTCCTAAGAACAACCTAGGGGGACATCCATTGATATTAGGAAGACCTTGGTTAGCTAAAACTAATGCTTTCATTAGTTTTAGATCTGATGATATGTTTAATTCTGATGGTAATTCAACAAAGAAAATCACTCTATATCCTCCAACAAAAACAATGAAAGAAATATAAAATGAAGAATGGATGGATGATGACAATGATATACAACCTATCTTTACTATTTCAAATATTAGTGAAGAAAGTCAAATTCTAAATTCAAGAGAAAATTTTGAAACATCTTCACAATGTGAAGATTATCATAATTTTTAGGAACAATGTAATATTGACTGCTTGTCATCCAGACAAATGAATTTATATTCTATGGAAGAATTTTGTAACTCTGTAGTTGAAATCTTTCCAAGAAAATCCTTAAACAAAAACAAAAACTTGGAAAATTTCCAACAAGAAGAGTTAATCCTAAGACTTGCATACATCATATATATATTGAGGAAAACTCTAGGCCTATCATATAACCTCAAAGAAGGATGAATCAAAATCTTAGGGAAATTGTGAAAGATGAATTACAAAAAATGCTGAATGTAAACTTCATTTATCCAATTTCAGACAGTCAGTGGGTTTCTCCCTTGGTAATTATCCCTAAAAAGAATGGTAAATGGAGGGTGTGTATTGATTATAGGGAATTAAATAAGGCTACTCTAAAAGATCATTTTATTTTGCCTTTCATAGATCAAGTTTTGGATACGTTAGTAGGGAAGACATATTTTTCATTCTTGGATGGTTTTAGTGGTTACAATAAAATTCAAGTACCACCTAAAGACCAAGAGAAAAGCACATTTACCTGTCCATGGGGAACCTATCCTTACTGAGTACTTCCTTTTGAATGCACCTGCAACATTTCAAAGAGCAGTATTAGGAATTTTCTCTGATTTAATACATGATTGCGTGGAAGTGTATATGGATGATTTTATAGTTTATGGAAATTATTTTGAAGAGGCTCTTGAAAATTTGGAAAAATTTCTTAAAATATTTAAAGAATAAATACTTTCATTTAGTCATGAAAAATGTGTTATGGTGTTTACTAAAGGAATTGTTTTAGGACACCATATTTCAGGGGATGGAATTAGGGTGGACTCATCTAAAGTTGAAGTCATCTCAAAATTATCAATTCGAAATTGTAAAAAATATGTTAGGATTTTTCTTGGTTTTGCAGGGTACTACAGAATATTTATAGAAAACTTCACAAAAATTGCATCTCCACTCTTCAAATTTCTCACTAAAGATTGTGAATTTAGGTGGAATCCTGAGTGCCAAATGGAATTTGAAACTTTGAAAGCAAAGATATCTGAGGTGCCCATCTTAAGAGGACCAAATGGGAAATTACCTTTTCATATCTCAAGAGATGCTTCAGATACAGCTCTGGGCGCTGTATTAGGACAAAAATATTTGGCCCCTTATGCCATCTACTATACAAGTAAAAATTTGACTCCTGCTGAGTTAAATTACACTGTTACTGAAAAAGAGTTTCTAGCTGTTGTCCATGCTATTAACAAGTTTAGACACTACATCACTGGGTATGAAACCTTCATTCACACAGATAATTCTGCAATTAGGTATTTAATGAAAAGATCTATCACTAATGGCAGAGTCACAAGATGGTTATTACTCTTGCAAGAATTTAACATCACCAATTTAGACCAACCTGGAAAACAAAACACAGTTGCTGACATTTTGTCTAGAATTCAAAATGACAATAATGATACTCCAGTAGAGGATAATTTTCAAGATGAATATCTTTTTTCAATATCTACTAAATATCCATGGTTTGCAGATATTGCTAATTACTTAGCTATAGGAAAATTACCATCATACTTGTTTCCTAGAGAAAAGAGAAAAATAATTCAAACAAGTGCATTATATTCATGGCTAAAGGATGAATTGTACAAGACAGGTCCAGATCTCATCATCATAATATGTGTATGAGAAGATGAAATACCTGAAATACTGAAGGCATGCCACGATGAGCCTTGTGGTGGACACTTTGCTGATAAAAGGACTGCTTATAAAATCCTTCATTTAGGATATTATTGGCCATCCATTTTTAAAAATTCCAAGGAGTATGTCAAAAGGTGTGACAATGTTCAGAGAATGGGGAAACATGTTCCTACAGATGAAATGCCCTTACAACCTCAAGTACTCATCGAACCCTTTGAAAAATTGGCTCTATATTTTGTTGGATCAATCAATCCACCATCAAAACAAAAGATGTATATTCTGGTTTTCATTGATTATGTCACTAAATGGGTAGAGGCTAAAGCACTTTCTTTTGCTAATAAAAATTTTGTAGTTTCATTTCTTTTTGAGGATATTTTCACTTGTATTGGTGTCCCAAGGGAAATCATGACAGATAAGGGAACTCAGTTTACATCCAGAATGGTGCAAAAGTTCGTGGAGGAATATAAGATCAGACATAGAAATTCTATTACTTGCCATCCACAATAAAATGGACAAGTGGAGTCCACCAATAAAGTGATCGAAGTAATCCTAACAAAGATTGTATATCTACATAGGAAGGATTGGGAAGAAAGTCTTCCTGAAGCTTTATGGGCCTACCAGACTACATGGAGGGATACAACAGGACATACTCCCTATGAAATTTTTTATGGGAAGAAAGTCTTGTTTCTAATAGAATTCCAGATCAAAACCTTCAAAACAATAGTTAGATTGGGACTTGATTTGTCAGAAGCCCAAAAGAATTGAATGGAGTAACTCAATGAGCTTGATGAGATCAGGCAAGATGCAGTTCAAAATACTAGTTTAGTTCAACGACAAAGGTCTAGATGGCATGATAAATACATAAAAGAAATATAATTTCAAGTAGGAGATTGGGCACTTTTATTTGATTCAAAGTTCAAAGACTTCCAAGGAAAATTTCAGACTCATTGGCTTGGGCCTTATAGAATCGAAAAATAATTTGACAATGGAGCAGTCAGGATAAGGACTATTGATGAAGAAAAGGTACCTCTTCTTGTGAATGGACATCGACTAAAGGTCTATCATAAACAAATGACAAAGGAGGAATTTATCAAAAAATTTCAAGACAATGCTAATATGAAGTTGGTGAAGAAGAATCCTTCTTCTTCTCCAACTTAGTTTTCTTTTTACTTTTTCATATATATATATATATATATATTATTAAAAAAAAAGAGAAAAAAAATAATTGTATAAGTATGAACACCAATCAATGATTGGCATCCTTATATAGAAAATACAAGGTGAAAATCAGAGCTCGTTTCTGACATCTTATATTTCCTCCCATTCTAAAAATCCCAAATTCTTTTGTTCCTTTTATTTTTCAGAAACAATAAAAGATTAGCTACATAATTGCTACATTTTTGCAGCTCTGAGAATAATATGCATTTTTCATCACGTTCAGTAGCTCCCATACACTTTTTGCAGCCTATTGAAGTAGTAAATATGGAATAGAAGCAACTGAAGACTTCATTGAAGATCATGCTGAAAAGACACCTGAGGAATCAAGACAAAAATAAGAACAACAAAGGTTAATTCCAAGGTATGTTACAAAATTTGTTTAAATAATAAGGTTCAAAAACATTAATGTATATAAATTAGATGATCATATGTTGCCACCTCAAATTGTCATCATTAAAACTGATTGTACTCAGTTCACACCACAAAATCCATAATTCGCGATTTCATCCGTATCATATCCCCTTAATGATCAGGATCGATTCCATTCATTTATGATTAACGGTCATATCTCATATCGTAACCTGCTTACTCACGTTCCTAAACCCTTTCTTGATTACCTATTTACCTACACATCTCTACAATCTCTTCTCGACATTCTTAACTCAGAGCCAAACCCTCAATTCACCTAGTCGAAAAGGAACAGTCTTGAAGGAGAAAATTCCTTACGATAGAGACATGGGTTTAATACTAAGAATTGAGCCTGTGGGAGGGAAATTCATGGAGGTATATCCACAGATGAAGGAGATGCTACATAAGGTACGATGGCTTCAGTTCATAGAAAATTTCGATGGATTCCACAAAGAGGTCACCAAATACTTCGCAAGGGCCTTCGACGGGATGGAGGTAGAAATTGGGGACATAAAGTTTTTAGTGACAGAGTCCTTCATAGCAGAAGCCACAAAAATTTCGAAAACCAGTGAAATATGGTTCAAAAATATGGAAATTCATGGAGAAGAATGGAATATTTTTCTGAAAAATCCAGGTATGGAAACTTATATTTTTAAGAAAGAAATTCCCAGTACAACACTTAAAAACAAATGGAGGAACATGTTGTTAATTATTAAAAAATTTGTTACTTGCGAGGGTAGATTTGGTTGCATGCTTGTCTACCATGCCAAACTGTTAATGAAATTCCTAGAGGACAAAGAATTAAACCTCCCATACTTCCTATTGAGAAAATTAAAGAAAATTTTAGGAACTCTGCAGAAAAGAATTCAATCCATAGGCAACATCATGTATCATCATGGAGTGATAAATATATTCATTGAATTTCATTTAAAAAGTATAGGAGACTCTTGGGAAAGTTTCCTAATCAAGAATCATTTTCAAGAAGAAGCACAAGAATAGCCAAGGGATGGTAAGAACAAAAGAAGCAAGAAAATAAAGGTTGATACATGTATTGAAGACAAATCCTCACCTCAAACACAAAAAGAATAAGAAGAAATCACCATTGCAGAATTACTAAATAATAAGAAACATAGTGATCACAAAAAGGGAGGTAATGTAAAGGGAAGGACAAAGTTATAAACTCAAAAATATTAAGCCCTCCACGACCAAGGAGAAGTTCCATACTTCGTAAACCTTTGAATAAAACATCTCCACAGGAAGCAGAGTTAGTTGATTTAGATGAAGATCCCTGAGTACCATTGCCTATTACTGCCTCTCCTATACATAGTCCAAACAAAAGGACCCCAGAAATCGACCGTGCACAGCAATAAATTTATGTCTACATTGAGTCCTTGGAAAAGAGACATACAAAGAAGAATTCAAGTGTTGAAGAGCAGCATACCAATCCACAAGAAACTCTAGTAAACTCTTTGAAACAAGAAATCTATGAACTAGAGATACTGAATAGGCACATCAAGCAAGAAAATGAATCTCTAAAGGAACAAACCACTTAGAAAAGGTCATCAGTGATAATACTATTTTACACTTAGGGCTATGGTATAAAAAGAACAGAAAGCTGAAGAAAAGGAATAGCTACCTGAGCAGAAAAGTCATCAGTTTGAAGTACAAACTCTTCATGAAGAAACCAAGAATGGAAATTACCTCAAAGAAAGGAAAGAAGAGAAAGTTGGATGTACTGAAAAAGATATTAGAACAGATGCAGTAAAAGGTGAAGGCTAACAATTTTGAAAATTTCATGAGGACATGCAATGGTCTCTTAGTGGGGGTATGTTGAACCTCAAGACTATTCCTATTTTTGACATCCTTTTCCACCATATTTTCTTCCTTTTCGCAAAATCCATAAACTCAATCAGTGATAATTGACACATTTTCCATCTGAGAAGGCATTTAGATGATCTTTATTTTATATTGTAATGTTTATTATTATTTAGATAATTTTTTGTAATTAGCTACAGAATTTGTGCAATTATGTAGCTAACCTTTGTTTCTGTAGCCATTGTTATTGTTTAACAGGTTTTGAGAAGAAAATGAAGAAGCGAGTCATATGGGTAGCTTTGAAATGGTTCATATATGGATCGTATCCTACTTACCTGTTCAAATTCAAGAAGGATGATGCGTACACTCACAGTCAAAGATCAATCAAGATAAAGGACGAGATCAGTAGATTAAGATTCTCGATTTTCTCTTACGTAGCAAATCAAGAAATATCCTTGAAGACTTTGCTTCTGATTAGACTTCTAGTCTTCGCTTTATTTTACTTTCCATAGGCGAAATTATCTTAGACAGTTAATTTGAAACTATGTATAAATATCAGTCTATCGAAACCGGGAATGAGTTTGATTTTGGTGATAATACTGTGATACATTTTAAAACTCTATTTTTTTAATGAAGAAGACCAGTTTTGGACCATTGATGCACAGATAGCTTAAGTATATTTACACTTGTTCTCTTGCAGAGGGCCCCTACACGGAAAATAGGTTTTTACAATCATTTCCTAGTTTAAATTCTTATCATTTCATAGTTTAATTTTGTCATTTAGTTTCTGAATGTTATCTGAATTAATTGTTTATATTTATGCACAACTGACTGATATATCGTATGCTCTCTTGAATTTTTTCATTATCATAACTTTTTCAGCATTCAATTGAAATCGTTCTTGCATTCGATTACACAACAATCATAGGTTTTAAATTATACATCTCGTTTTGCACAATAGACACTCTGTAATCTTTTCTTGCCTTAGCTAAATTTGAATTCAATTAGCATAGTCAATTTAGTTTTGCAATAATAGATTTAATGCTTTCATTTTCATGGAATATAGAATAGAGTTAGGCTAGGATTATATTTTGATAAATCATTATTAGATCAGATGCTTTGTTTTTCATAGAATTAGTGTTTTCAATTGATAGGTAGAATATGGTTTTATTGTTGTTTTGTTGATAGATAGAACATAATCTAGAGATCAATAGAAGTCAATAGAATTTAGAATGATGCTTTGTTTAAATGCAGAATAAGTTCAATTAGATGATTTCATAGATAATTTTCTGGCATAGAACAAGTTTAACATAGATTATATTTAATCACTCAAATTTGATTTCTTTTTATGCAATATAGATTAGTTAATTAACATTTATTTTTCTTCCTTATTTTAGATTTTATATTTCATTCATTTTATTAAGAGTAATTTGCAAATCAATTTCTTTTCTTAGAGTAAAAATAACATTTCCTTTTCTTCCTTCTTAAGATTAGTTTTTCATCATTAAATTTCTCTCAGATTTAGTTATTTCTTAGCATTCAAGATTTCATTCCTTAGATTAGTTTTTAGTTTTGACATTAGACATAAAATACAAATCCCAAAAAAAAATATAAAAAACTACACAATGAAGTAAGAAAGAAGGGCATCTAAGCATATATAGTGCACCACACTTCATAAGATTACTAATCCGGTCGATAATTTATGATAGCAATTTAAGACATTAAATTGACTAAACAGACCCATTCTTAATAGTCATGTTTATGGTTCGAAAACTGATATAAGCATCGGCAGTGGCTAACCAAGGTCTCCCTAAGATGAGAGGATATCAATTGAACTTGGTTTTTGGTTGCAGAACCGGGAAATCCGCAGGATATTTCCAAGAGTCAATTGAAACTATAACATCCTCAACAATTCCTTCCAGAGTTACTGTGCACTGATCTACAAGTTGCAGAATCAATGTGGTTTTCATCAAAGTCCCTTGGAGGTTGAGTTTTAACATGGTTTTCTTGGTCATGACGTTGATGGAAGCCCTGAGATCAATCAGAGTATTGGGGACTATGACAACTTCTATGTGCACATCTACAACTGGACTGCCAGGGTCCAGGTATTGGAAAGATCACCCTTCCCAACATTAAGTCAGACAATTTTCCTACTACATTGATGGTGGGGGTATCTTTCTTCTTTCTCCTAGGTTTCTTGAAACACTTTTCCTTGATGAGCCTATTGTAAATAGGAACATCCTTAATGGCCTAGAGAAGCGGTATCTTTACACATAAATTTTTCAGTTCTCCCAGAAGTTCGGTCTCCTCTAGGGTGTGTTGACTGGAATGGATCAAGTGATCGAGAAAAGGAGGTTGTTGGATCTGAGTGTTACTTTCTTCCTTTTCCTCCTCAACCTCTACAGGTGGAGATGGAG
The DNA here is from genome assembly GCA_034641835.2 of Pinus albicaulis. NCBI lineage: Eukaryota > Viridiplantae > Streptophyta > Pinopsida > Pinales > Pinaceae > Pinus > Pinus albicaulis. The sequence goes on along the minus strand of CM076573.1, from coordinate 778,745,257 downwards.
GGTGGTTGTATGGGAGTACTCTTCCTGACCTAAGGTTAATCTGTTGTGTCTCCACAACATAAGCTGGATAGGATGTCTCTCCACTATAAACATATTTTTCCTGTCTGTTGTTCGGGTTCGGATTAGGCTGTGCAGGCATTTGTGGAAACTTGGGTGGAGCAACATGAGTAAGTTGAGGTTGAGGTTGGGGTGGAGGCATTAGAGCAGGTTGTTGTTTATGTTGAGGCCTCCACCCTTGGCATGGATTGTTCCACTGAGGTTGTTGAGAAACATACTGCTGAAATGGTTGGTTCACAGGCTGAGGATGATATGGAGGGTTGTAAGGCAAAGTAGGAGGTGTAGGCCAGGATGGAGGAGTGGGGATGTACCAAGATTGCATGGGTGCATTCTGATTGTTGTGATAGTAAGAGTAAGGTGCACCCTGCATACCCTACTGATATGACCTAGGCCCTTGAGGCCTTCTCTGGTTTATGAAACATAGTTGCTTTTGTCCTACTTCCCCACCTTGATATACATCTTTAAGTCCATGTAAGGAGGGACACTTTTCTATGGCATGATTCTCCTCACAGAATAAGAAAACCTCTATGACATTTAATGGACATTCATTTCTAGGGTGTTTTCTAGTACATCCAGGGCAAAATATAGCCAAGACCTTTCTGCTTCCTCTTGCTTCCTCTTGACCTGCATAGTGTCCATTTGAAAGGAAAAGGTGTGCAGAATGTCACTCTTGAAGTCCTCTAACATATTTCCAATCTCATGCTTAATAGAGGTGGAAGAGAAAGGGGTATTAGTTATAATTTTTCCAGCTCTGCCTTTCTTCCTAGCTACCATATAATGGTTCATGAAGACAGTTTTGATTGTTTCATAAGGCAGCTAGTAGATATCTCATCCCGATAACATATTGAGGTTTTCTAACACCTCCTCCCTAATCCCCCAGAGAAGTACTAGTTTAAGTGATTCAGGATCAAGAGTACAGTTGGCTCTCTTATATTTTAACTGAAACCTCTCTTCATAGTCTTATAGGGATTCATCAGGCCCTAGAGTCATCCTGAGTATCTCATCTTTAGTTTCCTTGGACCTACAGTAGTCCCTGTACTTGTTATTGAATGCCTCCTGCATATGTGCCCAGGTAGTGATGTTGTTCCCAGGTAGACCCATGAACCAGAGAAAGGTTGCATCCTTAAGGGTATATGGGAATAGCTTCAGCTTTTGATCATATAAGGCATAGTCATAGGTTAGACAGAGAACAACAAATTCAAACATGAATGTGCCAGGATCTTCAAAGGTAAGTCCATGAAAGTATGGAAGGGTTGAGGGGCTAATGTTCTTTATTTTAGTTTCCCCATCTCCCTCTCTAATGGGAAAGGCTCCCTAGGCTTCAGTTTCAACCATGGTTTGAATAGGTGAAATAGGTCCCTCGGGTGAAGCAAGATCTTCTTTTTCTCCAATAGGTTCTTCAAATTTTTTAGAAGGCTCAATTATGGTATGTTCAACCTCACAGCCACTGAACAAGAGTGAAGGGTGACTATGTGGTGATGTGGGGGTTTTAGGTAAAAAAATTCCTTGAGTATCCCTACTTCTACGAGGCATGAAAATTAGGATTTTTTTGTATTTTTTCAATATTTTTGAAACAACATGTAAAAGGAAACCAGAAAAAAATGCTAAAAAAAAAATCAAAGCATCTACAAGACACCTCCTTGGCAACGGCGCCAAAAAGTGGCGAGCACTAGTATTGCACCAAGAATGTTGCAACTCCCAGAGGCTGCCCTACTTTACTTTATCAACCTAGGGTTCATACAAACTTGGAGGTGACAATGCTATATACACAGAAGATGCATTATACTCATGTCATCATCTTTTGAGCTCTACGAAAGGGTGCTACTTCTAGGGTTTCTAGATGAAGTCTATCACACTTCTGAATTTAGGGCTAGGGCTACAAATGATTCAAATCCATGGCTCCATCAGTAAGTACATAAATACAATACAAAAATCAAGTACATCTAACTACTCTGCAATGAAAGAAATCTATACATTAAGCTATGATAAATAAATGAAAGCAACCTAGGCATCTTGCATGAAGTAAATTTTTGAATTGAAATTGCATAAAGGAAACTAACCTAATCACACTTTACTGGGCCAAATGGCTAAACAAACTCTACCCACTCTATGTTATATCTATCATGTTTTTAATCATGTAACTAATCATTACCTAACTATGCTTGTAAATGCATTTTTTTGCAGCTAGGAGGAGAAAGTGTTAAGGTGGATTATGGAAGGCTTGAACACATGGGTGCAAGGCTGAAGGTGTATGGGTGGTTTTGGAAGGTCTAGATGAGATCAGTGGTGGTTTCTAGGCTTAAGGATGGGCCCATTGGAGCAGCTGCAAGTGCTGCTACAGGTTTCTTGTAGTGCTACAGGAAATTCCTGAATTGCTACAGGAAACAGTCTGAGGGCAATCTTATGCCAAAAATGGGTGTGGAAAGTGTAGGGAAGGTGGAGTGAAGGTGGTTTTGTATGAGTGGAAGGTGGCCCACCCCTTGGACAAGCTAGAAACATCTTGGGAGGCATGTCTTGCACCTCTGGGGTTTTCTCATGGTGTAGGGATGAAAAATATGAAAGCAGGGTTCATGGCAATTTTGCTGACAGAAGGCTGATGAAGGGTGAGAAATGAAGCTAAAGGTGTTGGTGAAGTCCTCATTTGATGTGCTACCTGAACCTGCAAGAAAAGTACCTGTTCATGCAATAAAAATGGAAAAATTCATGATAAAGGAAGTGGAAAAGATGAATTAAATTTGGAAAGAAAATCTACTTTAGCCTACAATCAGAGATCTAAACAAAATTATAAACAAATTCATGGAACTACAACATCTTAAATTATTCATTCCAAGAAATAATAAACTAAAAAGTAATTTTGGCCTGTGGGGAAGGTCTACCCTCCTCAAGCTCCAAAGAAAGAAATGAGATGGGGAGGCTAGACTCACATCTTTCTGATTTTATAACCTACTCTACCAACATGTAAGCAAGATAAATCTACAACAAAATGCAAATGGGATCAAACTAAAAAAAATGAATTGAAATGAAAGCAAACGAGCTAAATACTCATAAGCAAAACTAGCTAAGATGACATAAAAGTAAAGAATGAATGCACAAGAGAGACTAAGGCCAATGGATTGGGCCCTAACCCACAAGCCTAGCCCTCTGAAACTAGATCAGTGAAGCATAAACTGAATACTCATTTTTATTGCAAAATATAGTCTCATTACATCAACATGAAAGTCTCAAAAACCTATTACAAGAGCTAAGAGCCTAGTGTATTTCTCCAAAGTTTGAATCCTAATGAGCACTTTCTCAACCCTATTTAAACTAAAGGGTAGCTACCATTAGCTCCCTAAAAAGTAGGCGATTAGTCCACTTTGACTGCAAGTGAAGTGTAGCTTTGGTGCACTTGATCTTGAGTTTGCTTGGCTGCATTTGATTTCGAGCTGTTGGAGGGAATATCTAGGATCCCTTGGCTGCCTTTGGGAGTTAAGGAGGTCGAAAATACCCCTATAATCTCTCCTTTTTGTCTACTATGAGGCTTAATGGAAAAATATTCACCAGAAATACAATATCTTCGTGATTTCCCTACATTTAATTCATGTTAGGCACTCGAAGTATGACAAGCCTCAATCACCATCTACAATAGCATCATAAGACCATAATATAATTAAAATGCAAGAAAAAGAGACTTAATAAGGAAAAAAGGTGACCATTAACCTCTCCAAATTTTCCTAATGATGGAGCTCATCAATTACACTAGTCTAAAGACTATGTGAATCAATAAGTCTACATACACATTTAACAGCCAATGCCTGAGAGAAAAGATAAATATGTTTTTAAACCCTATCCTTCAAGGAGATTGGGCATAAAAATGTGAGACCACTTTACCCAACGGAGCACATAATCTTTTTGAGACCCAACCCAAAGGAATTTAAAACACATACAATGCACTTATTCCAACAACCCATTTGAATCCAAGCCAAGGACATTTAGTAAACTAGAATGGATTCAAGCACTGATTTGACCAAAACCAATCAACTTGCTCTAGATAGCCTTTCAAAGCTCCAACTTTTTAGTATTTTTAGTCTTTTATCTAGTTGAAAGCCCAAATATTTTAGGCCTTGTTCAATATGACAAATATTATAAGGGAACATATTATCGATCCTTTGAATGACTAGCTCACTAAGGTTGAAGATAGAAATCAAAGGCTTTTTTTCATTGATAACCATGCTCGTGGCCTTGCAGAAAAGTCTGAGGATGTGCTTTAAGGTTTCCATGTCTTGTAGCAATCCATTTGATAATATGAGGATATCATCTACAAAAATAAAATATGTGATGGAAAGGAGATGTGCAACATTGATTCCCACAAAGGACCCCCTTCCTTTAGCCTCTAACAGTATCTGACTCAACCCTTTCGTAATAAGTAGGAAGAAAAGTGGTGAAAGTGGAAACCCCTGCCTAAGCCCCCTTTGGGCCTAGAAAAAAGAAGAGGTCGAGTCGTTGATAAGGACAAAAAAGTATAAAAACATGAAACAATTCATAATCCAGTTGATGAAAGGAACCTGAAACCCCACGTGTTAAAAGAACACACAAGAAGAGCCAATTCACACAATCATAAGCCTTCAAGAGATCCAGTTTGATGACCACCCCTTTCGATTTCTAGATTTTTAAATTGTGGAGGCATTCCTGTGCAATCCTAATAGCTTCGTGAATTTTTATTCCCTCCATAAAACAAAAGTTTTCCTAGGATATACATCTAGAGAGAATCAAGTTAATCTGCCTAGAAATAAATTTTGTGATGACTTTATACACACAGTTGCACAAAGAAATATGATGAAAGTCCTCAAAATATATTGGATTTTATTCCTTTGTAATTAAAACAATGAAGATAGAATTGAAAGAAGGTTGTATACGGCCTCCCACCCCAGCTTCATTAAACAGCCGAAGCAGATCTGGGCCCACGAGATCTTAATAGGCAATGAAAAATTCCATAACCCAGTCATCTGGCCTTTGGATTTATCTTTTTGAAAACTTGCAAGAACTTCCTTTAACTCCCCCTTCAAGACCATAAACATCAAATCCATATTAGCATAGGCCCCAATAAAAATTAGGGAAAATTTGTGCTACTGGGATTACCTCAACTATGTTTGTGCCGAACAACTCAGAGTAAATGGATCAGAAGTGAGCCAATCCAATCGAGAATAACCCTTCAAAAGAAGAAACAGGGTCACCCCTTGGCCCTTGCATACTCTAGATGGTATTTTTAAACTTTATCCCATTAGCATAAGAATTAAATAGTTATGTGTTCTCATATACACACTCCAACCAAATGGCCTTGCTTTCGAGTCCCCAAGTGGCCTCCTCAGAGTCCAAGAGTGCCTTACATTATGAGCATAGTTGGATGAAATAGTCTTGATAATAATGGTTGGGAAGAACCTCTCCAAGAGTATAGGAATAATGATCAATCTAAAGTTTTATATCCTTCAGCCCAAAGTCATCCTCCCACCGAATTTTTGCAGCCCACTCCTTTACCAATATTTTGATTTTTTTATATTTTGAAGGAAATGTGTCATCGCAAATCTTCCATCACCTTCAAATAAAGGTTTCCAATTTGCTTTGAAGAGATCATAAAATCCCAAGTATATATTCCATCAAGATTTCATTTTAAATAGCCTAGCCAGCTTTTGAGAAACACCTAGGATTTCAAAAAGAATCAGAAAATGATCATAGATCCCCCCAGAGCCCACCCATTGTCGAAACAAAGGGAAACACTAAAGTAGAGGTTCAATGATCAAGATACGAACAATAAACTTAGCCATAAAATCATCACCTAGTCGCATGTTCTTCCAAGTTGGCATGATTCGCCCGAGCGCCAAATCAATGAGGCTTATAGAAGATAACTTATTTGAAAAAAAATCAGACTAAGGGTTAGCCTGTACTCGGACACCCTAGGATTCCAATTCCTCAATAGAGAAATTTAAATCACACCCTTAAATCAGGTTATCCCTCAAGAGAAAGGATATATTGAGCACCTTGTTCCAATATGCAACCTGATCATTCCATATATATTAAAAAAATTGATTGAATAATTCAACTCCATTAGAAATCCCTCCACCCCCAACCCATTTGAAAAACTCCATAAATTTTCCATGATAAACTTCCTAGAATCCCAACCCGCCACCAACAACCAGAACGACCACGAACATCATCCGCAATGAAGTGCCAATTGGGAAATATAGATTCAAGGAAAGAAGAAAAAACCATCTCATCTCCAAGATATTCTTGGAGAAAAATTACATCAAGACACTCGATTTTAAATAAAAAATGAAGAGAAAGTTTTTTAGGATCACTTTCCAAAACCCTACAATTGAAGAAGATTGGTTTCATTAGGAAGCACTATGTAGGTGGAATAATGCTCTAAGTTTCTCATAAATGGATTACTAATGACCCACATCCATCTCCTCACAAGCCTTGTTTTTGGCTTTGGATAAATTTGATTTATGACCTCGCCCCATGGATTTGGAAACAAAGACAGGAAATAGGCCAAACCCTCCCGAAAAACCCTCATATATGGAAACAATAAGTTTGGATCTTAGATTGTACATTATATCCCCTCCCTCCAAAAGAGCATAAAAACCAGAAGAAATAGAGGCCCTAGGATAAGTATATCGCAAAAGAATAAGAGGGATAGAACAAATCACTTTGGCAGTGGGTAAAGTTGTGACCGAATTCAGAGACCCATGCAACCCACTTCCAAAAGTGGAATCCAAATAATTTATACCAAGAATAGATAAATCAAGCAAAGATACAGGAAGAAAAGGATGAGAAATGCCCACGGAAGGAGTAGACGTCGAAACATATACAGAGGAAGATGCAACAGTCTCCAAACCAGTAGAATCCAAAACAATGGGGTCAATGTACATGTCACTAGGGGCCACCGATAACAAATATACCTAAGTTCACCCTCCAATCCCCCATCTGATAGATTTTCCAAATCCATCTCACCACCAACCTCCACCCACTGCTTTTTTGAACCAGGTGCAAAACCCCCAGCCCGACGAAACAAAAGGTTGTAGTTTTGGACTAAATTTCCATACTTGTGACGTTGATGACACTAGAAAGACAGACCTTCATAACCCACCAAATTTAGCCATTTCTCGACCTATCCAATATTTATAGCCTCATTTTAATTCCTTGTGCAGGTCCATGCTAACTAGAACTCGAGCCACATGCAAATCTGACTCCTCAAATAAATAATGCGCTTCGATAAATCTACCAATATTGTTTTCCAAGTTTGAAAAATTATGAGGGTTCCACATATGTGCTGGAAAACCAGGTAAATGAACCCATGTCATAACCACATCACTCCTTTTCTGGCTAGCATCAGAGGTCGAAGCCTAGAATTTGAGTAAAATAGGAGTGGAATCAGTGGACCAGACAATACCTACAACCTGTGCAACTGCCTCATGGGTTTTGAATATTAGCTAAAACCAACCCTTCACAGCCATGAAAATGTCCAGACACTCCGAGACCTTTGCACAAAGGAATTAATCACACCATGAAATAATGGAATCTTTTAAAAAAAGTCCAACCTCTATGTTAGAAATGTAGCAAGAAAGGCTTAATTTGGCTTGTGCCTTAGTCAAATTTAGTAAGTCAATTTTCCACATCAGCAAGATGACTTGGATTGCAGTTAACTTGTGTGACATGGCTTGTGTCTACTAGTTGAGTCAGTAAATTCAAGTTATACACTAAAATTAGAGTTGTGCATGTAGTGATTGCTAAAATTTAGCAATCTAGTTATGTTATTTTTAGTTTGAGTCAGTTAACTGAGCTCAAGTACCTAGTTGAGTCAGTTGAAGGTCAGTTGAGTAGTAGAAGTTTTGTTAACTCAATGATCTCTCAGTTAAACTAATCAATCAACTAAAAATATCCTAGACATGCATGGAATTCGAATTGCATATTTCAAGTGGAAGAAAAGACACATTGTAATTATCAATTATATATTGGTTGAGTGTACATGCTTGGAAATTAAGTAAGTGAATCATTCCAAGAAAATAGGAGCATTTCCTACTTTTTAGGAGACAATTTCCTCCACAATTGCGCAAGGAAATATGAGCAAGTTGGGGCCTTGAATTGGCTAAGTGTTGGATAGAGAATGATAATCAACAGGAGAACAAGTTTACAATGCAAGGTGTGCTTCAGATTTAAAGCAAGTCATTGTAAAAGTTTATCATTATCATCTGATTAATGAAACGCAACGGGGGGGTTTTTCCCAGTTGGGTTTCCCTGTAAATCATTGTGTTCTTATGGTGTTTTAATGGTTGCATATGTTTCTAAATTGTGATTTCCATTCCGCGGAACAGTAGAGAAAATTTGAAATCTCTTGTTTTCATTTCAAATACATCACTAGTAGGAAATTTTTATTAATTTCTACATGGTAAAAAAGAAAAAACAACACTATAAACTAGTGAATAGATCTTCTCATTTATGTTGAGATTTTTTCTAAGTTGGTGTAGCATCGGGTGTGCTCTAGCCCTGAAATTTTGTGGAGGGGCTAGGACACACTTGAAATCCAAAACCGAGAAAGTGTTTTGAGAAATTTCAGTTGGTGTTCAAGTTATTCAAATAATTAATTATTTTAATGGATTTCCTAAGTCTAAACTTAGGAAAAATAAATAATTAAAATGAATTAATTAACACATGTGCTGAAATGTTCTAAAAGACACGGATCAAGCAATATTTTAATCTCAGCCGTTGATGAATGTTTTAATCTTGGTCGTTTATGAGATGAATGAAAAAGTATAAGAGAAAGGCTTGAGGGTCAGTTGGACACAGACACATAGTTGCAGAGATGAGAAATAGATCTGGAATTCTAGGGTGGGTTTGCTAAGACTTTCTGGAGGAATTTTCTGCAACGAGGGGAAGTATTGGCTAAGGGGATGATCTGATCCCAAAGCCAAGAGTCAGTGAGAGGTAGAGGAGCAACAACAAGGATAGCGTAGAGAAGCAAAGCAGAAGCTACGCATGACAATGCAGAGGCTCCAAAGGGCTTTAGAAATTACGCAGAGGGTCTCTAGGTCCATCTTAAGGCCTGTGTCACCTTCTCAGGGGTTACAAAGTCCCTCTTTGGGCAACGTAGTGGAATTCTGAGGCTAGCAGGGCTGGGGCTTCAGGGGTAGCATTGCGATTTCTAGGGCCAAATCCAGCCTAAGTCTTGTAAATCGCATTTGAGGGTGTGGATCAGTAGGAGAAATAAACCATGATACTGCAGTAGAATTTTCACACTTTAGATATTTTGATTTGCAGATTAGTGAAGCGGTTTTTTCTTCCATGAGAGAAAATATCTTTCAACGGATTGAGATTGGAGTATTCCCTTGAGGGAATATCAAATTTCATAACATATAAGGATAGGATGGAAGCATTTCTCTATGATAAAGGTGTGTTGGACTACACAAAAAATGACATTCAAAATCCAGCAGTATCAAATGCACAACAGTTAGCCCAGTGGAAGAAGGATACCGCAAAATCCAAGAGGATCATCTTGGAGGGTGTGAGATACCACATAGTCTCGAATTTACATGGCAAGGAGACTCCCTTTGCTATGTGGAAGATCCTCACTGAGTTATTCGAAAATGGTAGTGATGCCAAGAAATTCGCATTGAGGGACAAGCTTAGAAACATCTGCATTTAGAAATGAGAAATCATTGCACATTACCTCTCGAGGTTCACTCAGTATCGATATGAACTTGGAGGAGTTGGAGAAAATATCCCATCTTCAAAACTAGTGAGCCTAGCTCGCCTAAGTCTTCAAAAATCATGACACAACTACCAGAAGTCTAAAAATGGAAGGGAAAATTTTCCAAATTAGGAGAGACTAGTCCAATCTAGTGTAGGAAGAAATTAGACATAACACTGAGACAGAGTATCATCCAAATATGAGGAGGAAGAAAATTTTTCCTTGTTTGGAAGGGAAAGAAGGCCCAAAACAAGCAAGAGTCTAGCCAATGATGGCAAGAAGAAGGATTTAAGTAAGATCAAATGTTTTCACTGCCATGAATTTGGGCACTATGCAACAATGTCCACACAAGAAGTCTAAAAAGAAGCCTTAAAGAGGAGCAGGAGGTGAAACACTTGCCTCACAATTCGAATTATACTTCACGTTGATTACATGCATGGTTAACACTGTAATGGGGTGTGTTTTATATCTAGATTCAGGTGACTCGTTCTATATGATAGGATGCATAGAATTCTTCAATAGCCTAGAGGAGAAGGATCTCTAGTTGCACATTGAACTTGGGGATGATGGGTCATACCATACCAAAGGAATTGGTATTGTAACCTTTAAGAGGGAGTCAAGCTCCCACTTTTGTATGAAAGATGTTATGTATGTACCTAGGCTAAAGAAGAACCTGATATATGTAGATGTATTATAGGATTGTGGCTATAATGTTGTTTTCAGTAAGGGAAAGAATTTCTGAGACATGTATCTTCCAGGGGAGTGAAATATATTGGATTTCAAGTGAAGAATATATACAAAATTGAGGTGGAAACTTGTGCCACACTGAGTAGCAAGGTAGGAGATGTGTAGAGTTGAGATGTTAGAGAACTCTAGCACAGGCGCATGGGACACTTACACCATGTGGCCTTGAATATCATCCAAAAAATTACCACCGATATCCCGAAATGCACCCTTGACCAACATGTTGTCTACAAGGGATGCACATTGGGGAAATATTTCAAATATACCTTCCAGGGCTGACATAACAACACTGGAGTAATCTTGGAGAAAGTCCACTTTGTTGTATGTAAACCCTTTTCGATAAACACTACAACAAAAAACTAGTATTATGTAATTTTTTTTTATTACTTTTCAAGAAAATGTTGGATCTTCTTCATGCAGAACAAGGATGAAGTTTTCTCAAAATTTGTTGAATTCAAAGAATTGGTTGAAAAGGGGACCGGTCAGAAATTGAAAGCCCTGAGAAGTGATCATGGAGGAGAATATGTTTCTAGAACCTTCAAGGAATTGTGTGCCAAAGAGGGTATTAAAAGAGAACTAATAGCACCCCATAACCCATAAAAAAATGGGGTGGTTGAAATGAAGAACAAGAGCATAGTGGGAGAAACAAGAGCTGTGTTGCATGATCAGGGGCTACCATTGCATCTATGGGCATAAGCATGCAACATCGTAGTTTGTTTGTAGAACAAGAGCCCTCATAGAATACTTGGCATGATCACACCCAGAGAAACTTTCTATGGGAATAAACCAAATGTATCTATAACGGACTCGGGTAAGACTTGACATGATCACACCCTAAGAAAAATTCTCTGGGAATAAACCAAATGTATCTATAACAGGTCCGGGTTAAAATTTAATGTATTAAATTTAATAAAGGAAAAAATAAGACCAAGTTCATGTGACACGTATTGCAAGCTTAATGTTGGGAAAAACATCCTAGTGGGCATCACTTGTTGTTTATTATGGCCAAGGGAAAATTTGTAAAGGCAATGGCAAAGGCTTTGAAAAGGATAAATTATATTTTTGGGCATTTTATTTATGAAAATAAAGGAAATTAGGAGAAAATAAAGGTGAAAGGCCACAGGTTGCATGTGAGGAGGAAATTGAAGGAATATAGAGGAAAAATGAAGAAATTAGAGGCATCAATAATAAAATGGATTCAGAGCATCAGTTCGGGGCCTTTTTTCAGTTGAGATTTGGAATTGGTTTCAAAGAGGAGAAGAGAACCAAGAGGAGAAGGAAAGAAAGAAATAAAAGTAAGGTCAAGGAAAGCAAGTATCAAGCAAGGAAAGGTTTTATCAAGTGGCTTTAAAGGGAATAATTGCAGGTAACAGGTTGCATTTATGATTTCCTATCTAGTTTTGGCATACATGGTATATGCATGTGTGTATTTGGCTCATTTTCTATCATTAACATGGGTTTTTCTTGGTTTGAAAGTGGTTTCTAGCCTTTCCTTTCCATTTCCTGATAACCATGGTGTGAGGGGATTCATTCTTGGTTGAGCTTTGCATTCCAGGAAATTTTTTAGATCTGAGTGAGGTGGTCTCAGGAAAATCCCAAGGGTTTGGGTGGGGATGGTTTTCTCCAAGAAGACCTCAACAGCTGGATGGAGACAGGAAAATTCCTCGAGGGATGGTGAAGGAATTCCAAGGCATCCAAGCTTAGTTTGGTTTTGTGATCTCGTGACTGGTTTAGGTGAGATCATGGTAGAATGAGGGTGGAGGTGGTTTAACCTCTAGATTCCATTGGTTGTTTATTTTTTGTTTTATCCCATGAGATCCCACATTAATGTTTGGAATATGGCACAGGGAGGATTGGATGAAGGAGAGTTTTGGTTCAACTCAATATATGGTTGGGTGGTACAAGGAATTCCTTGACTTAGTTGACTTTTGGATATGAATGATAAGAGCTCTTTCTCTTGTAATTAATGATTAATTATACTTGATATTATGTGGCTTTAATGGTTGTTCTTTTATTGTTAGTTATATGGTTATATGCTGGTTATAAACATGGTTTTGTGAAATATTCAAGTTATGGCTCTTATCATGTTCTTTCTTGTAAATGAATGGTTAATGAATGCATGACCTAATAGATGTTATTTCAGCTATGGTGAGAGGGAATTATCCCTTCTTGATGTTTCTCAAATCATTTTTATATCTCTATGTTCAAATATGCATTCATGACATGTAGATTTCATGTGCAGGAGGTGTTTTACAGAATGAATTTCATGGTTAGACCGGGTTAGGTTAAGTCCTTGGTTAAGTTTTGTGTTAGAGGCTTTGTCATTGTGTCATTTATCATTCTGGAAAGTTGTGTCAAGTTTTGGGCAATGGTCTAGAGACTATCACTGAAAAAGTGGCTTAGATCTCACAGTCGCTAGCACAGAATAAGGTGAAAAATACTACAATTTCTCCCTTTCAGGGTTATGCATGTGACTGGAGACCTGCAGTCGCATGGATTTAGGTTTTTTCATGCGACCAGGAGTTTAGGTTAGTGAAAAAACATGTTAACTCATGGTTTGGGCGCCAGGAAGGGTGGTTTAGCCCTTGGGGGTCTTGTAACATCTGAGAGAAGTCAATAAGGTTTTGTTTTGTCGATTCCATTTCCTTAAGGTTATCTAGGAGGTTCAATAATTTCATAGTAGCCCTCATATCATGTTTACCTAGGTAGGTCGGTTAAAGTGGGTAGATATGGGAGGAGGCGTTATAGTATCTCATTTTAGGATTTTTGGAGCTACTGTGTATTGTCACGTATCCAAGGATAACAGAAGAAACTTGAGCCCACAACTTAGATGGGAGCCTTTGTAGGATACACAAAGACACCACATAATTACCAAGTGTATTTTCCCTCACTCAGGGTGACAGTAGTGAGGAGAGATTTCAAATTTTATGAGGAGAAGGTTATGAGATGCTCTCTAGAGTTAGAACTTAGTATCCCATTGGAGGAGGATTTGTTAGTTCCAAAGGAGGATCCCCAGACATAACTTTAGGATGATTTGGAGCAAACACATGCATAGGAGCAGACAGGAGGTAGAGTGGAGGCACCCACTCAACCAAAAACTTCTAGAGAGGGTAGGAAGAGAACCAGAGAAGTTGACAGATTGGTACATGATGCACGAGAGCATGTGGGAGATCCTTTATCTCAATGTAGGTAGAGGAGGTCACCAGAAAAGTACACTGGTTATATGGATCTCATTACAGTTTTCATTGAGACAAAGCCTTCTTCATTTGAGGAAGCAATTTCTCAACTAGTGTCAGTTGATGCCATGGTGGAGGAGTGACTCCATCATGAAGAAAAATGTATGGGAGTTGGCGATGAGAAAATAGAATAAGTCAGTGGTTGGTTCCAGATAAATCTACAAAGTGAAGCATGCAACTAATGGGAGCATCAAGAAGTACAAGGCCATATTTGTGGCCAATGGCTTCTCTCAGGATAGAGGGAGTGGACTATGAGGAAAATTTTGCACCAGTGACAAGATATTCCTCAATCAGAACCATTCTAGCATTGGGTGCGCATATGGGGTGGAAGATCCATCAGATGGATGTGAAGAATTCATTTCTCAATGGTGTTGTTGGGCAACCAATTTACACAGAGAAACCAGAGGGATTTGAGACATATGATAGGGAGACACATGTGTGTAGACATAGGATAGCCTTATATGGTCTCAAAAAATTCCCCTTTGTTGATTTTTGAGTAGCTAGGAGGTGCTCCAAGCCCTAGGGTTCAGAGTTTGGAGGTAAAATCACCACAAGGGTAACCTGTGGGCTTGGAACCTAAGTATGGTGTTTTGCAGCAAAATGTGTTTTGGGCATTTTCGTGGGCACATTTCTACATGTGATGGCATGAGACGATAGAGGGTGGAAAGGAGAATCCAACGCTTCAAGAATCGTCGAATTCTGAGTTGTAGAAGTGGAGATATGATTTTTTTGAAACTATATGATGGGTTTGCACATGTGTGTCAAGGTTGACCTAAGGTGTTTTAGGCATGTGACAAGTTGTGGAAGCTCTTGTGTGACTTTTTAGGAAGCCCCTCTCTTTGGTATAAATAGAGGGTGAGTATGAGTCTTACTCATCATCCAAAAGTGCAACATTCACCTTGCAATAAGCTCGTTGGAGAGAAGGACTAACTCTGAAGGAAGGGACAACATGGTGTTTTAGGGTTGTTTCAGGGGTCTGTTTAAGGGTTGAGTTGTTGTGAGTGGAGGCTGAGGAAACTCCCCAGCGTGGAGGTTTCTTGGGTGCATAGCTCTTGGTGGAAGGGCAGTGTATGTTGTTGTAGGTGGGCCGCATGCCCTACATCATATTTGGAGGGCAACTTGCAGATGTTTAGGGGATATATATGCTCAGGATAACAGCCAAGGGTTCCAACACTTCTCCAAGGTTAGGTCATAACCAAGGAGGGCTATTTTGTTGGCTGATTAGAGGCTATTACATTAGTTAAATGTGCCCTAGCCAGTCACAGACATAACAACAGTGACACAAACTTGGAAAATATTTTTTACGAGTGTTGGATCCATGTTTTTGGGTCAATTTGGATCATATTGTTAGGCATCCTGTGGGAGCCAATTTGGAGACTTGATTTGGTGATCGCAAGTCTTCATCGGTGTAGATATTGCAGTGTAGTATTGGGCATCATTGGTATAGTGGAGGATAGCATGTTGATATCCCAAAGTAGCCCTATACGAGCTATCTTGAAGTGACGAAGAGGAACTGAAGGTTGGGTGAAGTTTGGTGCCAAAGTACATTACCTTGATGGACAAAGGTGACTGCTAGCATGACAGTTTGGAGCTTGGGAATTAGGCCTACCCAAAGAGAACATTATATCAGCCCGTGTACACTCTACAGAAGTGACTTTCAGTAGTGTTAAATGGAAGCCCTCCCGAAGTCTCGATGTGTTTTCCTTTGAAGGACTAAGGGGCAGCTAGTGAGCAGTATGGAAGCAAAGGACTGGCATGACAAGATACGCCATCAGAGTTGCATTGAAGTTTGTCAAAGTATCTTGTATACCATAGACTTTTTTATTTTTTCAGATTTGGTTTAATATAACGAATAATGGGGTTGTACATTAATGTACAATTTTGTTAAAAATGTGTATATTTGTGCATATGTGATTTACTGCTTTATATTTTCCATTTTGCAAAGTAGTTCTGGTTGAGATTCTTTGTTTGGTAGCGTTAGTGATTTTAAGACTCTAACCTAGACCCAAGACCATGGAAATTCAACATGGTATCAGAGCGTGTCTGAGCTACTTTGAAAGTCAGTGAATCAGATTTGTGCATAGCGAAGTACAATGTGAGAGGGATTTAGTCACATTGTAAGTGAAGGGATCACTACAATGTAGAAGTTGTAGGCAGGCCTATGATATGAGGACATGTTGGAAGGGTTTTCCAGCTATAGTCCTAGGAAGGAAATGATTAGGTTGGTCTTGCAGGTCAACATGATCTAGGATTTCACCAAGAAAGTCATCAAGAAGCTAACTGACCCTAAGGAGCTAGAAATATGGGAAGATTTGGATACAAATGTGAGATTGATCATCTTATATGGTGTGAAGGATTCCCTAATACCTCATTTTTCTGGGAGGAACACCGCACATGAGAAGTGGATGGCTCTTCAAAAAAAATTCCAGGATAAGAACGAGAACCAGGTACTGGTATTAGAGGACAAGTTGAAGTCCACCAATATGATAAAGGGTGAAGGAGTGAATTCGTATCTGACGAGGTTGTCTCAGGTCAGATATGATCTTGCTACTTTTGGTGTGGAAGTTTCAGATGGAGATATGATGAGGATTGAATTGAAAGGTTTCACTGAGGAATGGAAGCCCTTCATCAAAAGGAATCATTGCTAGAGAGAAATTTTCAGACTGGAATAGATTGTGGAACAAATTCATTCAGAAATAGTTGCGAGACGAGGATCTTCATCCATCAAAGAGGGCAGATTAGGACGTGGCACTTGTAGCACTAATGAAGGGTAAGCCGAAGAAGGACTTGAGTAAAATAAAGTGTTTCAACTATGGTGAGATGGTTCATTTTTCGTCGAGATGTCTGATGAAGAAGGGAGATGATGAGAAGAGGAAAGGACAATAGGTCGTCATTGTTGCAACTTCAGCTGAGATAGATGATCTCTCTAGGAGATTAGAAGAGGAGGAATTTGCTATGATTTCTCATTTCTCGCAGGATAATATCAAAGAGGATGGATGGTGCATGGAAAATAGTGTGACAAATCATATGACAGGGTCACAAGATTTTTTTGAGACTCTAGTTGAATGGGACTTGAAGTTTCACATGGTGTTGGGCGACAAGAGTTTGTTGGAGATCCGAGGATCGAGTGTTGTGCCATTCAGGATGGATACATGACGTATGATGCGGGTCCAAGATGTATTGTTTGTACCAGGACTCAGATATAGCATGATTTTTGTCTCGATGATCGAGAAGAAGGGGTTGAGATCTTGTTCCAGGATGGGAAGGCAAGACTCAGGTCTCAAGGCTCTAGCTTTGATGGTATCGTGCTTGGATTTAGAGATCATAGTCTATATAGGCTTACAAGAAATACTATGGATCATGAGAAGCAAGTAGAGAAGGTGCAGGTTCCAGAGGAGCAGGTGCAAGTGAAAGCTTCAGAGGAGAAGGTACATGTTCCTGAGAAGAAGGTCCAGGTTCCAGATACTCTGAGGGAGTTGAGTTCTAGTAGGAGCTTGTAGTTTTAGAGGGAGACTTTGCAGCCCAAGAAGAACACATGGTTAGTGGGGAGAAAGGGTACTTCCACATATACCAAGAAGGAATCATGGAGGGACTAGAAAGTGATAAAGGAGAAGAAGAAGAATCAGTATGCTTCCAGTGACAACGACGAAGAGGGAAAGTGTTGCGAGCAGTGATGACGATTGTAGTGTCCCTTCTTAGTGAAATAGCTTTGATGACACTTAGAGATGGTGATTTTGATATAATGATATAATATTATGTATGAAAGACTTATGTACATGCTTATATGCTATGACCTGGTTTAGGTCACTTGGTTGTTGTGTGCTTATGATAATATCTGTGGTTGCGTACACAAGAATTGGTTTTGGTTAAGAGCATATTAGCGATGTTTTCTCTTTTGGTATCGTATTTTGGACATAGGTGTATAACATGAATGGTGATTCATAATTGAGACACAGATCCATGGATGATCATAGTTAGGTGGAACATATGGTTAATTATGAGTTATGTATGATACATGATTTGTATGATTATATGTGTGTAATATCGTACTAAGCATGATGTGGCAGGGGACTTGGTCATTGCCAACAGGGATGCTCAAGTTATAAATGACTGTGGAAGTCATTTCTCCAAAACCAAAATGACTGTGGAAGTCATGCACAATATTTGGTAAAATTTGAATAAGTTAATTATGAAAATTCATTTGATTATTTGATCAATGCGATTGTGATGTGTGCGTGTCTTGGAACAAAACCTTTGGTCAACGAACCACCGCATGTATGAGCCAATCAAGACCTTAAGGTGAAACGCCCTTAAGGTGAAACGTTGAGTTTCAAAGCGTATTTAGATGAGAAAAACTGGAACAAGGAGTCTCAACTAATGAAATATAAAGACGTGGAGTCTTGAATCTATAATGAAATGTTTGGGGCGCGGAGTCCTAAATATTTAAAAAGATCAAGGTGTGGAATCTTGGATCTTTAGAGTAGATCAGGGCGCGGAGTCCTCAATCTACTAAGGCACGAAGATGCATACAATAGGGGCGCAGAATGCCTATTATCCGAAAGAAAAATACCACTCATGGGCAGCTCACATATGGATTTCCTTAATAAAATCTCATTCCTAACAATTTTGGAGTGACTTTCTAAAAATAGAAAGTCATGTCTACTATTTCAATTATGACTTTCCAAAAATAGTAAATCACCTCCAATCAATGGGTAAACAAGTATGCTTGAAGGAAAATCACTTAACTTATGACTAATCAATCGTAATAGTTCAATCTCGACCTAATCCTCAATACTATTAATATTATTAATATTATTATTATCTTTTATGAGACTATGATATTATTATTAAAAGGGAATTATATCTCCTCAATCACTTCACACCTCTATCCTTCATGAATCTCATGGCTCTATGTAACTGTCTCTATTTTAAATATTACATTACACCCTCTTTTATGCACTCATCAAGGAATGGCATATTCCTCTTACACTCATTAAATATATGTCATAAAATATTCCTCTTACACTCACTTTAATGCATATGTTACACTCTCCTTAAATAAGGCATGCATACCTCTCCTTAATGGCATAAGTTACACTCCTCTAAATGGAATACAATGCATGCATATTACTCCTCCTTTATGACAAGAATTTGTTGCTCCTCCTATATATGAGTCTCATTTATTCTCATTTGAGGAAAGAGGGGTAATGCCAAGAGTGGAAGAGACTTGGGGAATATTGTGAGAGGGAGAGATATGGAGAGTATCCAATTACTTCCAAAAAAAATCTGAATTTCTTACAAATCTACTAATTATCTATTGAGGTTGAACATGAGTGGTATTTAGAGGAAGTGAAAACTATCTTCCTTAGTTTTCCTTGCATCTCTCTCTCTACTGTTGTATTTTGGTATTGTTTGTGAGCTTTTACAGCTCGAGGGTTCCAGGGGGAGGAGTTCTCCCTGGATATGGTTGGGTGGAAAACCGGATGGTTCAAATGAGTTGGTTAAGGGATCGAAGGTGGATCATACTCTCAACGATTGGAGCTGAATATCTCTTCAGGTATAATTTCCATTGTCCTAAAATTATAGTATAGCTTTAGCATAAAATAAAAAGTAGACATTTAAATTGTTGTAAGCATCTAATTTTGGTTTAGGCTTATGTTACCTAGAATATTATTGATTAGTTAAAAATGAAGACTAGATTAATCTATATGTATGGATGTTTAGATCTCAATATTGGAGTTATTATTGGTGTAGTTTATGGTACTAATCTTGGTATTGTAGCATTTGAGAAAGGAAAGCCAAATATTGTTGAAGGTAATTGCAATAAATAAATTCCAAAGGACTTGGGTAAGTATTTCACGATTTATGGTTTTGTTTCAATTAATTAGATGCATGTTTTAGAAATGGTTTTAGGATAGATTGAAAAGTGTTTGACAAAGTCCGTGAATGAGTAATGTTATTTATGCATGAATAAGTGCTAACTTGCAGCTTACATCAGAAGTAAGAAAATGGACATGTACCCAAAACATACCTGGAGGAATTACAGAATCAACCCTTAAAAGAAAATGCAAAAATAATGGCAACTAAAATATGGTTTGGAAGATCAAATGCTTGAAGTAAGTTGGAGATAAATTTCAGTTATGGCTTATGTTTCATATTCTTATCAATAATTCAATGTTTTGTTATTCAAGTTGTTGTAATAGTACTATCAGAATTTTGACAGAAAGCCTTAATGGCTGTAGCATTCAGGGCTGCCATATGTTTGTTAAATTGTAGCAATTGGTGCAAAAAGCTTGTCAATCATGTCAAATGAATTAGCTTGTGGGTGGTAAAATGTTTCAAGAAATCATATGGTGGATTTAGAAATGTCCGATTTCAATGAGCATATCTTAGTAGCATAAATTTGGGTTGTTTTTCCTCATGTAGAGGTGTAGTTGTAAGTTTTCATTCCATATGTTTGACAAAAGTCATAAATGAAACATTTAGGCTATAAATTTTGTTGTTTTCGAGAATCGCATTCCTGAGCGTTTTTATTTCGATTCAACCAAACATCAGGGGGTATCCGTGCCTAATGGTCATGTAACCCCTGATTTCATTCCAAAAAAATACTTTTCAGAACCCAGATCGGAAATCTGGGCGATTTGGGAGATTGCTGCTGTAAGTTATGTTCGCCTGTTGTTGAGTCTTTGATGAAAGACTAAGATTATTTAGTCCCTGTTTTAAGATGGAAACATTTAAAGTTTCAATTCTGAATTTTATGAAATAAATATGTTGAAGAATAATCTTAAATTCATTGTTGCTAAGTGTTTGACAAAATGCCTCAATGACTTTTAATTGCATGCTTGCAAAGTGTTTGTCATAAGGGCTCAATGAGTGTAGAGTGCATGTCTGTAAAGTGTTTGTCAAAAATCTTGAATGGCTGTAGCTTTTGTGCATATCAATTTTTAGTGTAAAATTCTTAGTTACTGTTGTTTTTATGTTACTGTAAATTATAAATAAACTATTTGATGGGTGTAGCTTCCTATGTCTACAAGTTTTTAGTATGAATGTGAAAATGAATTTAATAAATTGCAGAAGTGTGAATAAGACAGTTGTTTCTTGTATTATCTAAAGCTCAAAAAAAAAGGCCTTTTTGTTGGAAACAATTTTACAGTGACTAATTCTTTAGGATTTTGTGCAAATGAGTATTAGTGATTATGTGACATCTACTTCTCTATCTTACTGATGGTGGGTAAGGTGGGACCTTACAACGATGAAGAGTTACTTCCTAGTCTTGGAATTACCTCCCTCACTTAGAGGGATTGTTGATTTTTTAGTAGCTTGGGAGGTACTCCAAGCCCTAGGGTTCAGGGTTTGGAGGGAAAAGCGCCACAAGGGTCATTTTTGGGCTTAGAACCCAAGTATGATTTTTTCCACCAAAACATGTCTTGGGTGTTTTCGTGGGCACATTTCTACATGTGATGGCATGCGGAGATAGAGGGTGGAAAGGAGAATCCAACGCTTCGAGAATCGTTGACTGAGTTGTAGAAGTGGAGATATGAATTTTTTGAAATTATATGATGGGTTTGAACATGTGTTAATGTCAACCTAACGTGTTTTAGGCATGTGACAAGTTGCGGAAGCTCTTGTGTGACGTTTTGCAAAGCCCCTCTCTTTGGTATAAATAAAGGGTGAGTATGAGGCTTATTCATCATCCAAAAGTGCAACATTCACCTTGCAATAAGCTAATTGGAGAGAAGGTTTATCTATGAAATTACCGCAACAAAGAAGGAAGGGACATCGTGGTGTTTTAGGGTTGTTTTATGGGTATTTTTGAGGGCCTAATTGTTGTGAGTGGAGGCTGAGGTAGCTCCCTAGAGGGTCGAGGCAAAGGAAGGTTGTTTCAACCTGTGTGGAGGTGTCTTGGGTGCATAACTCTTGGTGGGAGGGAAACATATGTTGTTGTAGGTGGGCCACAAGCCCTACCTCATATTTGGAGGACAGTGTGGAGCTGTTTAGGGGATGTCTATACCCAAGACAACAGCTAAGGGTGCCATGACTTCTCCAAGAGTGGGTTGCAACCAAGGGGGGTTGTTTTGGTTGCTAATTAGGGGCTATTACAAAAATTAAATGTGCCCTAACTAGTCATAGAAATAACAGAAGTAACACAGACTTAGAAAACATATTTGATTCGTGTTTGATTCGTGTTTTTGGGTCAGTTTGGATCAGATTGTTAGGCAACCTATGGGAGCCAATTTGGAGACTTGATTCGGTGATCAGAAGTATTCATCAATGCAGATATTTCATTTTAGTATTGGAAATCATTAGTCTGGTGGAGGGAAACATGTTGATAACCCAAAGTAGCCCTAGACGAGCTATCTTGAAGTGACGAAGAGGTGCTGAAGGTTGGTGTCGAAGTACAATACCTTGATAGACAAAGGTGATTGTTATCCTGGCAGTTTGGAGCTAAGGAATTAGGCGTACTCATAGAGCATATTGGATCATCTCGTGTACACTCTACAAAAGTGACTTGTAACAGTGTTATGTGGCATCCCTAATGGAGTCTCGATGTGTTTTCCTTTGAAGGACTAAGGGGAAACTAGTGAGAAACTCAGAAGCAAAGGACTAGCAAGACAAGATACGACATCGAAGCTGCAACGAAGTTTGTCATTTTATCTTGTATACCATAGAATGTTGTATTATTTAGATTTGGTTTAATATAGCGAAGATTGGGGTTGTACATTATTGTACAATTTTGTTAAAAATTGTGTATATTTGTGCATGTGTGATTTACTACTTTATATTTTCCATTGTGAAAAGTAGTTATGGTTGACATTCTTGGTTTGGTAGCGTTAGTGATTTAAGACTCTAACCTAGACCCACGATCGTGGAAATTCAACACCCTAAGCATGGTACACTCAGATCAACACATATCTTAATGGATTGGGCTTCAGCAAAAGCGAAGCAGATGCCAAACTCTGTCACATTATGGTAGATTTCAAGTTGCTTATCTTGGTTTTGTATGTTGATGACTTGATAATTTTATGGGTTGAGTAGTTGATCTGCTCTTGCAAGGACGACATTGCGAGAGAATTTGAGATGAAATTCATGGGATTGATGCGTTACTTCCTTGGTATGGAAGTATGGTAAAGTGATGGTGAGTTGTTTGTGAGTCAGGGGAGATACGCCTCTGAAATACTTCATAGGTTTCACATGGAGAGCTGCAAGCCTATGGACACACATATAGCTACAAACTGGAGGAAAAAGAGTGCTTCTTTGGGAGAAGCGGTAGATGCTACCATCTATAGAAAACTTGTGGGATCCTTAATAAATCTGGCGACTACAAGGACTGACATAGGCTATGTATTTAGTCAGTTGAGTCAAGCCATGGAGAAGCCTACCAAGCTATATTGGAAGGCAACAAAGCATGAGTTGAGGTACCTCAGAGGCTAAACTGAGTATGGGTTATGGTACAAGAGGTCAGAGGGAGTGAAACTCCAAGGCTTCACTGATGAATATTGGGCAGGTAGTTTATCAGATAGGAAAAGTACTTCATGTGCTATCTTCAGTGTTGGGTCTGCAACTATTTCTTGGTATAGTAGGAAACGAAGCTCTATGGCACTCATCTCCGCAGAGGCTGAATACATGGTTGCAAGTCAAGAAACATGTGAGGCCATATGGATGAGGAAAATACATGTGGGTATTTTCAGTCAGGAGATGGATCCGACAATGATTTATTGTGATAATTAGGGTTGTATCAAACTTTGTGAGAATCCAATAGTTCATGATAGGTCAAAGCACATTGATATTAGGTACCATCACTTGCGGGATTGTGTGCAGAGGAGAATTAAGATGCTACAGTACATTCCAACTAAGGATGAAGATGCATATATCTTGTCAAAGAAATTTTTAAGAGGAAAATTTGAATTCCATAGGTGTAGGATAAAGGTGGTGAAAAATCCCTTTCTTTCTAAGAGGAAGTGTTAGAAATGAAACAAGAAAGGCTAAATTTGACTTGTGCCTTAGTCAAATTTAGTAATTAGACTTGTGACTTGGAAGTAAAGTTGTGCTTGTAATGATTTCTAAAGTTTAGAAATGCAATTTAGTTATTTTTAGTTTGACTCAGTTAACTCAACTCAAGTACCCAGTTGAGTTAATTGAAATCCAGTTGAGTAGTAGAACTGCTATTAACTTAGTGATGTCTTAGTTAAACAGCAAATCAACTAAAATAAGCCCAAACATGCATGGAATTCAAATTTCCTAGCTGGAGTGGAGGAAAAGGCACATTGCAATTATCAATTGTATACTACTTGAGTGTATGTGCTTGACAATTAAGCAAGTGAATCATTCATTGGGAATTGCAAAATAAATTAGGAGAAAATTTCTAATTTTTGGGAGCTAATTTCCTCTAGGATTGTGCAAGGAAATAGGAGAACGTTAGGGCCTTGAATTGGCTAAGTGTTGGCCAGAGAATGACAGTCAACAAGAGAACAATTTTACGGTGCAGAGTGTGCTTCAAACCTTAAGCTAGTCATTGTAATAGTTTCTCATTCTCATTTTATTAATGAAAATTAGTGGAGGGGTTTTTCCCAGTTGAGTGCCCCTGTAAATCATTGTGTTTTTGTGGTGTTTTAATGGTTGCATGTCATTGCATGTGTTTATAAATTGTGATTTCCGTTCCGCACAATAGTAGAGGAAATTTGTAATCTCTTGTTTTCAGTATGAATACATCAGTTGTAGTAAATTTATATTAATTTCTACATGGTATCAAAGAAGAAATCACACTAGAAACCATCCAATAGATCTTCTCCTTCACATATTTCGATTTGTAGATCAGTGAAGCAGTTTTTTCTTTCGTGCAAAAAAATGTCTTTCAATGAATTGAGATTGGAGTATGCCCTTGAGGGAAAATCAAATTTCATAATCTGGAAGGATACGATGGAAGAAATGGTAGATGATAATGGTGTGCTTGAGTACACCAACACTAACATTCCAAATCTAAGAGTTTCATATGTACAACAGTTAGCTTAGTGGAATAAGGATACCGCAAAATCCAGGAGGATCATTCTGGAGGGTGTGGGAGACCACATAGTCTCGAATTTACACGTCAAGGAGACTTCCTTTTCTATGTGGAAGAATATCACTGAGCTATTCGAAAATGGTAGTGATGTCAGGAAATTGGCATTGAGGGAAAATCTCAGAAACATCTGCATGCAAAAGGGATAAATCATTCCACATTACCTCTCTAGGTTCACTCAGTGTCGAGATGATCTTGGAGGACTTGGAGAAAATATTCCCACTTGAGAACTAGTGGGCCTAGCACTCCTAGGTTTTCCAAAATCTCGACACAATTACCAGGACTTTGTAAATGGGAGGGACAAATTTCCAAATTGGGAGAGACTTTTGTCAGATCTGGTGTAGGAAGAAATTTGACGGAACACTAGAGACAAAGTAACATCCAAATCTAAGGGGGGAGAGAATTTTTCATTAGTTTTGAAGGGCAAGAAGGGTAAGGGAAAGAAGGCGCAAAAAAATCTAGAGTCTAGCCAAAACAATGGCAAGAAGAAGGATTTAAGCAAGATAAAATGTTTTCACTACCATGAATTCAGGCATTATGCAATAAAGTGTCCACATAATAAGTCTAACAAGAAGCCTTCAAGAGGAGCAGGAGGTGAAACACTTGCCTCACAATTTGAATTAGACTTCACCCTAATTGCATGCATGGCAAGCATTGTAATGGGGAGTGTGTGGTATCCAGATTCAGGTGACTCGCTCCATATGACGAGATGCAATGAATTCTTCAGTAGCCTAGAGCAGAAGGATATCCAGTTGAACATTGAACTTGGGGATGATGGGCGGTACAATACCAAAGTAATTGGT
This sequence comes from Pinus albicaulis, assembly GCA_034641835.2. Classification (NCBI taxonomy): domain Eukaryota; kingdom Viridiplantae; phylum Streptophyta; class Pinopsida; order Pinales; family Pinaceae; genus Pinus; species Pinus albicaulis. The sequence continues at coordinate 778,719,640 of CM076573.1, read as the reverse complement.
ACCATAAACTTTAAGAGGGAGTTAGGCTCCCACCTTCATCTGAAAGATGTCATGTATGTACTTGGGCTAAAAAGGAACTTGATCTCTACAGTTTTATTGAAGGATCATGGCTATGATGTTGTTTTGAGTAAGGAGAAATCCTTTCTAAGACATGTATTTACCGGGAAATTGAAACAGATTAGAGTTTGAGGGATGAATCTCTACAAAATTGAGGTGGAAGCTTGCATTAAACAGAGTAGAAAGGTAGGAAATGTGCAATTTCGAGATGTTGGAGAACTCTGGCATAGGTGCATGGGACACTTACACCATGGGGCCTCAAAAATCATGCAAAAATTTACCATCGGTCTTCTGAATTGCACCCTTAACTAGCATGATGTCTGTAAGGGATGCACATTGGGGAAATATGTCAAATCCACCTTCCAGGGCCGAGATAGCAATGCAGGAACAATATTGGAGAGATTCCACTCTAATGTATGTAGAGTCTTTTCGACAACCTCTACAAGAAAACACAAATATTATGTAATTTTTGTTGATGAATTTTCAAGAAATGTTGGATCTTCTTAGAATTTTGTACGTCATATATTGTATTTCAGAAGCTGGGTCAGTTAGTTTGATATGATTTTGGTTCTACTAGTCTGGCTCATTGAGCACTTGTAGCTATGAACTTAGAATATGTGTCCCTCATGTATTTAGTTGCAACTGGATGCAATTTTTCAAATAAAAATTATTCATTTTTGTTTAAAAATATTAAACGATATATAGATAAAATAAAATTTTAAGTAAAATGTTAAATTGTAATTGAGATCACATTGAGGATTAGCTTAATTGGTTGAGTCCTAATCATTAAAGCACCTACGTTATTAAGAAGTCATGGGTTCGATTCTCTCAAGACTCTCCGGGGTAGGTTTTGTGGTTGAGTCAACAGAAACCAAAAATTTTCAACAAGAGTGAAAGCCTACCCCTTTAAAAACCATCCATTGATTATTTTATGTGGTATGGTTATCCTTAAATAATATCGATGAGTCAACATGTATTTGTGAGTAGTACCCAATAATAACTATTCCTTTTTTCAACCATAACTAAAATTGTTGTATTGGTATCATTTGAGAGTGCAACGTGACATTAGAGGTACAAAATTTGGTTAAAGTTCCTATTAACTACCAACTGTTCATAGTGTCAGGAATACTTACATAGTTTTAAGAGAAAAAGGTTACTATATAGATAAGGGTAGTATATACTTGGCAAAAGACCCTGAAGATTAGGATATCAAAGCTTCCGTACAATCAATACATTAAAAATAAGGGTTTCCTTCCTCTTGAGAGGTAAGTTACTCCATGGCAGGAGCTGAAACATTTAGATCTGGAAGGAAAAACCCATCATCATTAAAAAAGTTAATTATAGAAATAGAAGAATGATTATCTAACAATAACATGTTGTAGTGTTTCAATTTGCAATGTCAAGTTGTTAATCTCTCCTTTTTCTTGTTGAAGCTTCGTTTTTTATCACCTTGGAGATTAGGATACGAAATATTTCATAAAGTAAATACATTAAAAATAAAGCTTTCCTTCCTCTTGAGAGGTAACTTGATAGATGGTAGGAGCTAAAACATTTAGATCTAGAAGGGAAAACCCATCATCATTAGCAAAATCAATTATAGTAACAAAGGAATAATTATCCAACAATAACATGTTGTAGTGCTTCAATTTGTAATGTCAAGTTTAATCCAAGCTTTTGCTTGTTGAAGCTTCGATTTCTAGTCAACTAGGATGTCCATAATGGTGGTGACTTCAACAACTAGTTAATTGTGCTTCCATTTCATTTGCACCATTTAATATTGAAGATCCTGTATAACTTCCTCTTAAGAAGAGGGAGAGTGTTCTCTAAATATATTGAAAGAAAAATGTATTTATCTTATGTTTCTAATGGGTAGGCGCACCTAGATATATTTCCATATCCAATCAACTAAAGCCACAAAAAAAGTACCAAAATAAAACAATAGAGTCAAATTCCCCCCTAAGAGGTGATAAGTTCCACTCATTACTGCCAAGCGCCAAAATTAAGAAAATTACCTCCACTCCTTTTAATTCCTCATGACAAGAACCTTATGAAAACTTGTGAGACAAATAGTTCTCCATGTGGGGTTGCAACAAACACCCCTGCTTGCAGTAGAATGGAAATAACAATGACATTGATATAATAACATAATTGAAAGGGTGAGACAAAAAATAGAGAGATTATTACCATTCCCTTAGAGTTATCATACCTCATGATGAAGTTCCCTATCCTCATCCAATGGAGAGGTTGAAACACATGAGCTAACTCACCATGGAATCTAGGTCGAGCATCCAAAACATCCTCTCTCAATTCCACACACCGTAATCTAGGACCATCACCATCCACCCATGAAAAATACAAAGTGTGTCACTCGAGGATTCCGAATTTGAAGCCAATTTCTACATGGGAGGGGTTCCATCCAACGCTTAGACACACAATTTTTGGAAATTTCTCTAATTAACTCCACACAATTGAGTACTATGTCCTCCTTTTCACCTACAAGGTTCATCGTATGAATGAGATGAGAACTCACATGCCTTGATGCCCATTGTATCCCTCAACACATGTTTATACTAAGTGAATTTCCTACTTGCTTTAAATTCCATTGCCACTTGTCATAATCATAGGATGGGGTGATGAATTGCCTTATCATTCAAATAGAGGTTTCCCACTTCAAACCTCATTGCTGTATTTGCCAACGGATTGGCCTTAGTGTTGTTCTACATAAGGATATGCCATATTTTAATCTTTTGCATTGATTTGAGATGCATTCTAATCTGATTGGAAAGGGAATTGAGTGAAAAATCTAATATGAAGGATCTAAAAAAATGTGTCTTATTATAATTTTTAAATCCCAAATTAAAATGCCATCTTTGTAATTATTTGTAGCATTGCCCAAAATCCACTAATAAAAAAAAACAATTTTCCTTTTCTACCACTTTTACAGATAACAAATATACTTATTACATATTAATAACTAAATTATAATAAATTCTACCATCAATCAAATATATATATATATATATAAGCTGTCCAATGGTGCATTACTTGCAATTCGAATATCTCCAAAATATATTTAGGCCGATAGGCCTTCCTTTTGAATCAGCTCACCTTATCTCTTTGTCAACCTTTTTGTTGTGTTGATGACATCTGTCCTAAATGCATGTTGGTGACATCTGTCCTGAATGCAATGAATGCTCCCACCAAATACGAAAGCAAAGTTCGGAGAATGTGACAGGTGTGATATCATTAACGTGTTTCATGTGTCCAACAAAAATGGAAAAATTGTGGCATGTGCATTTAATTCTTGGTAGCCTCCATCGTCTTTATGAGGCAAAACCACACCGTCAAATACCAGAATAGCAGAATTCTAGCGAAGCCCAAAGATTCTAAAAAAGGCGCCTCAATCAACGGTCATAAACATGAACGATTGGGGTTGATCATTTCTTTCTGAATTTGGTTGGGATGGAAGCTCGAGTACCTAGAGGCTGGAGAAGCGGCAACTGAAGGATCTGCTGATCATTTATTTTTGAATTTGGTTGGGGATGGCAGCTGGAGTACCTAGAGGAGCGACGGCTAAAGGATCTGGTCAAGAAAGATTCAGAGTTCATCAACTACACCATCTAGCTACACATCTATTTGTGGACTGAGAAGACTACCAAAGTTCATCAACTACCCCATCTATTTCTGGACTGATAAGATTACCGAAAAGGAGGTGAGCGATGGCGAAGAGGAGGAAGAGGAGAAGGAATATGAAGGGGATATCGAGGAAGTGGAGGAGGACAAGGAGAAAGGGAAGAAGAAAAATAAGGTGAATGAAGTGTCGAATGAATGGAATCCGGTGAACAATCAGAAGCCTATATGGATGAGGAAGCCAAAGGAGATTACTAAGGAAGATGAAGGGGATATCGAGGAAGTGGAGGAGGATAAGGAGAAAGAGAAGAAGAAAAATAAGGTGAAGGAAGTGTCACATGAATGGAGTCTGGCGAGGAACTTATTCCTGAATACTTGGGCTTTGTGAAAGGTGTGTTAGATTCTGATGATCTGCCTCTCAACATCTCCAGGGAGATGCTGCAGCAGAACAAGATCCTGAAGGTGATCAGAATATTTTGGTGAAGAAGTGGATTGAAATGTTTAGCGAGATTTCCGAGAACAAAGAGGACTATGCCAAGTTCTATGATGCCTTTTCGAAGAACTTGAAATTGGGGATACACGAGGATAGCTAGAATAGGGCCAAGCTCGTGGATTTGATATGTCACTCGACAAAGAGCAGAGACGAGCTAACGAGCCTCAAGGACTATGTGACCCGGATGAAAGAGGGGCATAAAGACATGTATTACATCACGGGCAAGAGCAAGAAGGCAATGGAGAACTCTTTGTTCTTGGATAGATAGAAAAGGAAAGGGTATGAAGTCCTATTCATGGTGGATGCCATCGATGAGTACGCCATAGGGAAGCTCAAAGAGTACGACGGGAAGAAGTTGGTTTCTGCAATGAAAGAAGGGCTAAAGCTGGAACTGGAGGAGACAGAGGAGGAGAAGAAGAAGAAAGTTGCGTTTGAGAGCCTGTGCAAAGTGATCAAGGACATTTTGGTTGACAAGGTGGAGAATTCGTGGCTTCAGATCGCATTGTGGTCTATCAGTGTTTTCTGGTGACTGGAAAGTATGGATGGACGACGAACATCGAGAGAATAATGAAGGCCTGGGCCCTCCGCGACAGCTCCATGTCGTCCTACATGTCCAGTAAGAAAACGATGGAAATCAACTTGAGAACTCCATAATGGAGGAACTGCGAAAGAGAGATGAGATGGAAAAATCAATGAAGGATCTGGTGATGCTCTTGTATGAAATTGCCCTGCTCGCCTTGGGGTTTAGTTTGGAGGAGCCAAACACATTTGATGCCAGAATCCACAGAATTTTGAAGCTCGGCCTCAGCATCGAGGATGATGCCACCGGTGAGTTGGATGTAGACATGCCGCCCTTGGAAGAGGACGCCTCTCTCCAGGAGGAGAGCGAGATGGAGGAGGTAGACTAAGTCTACCATTGACTCGTCCAAGAAATAAATCAAGTTTTCCGAGAGTGGTTTCTTTTCTTTTGGTCAAGATTGTTGGTGATGATCAATGTGTGTTACTGTGTATTTTTTGTGTTGTATACAAAGTCCTTTTCATGAATTAAAATTTGTTATCTTCTTTCTTTCATGAATTAGAATTTGTTTTTTTAATTTGAATTTGAAAGTGAAATTGGTGGAAGGATTTTATGAGTGGATTGTCCACAAGATACACTAAAATTTGATGGAGAGGAGTTCGTAATTGTGTATGAGCTTTTTGGCCATCCAGATTATACCCACTTTGTTGGGAACATCGTTATATGTCGGCACTCTCTAGTCTCTGGGAAAGCAGAAGTGCTTGGCATTAATGTCGATCACATAGAAATTTGTAGGGATGAAACAAGACACAGAAACGTTTTTGAGACTGCAGATCTATCCACGAACCAAAGGTTGACAAGAGAATTGAATAATCTTATCTATCATGGACTGGAAATGTCATAGGTGTTAAATATGGAGACATAGAGGTAGCATGGGCAGACGAAACAGTGTCAAAGGTATTCCATTTTCTTGTTTCCATATATCGAAATATTACAAAGGAATGTATTTTTCATTGTTTTCTGCTCAAGTACTATCCCTTCTATGAGGAAGATTTGCTTATTTGTTCTTCCTCCTTTGGCTCTACTATTGAGCCATTCTGTTTTTTACTTGGATATTTTCCTTACATATGGTTATTTACAGAGGCAGAATGGTAGATCTCTGGAACAAATATGAAAATACTTTTATAGTATGATAGCCTAAAGGTTAAATCTTGCTTGTTTGTAAATGTAGCATGGACCTCGAAAAATATTGTTGGTTGATAGTTATGATGATGAAGAAGAAGATGAGACTGCTAGTTGGGAAACTAGTGATGATGATGATGAAGATGAAGAAGAAGAAGATGATACTGCTAGCTTGGAAAATTTTCAGGAAGATGATATAGATGAGCCTCCTAGCTGGGAAATTGTTAAAGAAGATGATAGAGTTGAAGTTACAAGTTGGGAAACTTTTGAAAAAAATGGTAAAGTTAAAGTTGTCAGCCAGGAAATTGTTGATTCTGATCCAGTTAAGTCTATATCCAATATAATTGATAAGGAGCAGACAAATGAGGAAATTAATACAGTGCATAACTTCTCTAGCAGTAGTTGTCATGAGCCAGGTCAATTTAAACATTTTGATAGTATAAGTGACTCTTTGGATCACTTTTATCATAATGAAACAATACAGGTATATTTATCAAGGAGCATGTTTTTCTCATTTTGTTTTGTGATTTTTTATTTGGGGGCATGGCTGAAACTTTTGAATATCTTTTTGCAGCCTATCAATAAGGGGAAATGGATGAAGAAAATTCATCAAGAATGGAACATCTTGAAAAACACTTACCAGGTAACTCCTAAGCCATGTGGCCTTTTTTTCACTAGTTTATTAAATGATTTCATGATATTTGAACATTCACTAATAGAGAAACGCTATTCTAGACAGTCATATTTCCTTCAATTTTGCCTTTTATGTTTTTAATATTGTTTTCTTGTTTTCTCTTGGGTAGCAAGAAGTTGCAAAGTAACAAATTTTGTGTACCATAGAAACAATTTAAATTGTAACCCAATTGTTCATGAGAATACGATGGACTCATCTGTACTCGCAAAATAGTAGAACAAATAAAATTATGGGCAGAGAGTATTTCAAGCCCTTTATTCCTCTGCTTGTTAAAATAAAGGTTGTTCTAACTTCTAATATATGAACTCTGCATTGATTTGACAGATACAATTTTTGTTAGAATATATGAGGATAGGATGGATTTGTTGAGAGTTGTGATTGTTGGATCAAATGTGACTCCATACCAAGATGGACTTTTCTTATTGATATTAATTTTCCATCTGACTATCCCGATGCACCACCAGTAAGCAATTAACCAGAACTGTTTGATTTGAAAGTGAAAATGAGATATCAAGTTTTGTTTTGAACTCAATATGAAAGTCTCATTTATCTTTATGTTGGCTTTTAATTTTACAGTTAGCTTACTACCATTCTGGTGGGTTATGGTTGAATCCAAATCTATATAAGAATGGAAAATTCTGTCTCAGTCTTTTAAACACATGGATAGGAAAAGGGAATGATGTGTGGAACTCGTTGTCATCAAATTTTTTCCAAGTGCTTGTTCTTATTAAAGGATTGGTACTAAAAGATAATCCTTATTTTAATGAACATGGATTTGAGAAACAGATTGGTTTAGTGGAAGGGGAGAAGAACTCTTTAGCCTACAAAGAAAACTCTTTTCTCCTATCATGCAAGTCAATGTTGTACGAACTACGAAGGCCTCCAAAGGTAGAATTCTAGAAATATTTTCATTTACACACATCTTTTTAATCTTTATCTAGGAATCATTCTAAATACATTGATTGTCATCTGTGCAACATTTTGAGATGTTTTTTAGAGATCATTTTCAAAAATGTGGTCAGTATATTCTTCATGCTTGTGATGCATATATGAAAGGAACTCAAGTTGGATCATTGTCAAAGGATTGTACGTTGCCATCAAATGTTGGAGCAGAGTCTAAAAATCAGGGTGCTAATTTTGCAGGCTTCAAGCTTATACTACTTATAATTGTTCCCAAAGTTATTGGAGCCTTCAGTGAAATTTGAGTAGATTGCTAAGAATTTCAAGAGTCAATAGCCAAAGAATCCAAGGGACTATCTAGCTCATACCGTGTGAATTAAAGTCACGAATTAATAATGAGAAAATGCCATGAAGGATCTGATGTGTTGGATTCTTACTTGGAAAATACAAATGCGGTTATTTCTTCTTTGAAAGGTTTTATGTGGAATTTAAGAGCTCGTGTACTATAGTAAAATTTGTCATTGCATCCGTCAATCTATTGCAATGTTGTTACATTATGGAATATTGGATTCTTACTTTCCAAATCTATTGCAATGTTGTTACATTATGGAATATTGGATTTTCATTTGGCAAATGCAAATCATGTTATTTCTTTCAAAGGCTTTATGTGGAAAAGTTGTCATTGCATCCGTCAATCTAATGCAATGTTTTTACATTATGGAATATATTTGTAAATTTACCATGTTAGTTGTCAATTTTGTTCATATGTATTTTTCAAAAGCATTCAAATTGTTAAATGTTTGTGATGCTATCTTAAACATTTTGAAAAGTTGGGTTTTTTATTTAACTAAAAATAAATTATAATTATTTGATGGGTTAGTATTTAAACACTACAATCAAGCCACCATAACCAAGTTTTTTTGTGTTATTTTTGTGGTTAAATTATATGAATTGCTCAAGAATTAAACTGTGGTCATTTAAAATATGTTGTTAAATATAGTAATGATAAATATTTTGAGAACCAAAAAAAAAGTATGCAATTGAAATAATAATATATATATATATATATAATATACAAGCTTGAGACCCATAGAAAGGGCGTCTCATATATGGTATCAATGTGAGGTTCAAAATATTGAACCTAAAAATCCACTTGTGCATGGGTCCACTAGCCCTAAAATTTCTTCACTACAAGGAAAAGACCCTCTAGCGGAGGTTATAAAGGAGGTTTTTAGTGTTATAAAATTGGCCAAAATTGTCAAAAAAACATTTGCTACAACATTTGTTTATGGTTACAGAGGTTTTGGCAAAGCTTTTAACGAAAATTCAACACTGTTAAAAAAAAAGGGCGGTCGAAGGTTATTACGGATGTTTTTTTCATCGATGCGCTAATCAGGATTTAACGCACCGGTGCGTACCTGTAGCCGACGCCTCGGGGCGGTCGAAGGAGAATGCACCGGGCTGTTAAGGTATAAAACAACACCGGGCGTAGTGTTGGTGATACAACGCACGGGGCCGTTCTAATTGGTCTTGGGATTTGAACGGTGCCCATAGGTCGTATCAATGCACCGGTGCGTAGACTTATAGAAACGCACTAGTGCGCAGTATCACACAAATGCACCGAGATTTATAATTGGTATCGATATTCGTGCAGTGCTCATAGGTCGTACAAATGCACCTATGTGTATAGACACTTAAACACCACGATGCATAGTATCAAACAAATGCACCGAGATTTATAATTGGTATCAGTATTCGTGCAGTGCCTATAGGTCATACAAATGCACCAGTGCGTATAGACACAAAAACGCCCCAGTGCATAGTATCACACAAACGCACCGAGATTTATAATTGGTATCGGTACTCGTGCGGTGCCCATAGCTCGTAAAACGACACCGGTGCGTCTAGAGACATAAACGCACCGGTGCGTCGTACCGCACAAATGCCTCGATATTTTTAATTGGTTTTGGTATTTGTGCGGTGCCCATAGGTCGTAAAAACGCACCGGTGCGCTTAAGAATACAAATGCACCGGTGTATAGTAACTGACATGCACCGGTTTTCATTTTGTATTTTTTAGAAACATCGACCTGTGACAGTGCAATTATTGTGATTGTTTTAAATTCATTATTCATCAAAAGTCGACACATCTTATAACAATATTCATATTAATTAATTTTTTATTAATGCATTTGAATGTGATGTTTGGATTAATTTGTTATATCATATCATAATTATTCTGATTTTTTAAAATTCATTATTCATCAAAAGTCGACACATATATATCTTATAACAATATTCATATGAATTAAATTTTTATTAGTGCATTTGAGAACGACAATGGAGAACGCAATAGCGACAATGGAGAATGCAATAGAATAAATTAAAATATATTTTATTATGTATATATGTGTGTGTGTGTGTGTGTGTGTGTGAATAAGACATTCTTTGTCATACAAAATGGGACAGTTATTGGTATCCCTTTATCTTTCAATTGGGACACTATGTCCATTACATTAAAGAAAATGTCTGATTTCACAAACATATTTCAAAAAATGCAACACCTTCCTTTATATCCAAACATAGTGATCATATTCTTCGCTTGAATTGTTGTCACTGTTAGAGCTACTTCCATGACCTGGGTTATTTTTAGGAATGTTTTCTTCACGGTGTTGTTATTGTTTTCTTCTTCTTCACCTTCCATCTACAAACATAAAAATAAACTGTAATGAATGTATATACATTGGTGAGAATAATGAAAATTGCAATATTAAATAATATACATCAATGTAAATCGAAAATAAATGACGTACCAATGCAACAATTGACTCATAAAATATACGCATTCTTTCAAAACCATGTAACATGCCATCTTTCAAGATTTCACCTGTTGGCGCAGTTCCATACTTTGTTTCCTACAAGCTTTATACTCCATAACAAATCATATATTTAATATAAAAGATTTATTTTTTCTATTAATTATAGACGGAGCTAAGTAAAACAAGATCGATAGATGCTTGCAAATTCCACAATTAAGTTTTGATATGCCAACGTATACTCACAACACATATTTAACCCAATTTCAATCAATTCCTCTGATGGTTCTTCTTTGTATGTTAGCACCTGTTTGAAGACATTCAATAATGATTTTTGTAAAACAACTTAAAAAATACAAAAATGAAATCTAGTTAAGTTGTTATAAGGAAGTAACAATTACTCACAAACTTAGATATCAATCATTTTCTTCCTTGTTGTCCTGTTTTATGTGCTAAATGGGTTCCATTTTCTTTTCTTTTCTGCAAGAAAACATTTGAAAATTAATATTTAATGCTAAATTGTTTATTTATTGTACCTAATGATGGAAAAATTCAATGATTACATATTACATTTGAAGCACGTTGTTGTTGATATGGCTCCTCTTGCGATGCAATTTTGTCCATTTCTTTGACCATCTCCTTGTACACCTTTTTGGACATTCCTATTGGCATATTTCTAATATCAGCTCGTTCATCTTTTGAGATTTTCATAATTTTCCTGAAAATGTAACATGACAATAAACTATTTAATTTTTATATTGATATATGAAAGGTAAATATAACAAAAGTGATATTTATAAATAAGTATAGACAAACATTTAAAGGAATATTACTTTTTCATTACTTCTTTTTTTGTATGTTTTTGTTGTTAAAAGTCTGACATGTCTCATTGACCAATTCTCTAGAAACTCTTCCTGTAGTTTAGATAAAATTTAGTTCTTGGAATCATTGGATTGGTTTTTGTATTGTAAGTGGAAAGAACGTCTATACATTCATTCCACTAGATCCCTCAAACTTTTGTAAAAGTTTTTCCCCATTTCGTTAACCTCCAGCACCACTCCAGATGAGCTAAAGAGCAATTCATTTTCATTTGCATGTTCTATTTTTTTTCTTTTCTTAGAACAACATTCCTTTTCTAAGTTGTTGGTCCCTGTAGAACATTAAACAGATGTGAATTAATAGACTGTTTGACACATGTTATCTAATAATTTTAATTATATTACTAATGAAAACTAAAAAAAAAAACTCATATTGGAACGATAGTATTTTTTTCATTCACCTGATTCAGCCTTTTGCAATTTTTCCATCAAGCTTTTACGCTCTTTTAATCTTAGATTAGAAATAATCTTATCGAGCTTCATCATTTTGTGGCTCTGCATGATACATAGTAAACAATACATATTAGTTAAACTTACATATAGTTCAAAAATAAAGAATTTACAAAGAACTTGCCTTTTTTGCTTTTCTTGATGTGTTATCAGTGTTTTTGTTACTTGATCTCTTGTCAGCCATTTCTTTATCAATCTCAAACCTATACAATATCATTCATTAATATATTTATAAATAAATTGTCAACTTTTCAAGTATAAATAAATAAAAAATCAAGAAACCGGTGCGCCATTCATGGTGTACGCACTGATGTCGGTGCGTGGGTGTCTTAGAAACGCACCGCACAAATAGTATAATAGACCGTATGGTGTTGTTGGACAGATAAGTCGTTCTTGTGGACAAGATAGACCTCCCAAGTGTCCTACGGACAGCTAGCAACAAACGAACAAATAAAAACTATTTTCTCTAGATACTGTTTGATTTGGAATTAACTATAATAGGGTTTTGGAAACCTACTTGTAGTCCAGCACTGATCTTCTTTCCAATAGCTTGAAGAAATTCGTCGTCAAGGATCTACAATCACAAACACAAGAAAATATCAAAATCACCTACGTAATAAAAATTAATTCATGAATCAAACATCTATCAAGATGATCAAGGAATTCAAGAAATGAGATAATTAATTAAATAACCCATTGATAAAACATGATAAACAAGTTATTTAACTAAAGAACTCATTGAGAAAACGATATTCATTCGTATTATCTTTGATGAAGAAGAGCCTTACAACTGTGTCTGCCTTGATGTCGTACAAGCCTTCATGGGGTCCGAAACAGGCGTTTCCTTTACTCTGACAAGCTCTGCACTCTCTCAGCTAAAATGCACATGGGTGTGTAATCATTCCCACATAATGATCAGTTAAGAGAGTATGAGTCTCTACATCATTTCTCCTCAAAAATTCTCAAAGTCTAACTCACTAAAGTCTCAAAAGTCCCCCTTGAGGCTGCACTATGGCTTCAATTTATAGGAAAAGAGAAGAGGTTGCAGCTCCATATAAGAGGGGATAGAATCCTCTTTGGAAGGGATTGAGCTCCAAAAATCAAGGGGTAGGCTCCCATAACGGAGGAATGAACATACATGATAGGAGCGAACCTTCGACCGGATAATTGCTTCTAGAAGCTTCCAGATTTGACTGTTGGGATTCTAAATGTTACTTTCCGCCTTCATTTTACCTTTTACAAGGGTTCACACCTTTAATACACAAAATGTGTGGTAGGTACCGTAGTTTTCCTTCACAAAAGGTGCGGTACCGCAGGAAATGTTAAGAGAAAGTGTGGTACAAGTGTTTTTAAGACTTTTATGAGCTTTTCTCTCAATTTCAAGGCTTGATTTTAAGAACTTTGATGTTGTAGATTTCCAAGGGAGTACTAAAACGTCATGGTAACAAATTTCAGTGTAACAAATTTCCCCCTAAAGTGCGAAGTCTGAGAGCATTCGAAGAGTGATGTGCTTTATTATTTCAAGGATTAGCCTGTGGACACCCCAGTTGGAACCCTGTAAAAACATTCAATGCAAAACACACACACACACACATATATATATATATATCATCACTAAGGTAGGCATTCCCATACTCAGATCAAAAACTAACTAAACTTGTTCTGATACATAAATGATTTTAATATTACATCAATAGTGTAGACACAGCATGGACGCAGCCATCTGTAATGAATAGTCTACTACATAATGAATAATAAAACTCCTCGCAGCCTGGATGGTGGAAACTAGATCCAGGGTCTTGATTTCTACTTCCCTAACTAGTACGATTCTATCCATGCGATTAAATGTGTCGAAGTCGAACATGGTAGAACCCACTTGATTAACAGTCAATGATGTGAATTGTTAACAAGTGTGAGAGAAATGACCAATAATGACAATGGCTCTCAAAGTACTCAGTACAATCCATGAAATGTGAATAAGTGATCTGAAGTCGAACATTTCACGGAATCGTTCGATCGAAGGTCAATGATGCAACCTGTCATCGAAGGCGAGAAACCTGCCATTAAGGCATGAAAATTCCAAGGTACTGACGGATTCTAGATCGACTTCCTAGATGATGAGCTGTCGTCGATAGAAAGTGATCCGTCGTAAGTAAGCTCACGACACGAAACCATAGATCAAGTTTTGAAGAAATTTTTTTGCAAGGACTAACTCAAGGATGGTCAACGCGAATGGAGACAAATGTTTGCAGATGAATGGTTTGTTTGACTGTCCTCTTGAACACATAACAACACTGCAGATGGTTTGGTAACAATTTCCCTAAGTTAATACCAAGAAACCAGTTGAAGACCTTCAATGTGGTTTGATTAACTGATAGGCAAAGGATTTTCTCAACCCAGGTAGAAGTGTGACAGAAAGTGTCATGTTCAAGAGTGGTATACTGCTTTTATAAATCAAAGTGTAACAAATGAATTCATTTTCTCTCTTTTCCCCCACCATTTCTGGCAAGTACCTCTTTATTTTTGACAAGCTTTAGGAGGATAACATTTACTTGTTTATAAGCTCATCCTTCGGATGAGTCCAACTTAGTTTAAAATTGAACCCTAAGAAGGAGTGGTCAGTTCCTGTTTGTAATTGACAGGTCCTTTACTGTTAAATTTTAATGGGTCTAGTATAGGAGAAACTCGGTGTTTTCCATTTTTAGGGAGTCAGAAGAAAAAACTTAAGAAAACTGCATGGGTGTACTTTTTCGTAATTTTAGTCTCTCAGGCCCGAAAAAGGATAAAATAATGCGGGAGAGAACTCTATTGACCATGATTAGTCAACATATACCTTTTTCGTAAATAGTCCATTTCAGTACGGAAAAGGGGTAAAATTATACTGAAGTGACGACTGTTCATTTCCTTTAACGAGTTCGAATAGCCAAGTACTCGGCAATCTTTTCATCTTTAGAGAGTCTGAAAAGAGCTAAAAATAGGACTCTAAGGTTTCGATTTTTCGTAATTTTCAAGAGTCTGAAAAAGTGATAAAATTATACTCAGTAGTTTTTCTTTTTCTATAAATTTTAATGCGTACGAAAAAGTGATAAAAATGTGCTCATATGGCCAACTTTCAATTTAATTAACGAGCAGGAAAAGACAGAAAGAACTCAGCATTTTCATGTGTTTAACGAGAATGAAAGATAGCAAAATAATCTCGGGATTTTCATGAGTTTAACGAGTCTTGAAAATAATAATCGAAATCGACTCAAGATAGGTTTCATTTTTACAAAAGCTTGAAACAGAGAAAAAATATGCTTCAGATAGGTTTGTTTCATTTTTACACAAGCTTGAAACAAAGGAAAAATCATGCTTGAAAATGGTTTCATTTTTACACAAGCTTGAAACGTAGGAAAACTATGCTTAAGAGATAAGTTTGAATGCCCCCCAAGTGTAACTTGCTAGAGCACATGCCCCCCAAGCTTCATTTCGTTCAACTAAGTAGACTACTGGTTACTAAAAGTTGGATGGAATGAAGATTCATTTACGAGATCGGATGAAAGACTCGACTTGAATAGGAGAGGATTTGTTTCATTTTTTAATGAGCTTGACATAGGGAAAGAACTATGCTCATAGTGACCTGTTTCATTTTTAACGAAGTTGACACAGTAAAATAAACTATCCTCTTGAACTATTATTTCTAATCTACCTACATAACCTACTGATTCATTTTTTATTGAGGTTGACACAGGAAAAGAACTGTCCTCATGGGTCTGTTTCATTTTTTAACGAGGTTGACACAGTAAAAGAACTGTCCTCATATCTACTCTCTAAAATCCACCTATATAACCTACTGATTCATTTTTTAATGAGGTTGAAACAGGAAAATAATTGTCCTCATGGGTCTGTTTCATTTTTTAACAAGGTTGACACAGTAAAAAAACTGTCTTCATGGTCCACTGATTCATTTTTTAACGAGGTTGAAATAGTAAAAGGAACTTTCCTCTTGACCTAATGGTTCATTTTTTAACGAGGTTGACATAGTAAAATGAACTATCCTCATCAGACTTGTTTCATTTTTTAACGAGGTTGACACAGTAAAAGGAACTCTCCTCATATCTCTGTTTCATTTTTTAGCGAGGTTGACATAGTAAAAGGAACTATCCTCACAAGACTTGTTTAATTTTTTAACGAGGTTGACACAGTAATAGGAACTATCCTCGCATCTCTGTTTCATTTTTTAGCAAGGTTGACACAGTAAAAGGAACTATCCTCACAAGAATTGTTTCATTTTTTAACGAGGTTGACACAGTAATAAGAACCATCCTCGCCAGACTTCTTGATCATGGCTTCCAAATAGAAGAAACACATGTCAAGGGACGCACCTCGATCATGGCCTCCAAGAGGTCTTCATCAGATGGAAGAACAATTCTCTGGAAGGAACACATGTCAAGGGACTCAAAAGGGATAAGAAAATCGCGTTCAAATAATCCCATAGAGTTTTCCATGTCAATTACCGGATCTAAGTCATAGGAAGTTGAGCAAACAGTGAGAGGCTCGCTTGCATCGGTAATTGAAAACATGGGACTGGTTGCCACATAATTAACCTGTGGCGGGGTAGATAACACTTTAGTAGAAGGAACATTTAGGGGTTTCGTATTATTGGTAGTCGAATCAAGACTAGCGAATGAAATTTGGTCAACAGTCACAATGTTTCCATTGTGAGGGAAAGACATCACGCAAAAGAGTGTCGATACGACAGCTTTCATTGCATAGACATAGTCTCGCCCAAGGAGTAAATTGACATCCAAGGGGCCTCGAACTACCATAAGATCAATACAGATAGTTTTACCTTCCAAGGTAATAGAAAACTTGGGAAGGATCCCTAAAGGTTCACTAATGGTTCTATTAAAAGCTTTCATATTCTGCGTAATAGGCACAAGCTGAGGGGAACCCAAAGCTTTCCAAGCAGTTGAGGATAAAATACTAACATAAGCACCTTCATCTACATGTGTGCGGCATACATTCTTACAACAAGCCTGCACAATTATTTGGAAAGGGATGGATGAAGGAAGAAGAGGTTCGGTTAGTCTATTCCAATCAAAGGAAAAGACCTTTGTACTTGGAGCGGGTTCTGTAGGAACAGGTGTAATTCCCCCTGGCGTAGAAGAATCTGATGTAACAAGAAGAACCTAAGTGGTATGAGATTTCACTCTCTATAGGGAGAGTGGGATCAACCGAATGTGAAATCGAATCGACTGTTGAGCCCCAAAGATGTCCTTTCCCTTTACCAAAATTCACTTCATTTCCTTTGTCCCTTATAAATTACAAGCTTAAATGGTCAATAGGATTGATTAAAGTTACTTTAGGAATGTATACAATGACTGAATTGCTATATTTTCATGGTTTTGTTGTTGTAGTAATTTTTGACTAGACTCAGCTACAGAATGCAGCCATTCTGTAGCCAGTCGCCTATTCCGCAGCTATCTTCATGTTCTCACAGGTTATAGGTGTCACCTCAAGGAAAAACGCATATGGTTGAATTCCACAATGCTCCCACATCATTTATTGCTCTCTACGAAGTCTGAGCAAGAATCTATAGGTGGTTATGCATGTGGAAAAGATCAAAGCTAAGAAGCATATTCCTACCAAGACAGGGACTCTACAGATGTCTCCAGCAAAGTACGAGGCCTCCACAAGAGTTCTAATTTGATTTTGATTGAAAAAGACACGTGTTCCTGTTTCTTCTCAAGGGTAGTTATGTATTTCTTTTATAATAATGACTTGGGCGACCGAGAGACAGCTAGCTAGATTGATGTTTTGTTGCTAGATCTCAAAAGACCGTAATACTCTGTTTTTGAAATACTTTTCCTTTAATGAAAGAAGTACCGCTTTATTGCAAGATCTGAGGCAATCTTGAGGAGATTTTTATGCTAATCCGGTGGTAGAGGGCCCCTACTGCCCGAGAAGCTTTGTGCATACTGTTTAGATAAGTAACTTTAGCCTTGTTTCATTCTCAATTTAAATATTTTTTTGAACTTTACGTTTTATGCTCATTTACATCAATTGTTACAGCCAGTCTTGTTCTTACGAATTATTCCAAAATATCATTAACACTGAATGAGACATAGCTGTGTTGTTTTAGAGCTTAGTTGCGTTTTTTTTCTGAACTTCATGTTTTTGTGCTCACTCACATTACATATTACAGCCAGTCTTGTTCTATGAATTGTTCCAAAATACCACTAACACCGAATGAGATAGAGCTGTAGTATTTTAGAGATTAGTTGCATTTTAGTTTAGTTGTAAACTCCGGAGGTTAATGGAACTCTATTTCAATTCTGTTCACTGTATTTCAAGTTTGATTGATTGCACTCTTGTTCAATTATGTTTAATGTCTTTCCAGTTTCATTAGTTAGTTGTATGCTAGTTCTGTTCCATTAGACTTAAAGGCCTTCATTATTTACAAACTACTCTTGTTATTAATCTCTTCCAACACATCATCATATGGACAAGAATTAGTGATATCAGTTCAAGGCCTTGATTGTTTTGCAATCTCTTATAATTTCACAAACTGCCTCTTTTTCAAAGCTATTCCAAAAGATTTCTAATTCTTGAATGAGGTTTAACAGTGATATTTTGAGTTGTAGAATGGATTAATTTCGGTGTCATAGGTTAATTTAGAGTAGAATTCTTCAATAGGTTGCAGACTATCTTTTCCAAATATGTTCCAACAAATTTCTAGCCATGGATGAAATTTTCTCTGTGACATTGTAGATTGTTGTTTACTTAGAAGAACCTTATTGAATTAAACTTATCATTTTCTCAAGTTATTCCAACATATTTCTAATGAATGAATTGGACTGAGTTCATGTTATGAGTTATTGAGTTCATGTTGTGAGTTATTGAGTTCATGCTATGAGTTATTTTTCTTGTTAAAGTATTACATTTTCTGTTCTCAAGTGCCATACATAGTTTAGAATAGGTTTTTCTCTATTTTAGTGTGACCAAAAACTTCTCTTTATCAACACTTAGTTCTTTTACTCTTAGAATAAAAACACAAAACCAAAAACATTGGAAAAACACTAAACACAACGTAGTGAGAAACAGATACCTAGGCACATATAGTGCACTTCACTTCAACAGTTTACTAGCCCTGGTTGACAATTTATGACATCAATTTAGGAACACTAAGTTGAGCATACATCGACCACTTGATCAACTAAAGGATCATCAACCTGAGTGACACGAGTTTCACTCTCCAATGGAAGAGTGGGATTGACTGTACTTGGTATTAGATCAATCACTCCGTCAGTTGATAGTAGGTTGGAAGAAAGTTTACGGTAACTAGTTGGAAGTTCTTGCTATGGAACATTAAGGTTTTCCAACAATTTTGAGGCTTCATCCATGTGAGGGAAAATGTGAGTTTGATGACTCCCTTTGCATAACCTACAAGGAAACCTAACTTTACCCTTTTTCCCAGGAACCTGACAATCACTGGTTGATGGATCAACAAAAAGTTGATGAGATTTTTCTAACCATACTTCCAAGACCTTTGGAATACCAGGACAATTGATAAGGAAGTGGTCACCCTTACAAAGCTTGCAAGGGAATTTGGGTTTACGATGCATGTTGGAGGTTTCCTCAACATTACTAACACTTACAACCATGGTTGGTTGGTTGAATTCTTTCTTATCTTGTTTCTTCTTCTTCTTCTTCCCTTTATTCTTCTTCTTAGTCACCTGATTACTAGCATCAAGGCTTTTATCAATCGAAGAGGAAGAAAGGGAGGAAGAAATATTGGGCGAAGAAGGTAAAGGGTCAACATGAGGCTGGTGATGTTGAGATGGTGAACTCTGTTGAGGTGAAGCATCTGGTTGAGGTGGAACAATTTGAGTATTCGGGGCCAACGAAGTTGAAAATAACCATATCGATAAACCTATTGTAAATCAGGTAATGACAATGTAGCCATATAAGGAGGACCAACATTTCCAAAGCAAGGAAAAATACTAGGATTATCGTTAAGAGGGGTTCCTTGGTTGGTAAATTCTGGAACAATTGCCATTAGATTCAACTTCAGTGAATTTTATTAACAATTTAAAACTGAAATTAACAATTCACAATTCAGACCTAAACAATTAAAATTCACAATTCACACAGAAATGAACATGTGCTATCAAATCTAGGAGTCAAACCACACACAAACAATAGATTCCCGCACTAAAAACACTAGTTGGTGATGAAATCCAACATCGTAGAATTTTAATGCAGAAATGGCGGTTGGAACAGTTACTTCAACAACCTGCTTAATGAAACAGACCGGTGCAAGTTTCTCCACTATGCCATCTCGAGTGAAGAGAACCCTCCGGGGAGTCCAAGTGAGTCTAGTCGACGTCTGCTACAGGTACAGTGGGATCTTCCCTCCACCGTCACCTTGGGAAATAATCCTAAAGTTTATGGCCACTAAGGTCACCAACAAGAACAAATATACTTGGGGGAACATTCTACGATCCGATACACACGCAAGGGTAGAGTAACAAAGCTCAATCCCCTTGAAGGCTCCTTGACATAATCCAAGGTTTACCAACAAGTGACCCTAGGCTCCTCGACAATGGTCAATCTGAGGTTTACCGTTGTTAACACGTGTATGTCTTCTATCGTTCCCAATGAGGAAGGATTGATTACCTCACTGGTTCGGATATGATCTCGTGCTTGACTCCTTTAGGAGAAGCTTCCCAAAGAATACATGCTACTATTAGAATTTTCCTACCACAAGATCGACTACTTGTTTTTTTTAGTTGCTTTGGAAATTTAACTACAACCTATTCCAAAGCACTAATCCTGAGCTAGATTGGTGGAAAGAGCCCTAAAAATGTAAAAATTACTAGATGAATTTTATTAAGCGCTGTGTTATTTAGGTCGTTATTACTCAAAGGGTAAATGGATATGAAACCAATGGTGTTATGACCTGACCCAAAACTGAATGCAATCGAATATGATAGTGTAATCTTTTCAATTCGATGAATCCTAACTAAAGTAAGGAGAGAGATTCCATTCAATTCCAACAATGCAAAAAATTATCAATAAGATTAAATATAAAAAATTCTCTAATGCACTAATTTCATCAAGAAAAACTAATGCTAATCAATTCCAAATTTTTATTTTTATATTTTAAAACAAGCATAAAAACATGTAAATTAAAATAAAAGAAAATTGATCTAAATCTACAATTGATTTTTTTCAGAATGTAAACTATGCAATTGTAATCTATGCACAATTCACTTTGAAAAGTATGCAAATGTAATCTATGCACATTTTTCATTCATATTCGGAAAATGAGAATTCTAATTATGCAAATGTGATCTTTGCAAGAGAATTCTCAAACATGAGATGATTCTAATGTAATCTAAGAACCAATCAAGTGTAAGTAAAGAAAATTGGGTGAGAGTTCCAAATATCAAAAAATAAAAACACTCAAAGGCGATTAACACTCAGACACAATTTTTTTGCAAAAACAAAATAAAAAAGATGCAAAATTGTTAAGAGATTGAGACAAACCTCGAAGTAATGACCAAAGGAAATCAAATTAAGAATTTCTTAAAAAAGAATATTCAAAACACCCAATTAACTTAACGGAGACTGATGAGATTGTAAAATTGCTGAAAGAAATTCACACAAGGCTTTCTGACAGAAAATACAAGTCTTGGTATACACTGAGAATCTAACAAATTGATCCAGAAAAGAGAATTTTAAGTTTTTCTAAAAAATTTCACCCGCAGGTTTCAGTGTAAACAGGTGCAATCCCACACTGTTTATACAAGAAAAGAGCAGAGATGCTCGCACTGTTTCTAAAAGAAAAGTGTGGATACCAGAAAACTAAAAGAAAAATAAAAAACTCTAAAGCACTTTTCAGGGATTCTGCAGGAATAAATTACCCAAGCCAGTATCAATCAATCAAAATCAGAAAAAATAGTTTCACAAGTCAAAAATAAAAGAAATCGAAGTTCAAGATTCATTCCCCAGCGGATTCGCCATTTTTTTGGACGGTTAAGTCGTTCTTGCGGACAAGATAGATCTCCCAAGTGTCCTACGGATAGCTAGCAACAAATGGACAAATAAAAACTATTTTCTCTAGATACTGTTTGACTTGGAATTAACTATAACAGGGTTTTGGAAACCTACTTGTAGTCCAGCGTTGATCTTCTTTCCAGTAGCTTGAAGAAATTCGTCATCAATGATCTGCAATCACAAACACAAGAAAAGATCAAAAGCACCTACGTAATAAAAATTAATTCATGAATCAAACATCTATCAAGATGATCAAGGAATTCAAGTAATGAGATAATTAATTAAATAACCCATTGATAGAACATGATAAACAGGCTATTTAACTAAAGAACTCATTGAGAAAATGGTATTCATTCGTATTATCTTTGATGAAGAAGAGCCTTACAACCGTGTATGCCTTGATGTCGTACAGGCCTTCCTGGGGTCCGGAACAAGCATTTCCTTTACTCTGACAAGCTTTGCACTCGCTCAGCTAAAATGCACATGGGTGTGTAATCATTCCCACATAATGATTAGTTAAGAGAGTATGAGTCTCTACAACATTTCTCCTCAAAAATTCTCAAAGTCTAACTCACTAAAGTCTCAAAAGTCCCCCTTGAGGCTGCACTATGGCTTCAATTTATAGGAAAAGAGAAGAGGTTGCAGCTCCACATAAGAGGGGATAGAATCCTCTTTTGAAGGGATTGAGCTCCAAAAATCAAGGGGTAGGCTCCCATAATGGATGAATGAACATACACGATAGGAGCGAACTTTCGACCGGATAATTGTTTCTAGAAGCTTCCAGATTTGACTGTTGGGCTTCTAAATGTTACTTTCCGCCTTCATTTTACCTTTTACAGGGGTCTGCACCTTTAATACACAAAACGTGTGGTAGGTACCGCAGTTTTCCTTCACAAAAGGTGCGGTACCGTAGACAATGTTAAAAGAAAGCGCAGTACAAGTGTTTTTAAGACTTTTATGATATTTCCTCTCAATTTCAAGGCTTGATTTTAAGAACTTTGATGTTGTAGACTTCCAAGGGAGTACTAAAACGTCATGGTGACAAATTTCAGTGTAACAGGTGCTCTATGTCAACAAGGAGCACCGGTGCGTTACATGTCAATCACCGCATCGATTAACCATGATAAAATAATAAAAATCGCCTAGTGTTAGTTTTTGTAGCATAAACAGGTGCCATATTTTACATATGGCACACTGATAAAAAAAAATGTTTTTTTATTTTTTATTTTTTATCACATTACTTATGCAGTGCGCTTGTACAATACAGAGCACCGGTGTGCTAGGTTACGTCGGGTGCACCGATGAAAAAAAAAACTGTTTTTTTTTAATTCACGCAAGGGCCGACATGGATTAGGATCCGACTATGCAAATCACCCCGTCGGTTGGATGTCTTAGGTCTATATTTAGAAATACAAACCCTATAAATATAAATTGAAAAGCCCTAACAGAAATAGGGAGAAGAAAGTGCAGAAACAAAAAGAATGTCAGTTTTTTTTTTTTTTTTCAAAACAGAACGTTCGTGGTGCGCCATAATGAAATAGTGCACCGAGTGCATATTTTACAAATGGCACACTGAGTAAAAATATTTTGTTTTTTTTAATTTAATTTTTTATCACAGTACTTGCGCGGTGCACTGGGATAATAGAGCGCACTAGTGTGCTCAGGTACACAGGGCACACCGACCAAAAAAAAAAACTATTTTTTTTAATTTACGCAAGGGCCGACATGGATTAGGATTCGACTATGCAAGTCTTCCTGTGGGCTGGATGTCTTAGGCTTATATTTAGCAATACAAACCCTATAAATATAAATTGAAAAACTCTAATTTTGAAATCACAGAAAGAGTTAGAAGAAAGGGTAGAAACAAAAAGAATGTAGGGTTTGTATCACTATACTTTCGCGGTGCACTGGTATAAGAAAGCGCACTGGTGCGCTATGTTACGTAGGGCGCACCGAGAAAAAGAAATCGGTTTTTTTTTTTAATTCACGCAAGGGACGACATGGATTGGGATCCGACTATGCAAATCGTCCCGTGGTTTGGATGTCTTATGACTATACAAACCCTATAAATCTAAATTCAAAAGCCCTAATTATGAAATTACAGAAAGAGGGAGAAGAAAGGGTAGAAACAAAAAGAACTAGGGTTTTTGTTTCTAAAAATGGATTTTATTTATTTATTTTGTTTCTGAAAACTGCAATTTTTTTTTTTTTTTTAAAACAATAAACTTTAATTTTGTTCTTTTACTGCATTAAAAAAATTGCAGAAAAAGTAAAAAAAAACAATAAACTTTGATTTTTTCTTTTACTGCATAAAAAAAAACTGCAGAAAAAGGTAAAAAAAAAAAACAATAAACTTTACTCACATCGTTTGAAATTCTATGGTACAAGGTTTGAATCACCAAAGGTTTGCAATTCTGATTGTCTGAATACTTCTGTTCGAACGTATTTTCCTGCTCCACAGTGCTCTCGTGCTCTATTTGCTCCAGGTATGTATCCTGCAAATCTCTGGCTGAAATGTTTTGCAAAAATAGTGAAATAATGAAAAGTATTTAGTATTTAAAGAAATGTTTTATGAAATTAGATTTTCGAAAATATTTTGCCGCCCATTTTTCAATTTACCACTTTTTTTCACTTAAAGAAAATAGGTTTGTGCTTTTTTTATTTGTGGTTATTCGTCACCGGTGCGTCCCTTAATTGAACCGCACCGGTGCGTTGGGTTATCAAACGGCACCGGTGCGCATTACCAAAAACACACCGGTGTGGTTATCTGTACATTACACATCGAAATTACATTTAGGTTTGTGCACCAAAATTTATTGTTGTTTTGCTCAAATGCAAGGAGAAAATATCATATATTATATGGAATGGACAATTCTTCGAAATCCAGTTCGTTCCATAATATTTCTCAAAGTCCATCGCGAAGTTCTCCCTATCCATATGGAGACGTAATATTTACTTCAGATTTGTTATATATATATAACTCAAACGGGTATATTTTATTCATAAAGGGGTTTGGTTGGGCCAAAGCCTATTCAACCATCGTTACACAGCATTGCAAAGCAGCTTGACTTCTTCCTGTTTACAAAAATTTCATGGGTTCTGGGATGCTTGTATGGAGAGTGCTTTCATCGTTAATGCTGAGATCTCCTGGGGAGTGAAGGCATCCTTTGTTTGCCATAGAATCCGCTTCACTATTCGAGCTTTTGAGGATGTGGAAGAATTGGAAGGAAGTGAAGTCAAGTAGAATGATATATAATCTTTGCAGAGACTTATTGAGAACGGCGTTGTTGAACTGATCCTTCGAGTTGAGCATTTTAATAAGAATTTCTTAATCTCTGAATGCTTGACATACTTTGATGCCTCTATCGCGAAAAATATGGCAAGCTTTTATGAGACCAAGTATTTCTGCCTGATTGTTTGTGCGTTGAATAAGTCCCCAACATAAGCTATCTTTTCTTGAACCGTCCGGAGAGTAGATGACGTCGCCTGCACCCGTTGCCCCTGGATTTCCCTTGGATGCACCGTCAAAGAAGATTTTTGTTTTATTTTTCTTCCTCCACCATTCCTGAAAGTTATCATCTGGTTCTCTTAATCTCCAATATGGGTTGGGGAGGAGGGGGGTCAAAGGTTTTTCCTTAGATTGAGGGCCAAGGGAATTCACCTAGTTCTTTTCAGCGGGAAGGAGAGAAATGTCAGCTTTGTGAGATTGCTGGAGAACATATTCAAGAAGGAGAGATTTAGCTTTTGCAGCTACCTTTGCTAGATGACATAGAATGTCGTTGAAATTCTGCTCATTTCGGGCAAGCCAAATTTTCCAGCACACAAATTTGGGGATGGAGAGCCAAACTTGTTGCCATAGAGATTTGCTGGGGATGTTGTGAGGATAGATTTGGAACCATGAAGTGTAAAGCTCAGCCACAGAGCTTTGCTAGGGAGGAGTAACCTACAAACCGAGGAGAGTAGTTTCCCAAACCTCCTTTACGAAGAGGCAGTCGATGAATGAATGAGTAGCAGTCTCACTAGCATTTCTGCACAGCACACATCTGTAAGGTCCGACTATGTTTCTTTTTTCCAAGTTATAGCTAGTCAACACCTTTTTATGCATGAGGGTCCAGAAGAAAAAATTCAGTTTGGGAAGCCCAAGAGAGTCCCAAACTTGCTTCCATACCTTGGGGGATCAAATCCTGTCTTTTTTTTGTTGCAATGCATTATATCCTAAGGTAGTAGTATAAATTTCGGAGCTTCCCCACCCCCATTTGTCTGGGGTATCTTTGTGGATAGGCGCAACATCGGTGAGGATATTTTTTAGCGTTGAGTGTTGTTGGCGCAGATGCACCGGCACGATTGGGAGGGTCCAGGCATGCCAATTGCCTTTGCTGTCCCATTCACATATGTCGCACATCCTGTGAATACCTAAATTGAGAAGCCAACAATGTAATTCGCTGATTTCGATATGGCTATTGAGTGAGGCGCAATCCATGATGCGATCTTCCCACAGGAAAATTTTCTTACCGTTACCTGGAATTCGGTAGAGGTTGTCTTTGAACAGGCTTATGCTCTTTCGACAGAGGTTCCAGGTCTGCGTGCCAGGGGTTGTATTACCAATTGACAAGAGTCTGAGTGGGACACCCTGCGCGTACTTGGATTTGAGAGTTTCGCTGACTGGGTAAGTGGGATCGACGTATAATTTCCAGAGGAGCTTGCAGCCTAGTGCTAGATTGGCAAGGGAAGGATCTCTGATCTAGAGGCCTCTATCTTCAATGGGCCACTTCACAAGGTCCCAGCTTTCCAGATGGATTTTTCGTTGATTTCCTTTTCCTCCCTGCCAGAGGAAATCTCTCATGAAACTAGAGATTTGATCCATTATGTTTTTTGGAGCAAGTAAGAAGGAGGCTTGATAGATGGGAAAGGCAGACATCACAGTTTAATAAGTATTTTTTTCCCTCCCTTGGTTAGCCAGTAACCTCCCTAGGAGACTATCTTTGCTTTAATCTTGTTGATTATTCCCTACCACAGGGATCTTTTGTTGACACCAGAGGTAAGAGGCAGGCCAAGGTATTTTATGTTGTCCCATTGGGCGAAGCCCTCGAATACAAGGATCTAAGTGATGCTATTGAGTTTGTGCTAGTCCACATTCCAACCATAGACAGAGCTTTTCCTGTCATTTATCAGAGCTCTGAAGGCTCTGCAGTAGAATTTTAGAGCACAGTCGAAGGATTTGGCTATTCTGGAGGAGGCACCACCAAGAAGAAGGGAGACATCTACGAAAAGAGCATGATTTATAGGCTTCAAGCCATTGGAGGTTCTAATTTCGGGAAGGGCTCCATAATTCATTTCAGCTGCAAGTTTCCTACTGAGGGTGTCTTCCATCAGGATGTACAAGAAAGGGGAGAGGGGGCATCCTTGCCTCAGACCTCGTTGTACTTGGAAGTAGGATGCAGGGCGACCATTAACTAGAGGGGAAATCCAGGGTTTTTCAATGCGGGCTTTAATAAGGCTGACAAACTGAGAGGAGAAGCTGAAGGATCGAAGGAATTTAAAGAGGAAGCAGAGGTTGACCCTCTCAAAGGCATTGGCCATGTCGAGTTTGATCAACATCCCCTTCTCTTTCCGATGATTGCTAGAGTGAATTACTTCCTTCACTTGGATAACATTGTCCAAGATATGTTTGACTTTGATGAACCCCCCTTGAGGGCTAGAGATCAGTTTTCCCAAGCAGAGGTTTGGTTCTATTTGCAAGGAGTTTTGCCAAAATTTTGTAGGAGGCGTTGCAAAGAGAAATGGGTCTGAATCGACCAAAGGTTTCAGGGTTAACTTCTTTTGGGATTAAGGCCAGGAAGGTTGAGTTAATGCCTCCCAAAACCTTTGCTTTACTAAAGAAGCCTTTTATCATTTTCATCAGATCAGTTTTGAGAATGTCCCAGCATATTTTGTAGAAGTGTATCGAGAAGCCATCAGGCCCAGGGGCCTTATCTGGTTCCATTGCCCAAATTACTTTGATAATTTCTTCTTCAGAGAAGGGTTTCGTGAGATCTTGGTTGTCATATTAATTGACGAGGTGGGGGATGTTTGAGAGGAGATCTTCAGTATCTTCTACGTTGCCTTCATTCCCAAGCCCATACAGGTTTTTGAAGTGATTTTCTGTTGTTGATTTAATTTGATCAAACCTTTTGCAGATCTGTCCATCTGCATTTGTGATATCAATGATATGATTGCGGGAAGGCAGGCTTTGTATTGGCGATGGAAGTAGGAAGTGTTCTAATCTCCAGCCTTAAGCCACAAAATTCAGGATTTGATTCTCCAGAATTCTTCTTCCCTTCTAAAGGAGCGGTGGGTGGTGCTTTGGACTGCTACCTCTTTATTTAGGATATTAGGGGTGATATTAATATCTTCCATACCCATTTGCAAAGTTTCCAGTGACTGCACTGCTTTTATTCTCTGATTATTTGGAGTTTTGGAAGGTTTCCTTATCCACTTTTTCAAGGCCTTTTTTGTGGCTTTTAATTTTTGCTCCCACACAAAGCTAGGTGTTACACCATTTTTTGGTCATCTAACCTATTATCATTAGATGGACCCAAGTACACCATGTAAGACCAATTTTACCCTAAGTAAAATTGCTTTCACTATGAAAAATAACTTAATAAAACACATTTATTAGGTTGTTTATGGTCTAAACAGGAAACCCCAAAAGGAAATATTAAACAAACCTATATTTGTTTGATTTTCCTCAAGGAATAATTAATTAAACAATAATTTAATTATTATTCCTGGTTATGTTTAACCCAAAACAAAGAAATTAATTAGATAAATCCTTATTCATCTTATTATTTTCTAGGAATAATTATTTAAATCTTATTTAAATGATATTCCTTGTTAAATATGACTAAATCACCCATAAATAATTAAATAAATCATTATTTATTTGATTATCTTTCAACCACTTCCTTAAAATGATAAATAAATCATTTATTTATTTATTATTCACAAATAAAGGGATTTGACCCAAGTCAAATACTTTTTTCCTCCAACAAATATAATAAAATATTCCATAAAAGGTGGATCTAGATTTGGTTAATGCTATTTTAATCATGCACCAAGATCTAGAATGACCCAATATTTTGTTATAAATAGGAGGGTTTTTCCTACCATTCTTCACCTTTTGTTGCCTATTAGATCACTCTAGATCTAAACTCTTGGTCTGACTTTGAGCCATTATCATTATCATATTTTCCATTATTTGCTGTGTGAGCTCCCTTTGAGTTCTATCTTTGTCTGGGTTTTCTACACCAACAGGAGAGAGAAATGCTAGATCTGAAGTGCTGAGGACTTCCAAGAACCCATCCCATTGAGGAGAATTGGAAACATCTTCTTGTTTTCCTCCCAGGTGCCCTTAATACAAAAAATTCTTTCAAAAATTGTTCGTCTTGTCTATTGGATATATGGAGCAAACCCTTCTTTTTACTGCTTAATGTCTTTCTATGCATAGATCTGGTTTTTTGCAGCTCTTGTCGTGATCAACTAACTGCAGATCTGAAGATATTAGCAGCCACATTTGATGTTAGGGCTATTAGTTATGCGTAGCTAAAGTGGTCTTTTTTCGTACACTTCGACAAAGGATTCATACTAACACTAGGGGACCCATTAATTGGATTGGCCCAGGCTGTTTGGATAGTGTCAAAAAATCATTCTTTTTCAATTTAGAGGGGGCTGAACCTGAAGGGGATTGGGCCCAGGTCTTCTTTAGGATCCATAAGGATTTGTATGGGTTTATGGTTTGAGGTGAGTTTGGGGAGGATTTTGGTTGGGATTAGCAAGTTCTCCATCAACATGGCACTTTGAACAAGAAATTTGTCCAACCTGGTAGATATGTGGTCAACCCCTGTTATATTGTTCTATTCAAGTTATGTTTTTAATCCATGCAGTCAATCATGCACAACTTAATTAAATTTATAATGTATACAAATTTGCAGGTTCATGCAGATTCAACATCGAGTTCAGATGCACAAAATATTCAAACTGCTCCAAAACATTGGAAGTTCTTATCAGGAGCTGCATACCGCAGGGCGCATTTGGTAGATGAAAATGGACAGCCGCTTCACCCTGCCAATTGTAACAATATTGCATCTGCTAGCCACAATCCTAGGACAATGATGGTAATTATAATTATAATTGTTTTGTATATATATTGATTAATATGTGATTATTTCAACGTCAAACCAATTTATAATCATGCAATATTGTCAATGTGGTTACTAATTGATATCATATATTTTGTACTAATCATGTTCAAATATTTTTTTTTTAATTATTAGGATTCTAGTGATGATGAACGACCTACCTACCATCTTCTGTTGCACCCCACGACAATGTCCAATCGAGAGAAGACTAAATTAAGAGAAAAAATCGAAGAGGAACGATACCAAGAATGGTTGAATCAACCATCAATTCAATTCCTGCTACGTCCAGATTCACCAATTAGGAATGGCTACAACAATAGTAGTTCTTCACAAGCTGGCAATGGAGGCAATCAAATAGAGGTTGGTATGGATGATTACTTAAGGGATATGGCTGCCATGGAGACAATGTTGTTAGATGCATTCCAAAACGATGATCAGCTAGGAGATGATGCTAATATCGCTGACACCTTTTTCGAAAGCCTAAAATTTGCTTCCACCACCCCTCTCTTTGGACCTGGAGGTCAGTCAAAGTCTACCTAGTTGGGGACAACGATGTTACTGTACAACTTGAAAGAAAATTTTGGCTTGTCGAATGCATGTTTCTCGGAACTTTTGAGGTAAGTTACCATAAAGTACTCCCTTATATAAATTTGAAATATAATTAGTACACTACAATGAACATTACAAATGGTAAATTTTATGAACGTTAATAATTATATCGACATTAATGTACATTTATTAATATATTTTTCCATGATCACCAACTACAGGTTATTCAAAGATAAGGTTCTTTCGAGTGATAATGCCCGGTAGCTGCGAAGAGGCAAAGAAATTGTTGAAAATGTTGGATGTTGAGTACATATCATATCATGCATGTCCAAATGATTGTATTCTATATAAAGGAGAATATGCAGACAAAGAGATGTGTCCGAAATGTGGGCATGACAGGTATGACAAATAAAAAAAGAAGGGTAAATCACGTACTGGTCCTCCTTTTAAGATATTGAGGCACGTGCCTATAATCCCAAGGATTCAAAGGCTCTTTCGTTGCAAAGAATTAGATATGTTGCAGGGATGGCATGCCTCACATAGAAGTGAGTTGGGAGTTATGCGAATCCCAATTGATTCAATAGCCATGAAGCATATAGAGGATAAATGGCCCGAAAATTCAAGTATGAAGTACAAAGTCTATGACTCAACATAGCCATGGATGGCGTCAACCCATATTCCCTCCAGAACACCAACTATTCTGTTTGGGTTGTAGTAGTGATCAATAACAATATCCCCCCATGGTTGTCCGTGAAGAATGAACATCTTATGTTGGCTCTCATAGTCCCTGGTAGAAGACAAGTGAAGAATATGGATGTCTACTTACAACCATTGGTAGATGAATTGAAGGAATTATGGGATGGGATAAATGTATACGATGTATCAAGACCCATCGCAACAGAGAGGAGTTTTACGTTGTATGGCATATGTGCTTACACGACACATGATTATCCAGGCTTAGGAGTTTTCTCTGGTAAATTACATGTTTAATTTATTGATTTGTTTATATATGTAACAATATTCTTTCACATATTAGTTATTTAATTCATTGTAATATTTGTTCTAATCTTCATGATATTATTTAACGTGCCATTCATATTAATTAATGTATACAAACATAATCTCATAGGTCTTGTAAAAAAAAGGTATTTTGGATGTAAATGTTGTGGACCTTCTCTGAAAGCTAGATGGTCCAAGGACCTACAAAAGACAGTGTATGATTGCTCCAGGGTATTCCTACCAGCAGAATACCCTTACAGAAGAGAAACATCTGCTTTCAATGGTAAATGAGAGAGAACCCAAAGGCCTCCCATAATGACACCAGTTGAATGGCTTAGAGCATATGAGAGAGACAGAAGGAGAAGGATTTCATAGAAATGTTCGATTCAAATGGGGAGCCTTTGTTCGATGATCCAAATTTCTTCGACACCTATGTTGAGAAATTTCCCATTGGGATGAAAAGGAAATTTATCTTTTATGACCTCCCATATTGGGAGCATCTTAAGATTGCCCACTTATTAGATCCCATGCATATATTTAAAAATGTTTCATCTTCTTTATGGAGGCACATATCATCAAAACAAAGTGACACATTGGCGGTTAGGAAAGATCTTATTACTTCAAAAACTAAAAAGAAATATTGGCCAAGACGATTAGAAAGTATGGGATCAGAGGCAGGCGCTGGTCCCTCTAATTCATGGTTTTTCAAAGAAGGTGATGTCCCATGGATTTAAAAAAAAAGATGATATATCTTTGGCAAAGGAAGTTATAATGGATGTGAGGGTGCCAACTTCATACGGGTCTTCACTACGGTGCTACTTCACCGTGGATGACCATTTGTCGAGGTTGAAATCGCATGACCATTTGAATCTTCTAAGAGTATGTATAATGTCAAAAGCATGATTTTATTATTTGTTATATTAATAAATTTTATCCCATGTGGGGATCATAAAACATAACTAATTTTGTATATTATTGCACGTGTTTATAACTTTGCAGTGTCATTATCCTTTGTTCGTGCGTGGGTGTGTGAAACATGAATTCCCTCAAGACCTAGGACGTGCCATATCTAAATTATCTGCATTTGTACGTTGGATCACGTCAAAGGAGATTCATGTGGCTAGCATTCCATGGTGGCATCAAGAGCTAGTTGAGATTGTTTGTATGTTTGAGAAGGAACTGCCGACGAGTTTCATGGACTTATAGGTTCATGTTCTAATCCATCTAGTAGATGAGGTTGAATTAGTTGGGGTGGTTTCTTGTCGTTGGATGTTCTTCTTAGAGAGGTACATGAAGAAATTGAAAGGTTTTGTTCGACAAAGGGCAAAACTCGAGGGGTCTATGGCAGAGGGGTACATATCGTATGAGTCTTTCTATTATGCCAGTGAGTACATCAAGCAGATCGAAAACAGACCAGGTGCGGTGATTTGGGATGATGAAAGGGATGAAGCGCTTGATAAAGAGTAAGCGACTTATAATTTTTCAAATTTACAAAAAGTAATTAATATTCATGTTGAACTTTGATATAATGTATATTTTTATCTCTAAGTACTATATAATGTTGGTTTGATTTCATCAGTGAATGTAGAAATTGAAGCAATCAATAAATTCGTTCTTTACAATTCTGAAGCGACACAACCGTGGGTCGCATTGTACGAAAAAAAGAGGATGAAATGGGATAGTGACAGGAAAGAATTCAAACGATTGAATGGTAGAAGTGTGCCTTATGCCGATCATTTAAAAGAAAATATGCCAAAAATATGCCCCAACAGTTGGGTTGCTGACCAAGTCAGAGAGAAATACAGTGCTACCGGTCGTTACCCGTGTGCTGAAGAGGATGCGCTAAACATAGGGGTTGAGTGTAGCGACTCGGTAATAATATTTTTAATTTATATGTAAATTTGAAACTTATATTAAGACATCTACATTTCATATTTTAACTATTGGGTTATTATAAGACACATGACACTATGATTTTTTTAACTTTTTTGTAATAGGTGCATTTGTTCCTATCTATGTGGGCATATGGACACCATTTTCGTATAGAAAATGCCGATTCTGGAAACATCACACAAGACTGTGGAGTGGAAGTCGAGTTTGATCAATCTAGTCAATCTAGCCACCGTGATCAAAACCTAGTACGAGGGACGTTAGGTTACGTCGAAAAGATACAAGAGATCAATTGAAGTGGATTTCTCTTCTTTCCAATGTGTTACTTTTAGGTGCAAGTGGTGGGACACCTTTGATTGGAATAATGTAAAGGAAGATCGCGATAGTAGGCTGATATGTATCAACTCTAGAAAGATATGGGATGAAGCTAAGGAGCCCTATTTTTTCCCTAAACACTGCATGTTACCAGGTGTTTTTTTACCTAGATGTGTTGGATAGGTATTGGTGGTTCGTATTAACACGTGACCCTAGATCAAAATATATTTTTGAGAACAATAGTGTTTTCATGCCATGCGAGCTGAAAGATAATGAGGGTGATCATGAGAACCGAGTGATATGGTACATGTGTTATTTCATCAATATTTATACTTTTTAAGATGAGTTTTTTAAAACATTATAATATGTATTTTGAATTAATTGGTAATTTGCATTGTATTAATGTTAAAATCAATAATTCACTTGATAATTATTTGCAATTATGTTGATCTAAAAAACAATCGCGTACTGTATAAATTAGTTCTTTTTTTTGTATCTAAGATCATAATAAAATAATTATAATTCTAAAGTACATGAATTTATTTGCATTATTTTCTAAACTTTATTATGTTACAATAAATCATATTATTTTAGATTTATTATTTTACAATTATTTAAAATTTACAAATTTGCAAATTTAAAATTTTTAATAAATTCAATTCACAGTAATACAATTAAAATTTTACAAATATTTTACATACAATTAGAATTAGAAATAGAATTACAATTTTACAATTTCACGTACAATTACAATTACAACTAAAATTTTAGAATTTTACATATATACAATTACAATTTTACAAATTAAAAAATTACAATTACCATTACAATTTTACAAATTTACATATATATCATTACAATTACAATTTTCAAATTTTACATACAATTAGAATTACAAATATTACAATTTTACAATATCATGATCATTTAGTATTAAATTAATTAATAAACATCACGTTCAACATCATATTTGACTAAAAAACACATTCAAAATCACTAACATCATCGTGATCATGATTATCTAACAAAACACAATTAACATTATATATTAACATATTCATCACAACACAAACATCAAATATACATCTCATGTCAAATAACTCATGCTAGTATCGCATACACATGAAATGCACATATCTAACATGACCTAACAATATACACATCATGATGATCACCAACATGTAAATTAAGTACAACTGCAATATGAACATAAAATACATGGACCATATATATATTCAATTATATATATATATATATTCAAATATATCTATATATATATATATATATATATATATATATATATATATATATATATATATATATATATATATATATAATGTTGAAAATATACAACTGTAATATAAATGTCATGGATCAGCTGGTGGTAATGCAACATCAATATCAGTACTAGTGGAGGCCTGCTTAGTCAATGGTGAAGCCTCGACGGTCGATGGTCCAACATGCTCATGATCATGAGTACTGATGGATGCTGCAAGCTGCTGACTAGACATGGCCGATGGTCCAGCCTCATCTCCATGATGACTGCTGCTGGATGCTAGTGGAGGCTCATGTGCATATGACGTGGCATGAGGTGAACAATCATGAGATGAAGAGTCGTTGCTTGTGGACTGTTCATCACCTTCTACGTCACGACCACGGTTATAACGTTCAACAGTCCTCGTCAGTCGCGTAAAAGCTGTTGTAACTCCTACGACATACTACATCAGGCTGTACATGTCATGCGGCATACCTCTCCACATCTGTAATAGCCTATCATCGGCCTCTATGTCTCTGTAATGAGCGTGCCTGATGCCCACCTCAACAATCAATGCACTGAGTTGGTCACCCAAATCCATCCGATATCTAGCATCATGTCGACTGCGCCTAGCACCAGCCTCCTGATGATCCTCGGCATCTACCATGCCCTGATCATCATCAATATCCACACCTGGATCATGTGGTATTGGTGTCGGCATCTCCTCGCCATCAAAAGAGCCAATGTCTACAAAGTATATACAAGTAGACAACAATAATTAGACAATTTAATAAAAACAAGTTAACGAACATGCTAGAATAACTTTAAATATATAAAACAATAATATTACCTCTATCATCTAGTGGCTCATCAGCTGTGAAGAGGATGTTGGCACACCCTCACCAATCCAAACCCGCGTAAGGATAGGGGACCATAACAAAGGGATGTTCATCAACACTGGCTAGCAACTCCAGTGCATCCTGCGATATTCTCACGAAAAACTCAGTGTCACCCCTCTTGGGCATCATCTGACCCCACATGTGCATACGTGCCTCAAACGTCGTCCTACGAGGCTGCCAAAGAAAAGTAGGCCTCGTTTTTGGAAACCTCTCAAAAAATAAACAAAAAAGCTCTGAAGCAAAAGGGAAGTTCACCTTCCCTTTTGCATGAGCACGACATCTATCTAAGGCTGTACAGAACTTCCGCAAAAAAAATGGCAGACCATCTAACAAGTCGTGGCTCATGTACTAAAAAATCAACAAAATATAGAAGCGGGAAACTAATGTGTTGCCCGTCACTGGTGTTGTGCGAAATGGTCGAAATGATAAGTGAGAGACACTGCACCTCCTCCCTACCAAATGCACCAATACGTAACTGACCACCAGGAACCTGAAACTCTGTAGGAGACAGTACATTTTCTCCAATGTATCTCTGCGAGTAAACTAACTGACTCCCTGCTGCATAGCCAACTGGAAACTCTGGGAATGAGGGAAAGTCCACCCCTCTCCTCGATAGCCCTATAATGAAGTATATATCCTCCTCAGTGGGCGTGTACCACTGGTTGATACCAACCTAGAAATCTTGTTGCTGGG
Source organism: Pinus albicaulis (assembly GCA_034641835.2). NCBI lineage: Eukaryota > Viridiplantae > Streptophyta > Pinopsida > Pinales > Pinaceae > Pinus > Pinus albicaulis. Next base: position 778,683,203 of record CM076573.1, on the reverse strand, counting down.
CATTCCACTTTTGGATAAGATGTTTCAAAAAAAAACTATGGCCCTTTAGGGAAGTAGCCTCCTCATAGAACTTGAGGAGGCCTACCTGCCTTAGGAGCCCCTGCGTAGCTGCTGTAATAGGGCGAGGGTATGCATCTCTCTCCCTCTCTCGTGCCTCCCACAAGCGAACCATGTTATACTGCTCCGCCTGTTGTTGTTTTTGTTTCCCCTCTTCTCTCCTTTCATGTCTCTGAATGATTGACATATTAAACACAATTTTTATATTAAATAAGACATGTATTTATAAATATACATATACAATTTTTTTTTGAAAAAAATAAAAAAATAGTCGGTGCGCCGAAAACACAGTCAAGCACCGGTACCGGTGTGTCTTTCTATGGAGCGCACTGGCCTCGGTGCACCTAATAATATTAAGCGCCCCGATGACGGTGCTTCAGAAGAATTTATAGCGCACTGTTGAATATGTACGGTGTCAGGAGGGCGGTGCACTGACAAAACTCTACGCCCCGGGGCATATAGTTAAGTCAGTGGACCGACCTCCTGCCATCGTGACATAGTGAACGGTGTGGCCTTTTACAAGGCCACACTGTTGACCTAGGTGAAATACGGAAAGCTGTGCGCTGACAAAAATAGCTGCCCTAGGGCTGTTATTTTAGTCAACGCACCATGTCGGAGCTATTCAACTAGGTCAACGGTGCGGTCGGATAACAGACCACACTGCACTTTTTTTAAAAAATAACACAGTGCACTTTCGGTATCACCCTAGAACCCGTGCGGATACCGTAAGCACCGGTTTACCAGGCCGCGCCGTTGACAATGTGGAATAGTGGCAACACGGTGCGTTGATAAAATTACCAGCACCGGGGCGGAAAATTTAGTCAACACACCCATGTTGCTGCTATTCCACATTGTCAACGGTGCGACAGGGTAAACAACCGCACCGCAATTTTTAAAATAACACAGTGCGCCTATCGGTACCGACTTGGAACTGGTGTGGATACCATTAGCACCGGATGTGGTGCGGCCTGTAAATTTACAGGCAGCACTGCCAACTGATGCTAGCCGAACGGCTCAAGCGCACCACGCGACAAATTTTTTTTTCTTTTTAAATGGTTAGTTTTAAGGTTATTTGAAATTCTAATCCGCTAGAAGGCTTAATTATGGAAAAACAAGAAAAAGACTTGTACATTTGCTCATCGAGGAGGCATATTGGCTGTATAATTTGCAAAATAAAATTTATCCACCGTTTTGCAAAATTCAAGCTGGAGATTGGTGGGCAATGCACAACAGTGGTGCGTGCAATGAGTGCAACGGGAGCATCGATGTCAGGGCGGCTCAGACAAGGATAAATTGCACCGGTGCTTGAGAGCTCTGTAGCACTGACAAAAGTGAAAAATGCAGTTGTTTGGCCGTATTTTTTTTTTTTTTTAACCTTGTTCCGATGCGCAGGATTTTATAGGCACACCGATGCGTTTGCTTCAGTCTGCACTGGGCGGTTTCTGTTTTCGTGCGCTTTTTATGAGGCACCGGTTCAGACGGTTTGTAAAGCACCGGTGCGCAACAGTAATACAACGCACCGGAAGGGTGTGTATGGAGCGCACGGTGTCCGGTGTGCCAATGTTTTGTGCGGTTTTTTGGCCCTCCTTTTTTTTTTTTTTAAATTTATTTAACCCCCTTCCGGTGTGCGGGATTCTATGGACGTACCGGTGCGTTTTCATCATTCTGCACTGGGCAGTTTCTGTTTTCGCGCGCTTTTTTATGAGGCACCGGTGCGGATGCTCTATAACGCACTGGGGCGCTAAAGTAATAAAACGCACCGGGCAGGTGTGTACGAAGCACATAGTGTCCGGTGTGCCAATGATTTGTTCGTTTTTTTGGCCGTAATTTATTTATTTATTTATTTATTTTTAAATCTTATTCCGGTGCGCCGGGTTTATGGGTGCACCAATACGTTTTCGTCATTCCGCATCGGGTGGTTTCTGTTTTCGCGCGCTTTTTATAAGGCACCGGTGCAGATTCTGTGTCAAGCATAGGGGCCCTATAGTAATAAAACGCACCGGGCAGGTGTGTATGAAGCGCATGGTGTCTGGTGTGCCAATGTTTTGAGCGGTTTTTTGGTTGTAAATTTTTTTATTTAACCCTGTTCCGGTGCGCGGGTTTTATGGGAGAACCAGTGCGTTTTCTTCATTCCGCACCATAGAGTTTCTTTTTTCGCGCACTTTTTATGAGGCACCGGTGTGGATGTGTTGTAAAGGCCCAGAGCGCTACAAAAAAGAAACGCACTGGGCGGGTGTGTACGGAGCGCACGGTGTTTGGTGTGCCAATGTTTTGTGCGCACTGGTGTTTTCGCATGTTGAACACACCGATGCGTTTTACGGTGATAAGCGCATAGTACGAAATACATCCGCAAACACCTCTGCCCGCCAAACTCATCTAGTAACCTCCCCTAGAAACATATGTCTGGGGTATTTTTATAAGGGGTTCCTCAAAAGCATTCGCTAGAGGGTCTTTTCCTTGTAGTGCTTCCTACTTGCAACAAATGGGGATCAAATGAAAAACTTTAGTCGGAATGGAGACATTTCGAAAGTAGATCATAAAAAATATATGGAAAATAGACAACTAATTTTTTGGAAGAAGAACATACAATAAACAACTATCCAAAGGTATGAGCATGAGGAAGCAACAATCAAAACTCATTGAAGTCCTAATAATAATTAAACTTAAGATAGAAAATATGACTAGAAGTAAAATCATCTCTGTTAGATGAAATTTCCTAAGAAGTAAAGTCATCTTTGTTAGATGAAATTTCCTTAGTAGTGACCCAGTACTCTTAACCCATAGGGTTGCCCAAGACTTATGAAAAATTGTGTGTGTGATGGTGTCTAGTTAACCCATACAATTCACAATACAAATGTGCAAAACAAAAGTAAATAAGGAGAATCATATGCACCTTATCTTGGAAGGTGGTTATCTGGAAATTGTGGTGATTGAATTGCTGGAGATATTGGCTTTGTGAATCTTTTCACTTATAACCTGCACATAGACAACATAAAACCTCTAATTCTATGTTCTTGCAAATTGAAGTTAGCATTAATATCATGAAAACCCAAATACAAACACAAATAATATCACAAATAATGAGGATTTCACATGGCTTGAATATTCATGCTAATGCTGTCACATTTTATTGACAATTCCTGCTTTAAGAGAAATGATATTGCACATATAATGATGCTTTATTTCTAGACATTAACACCCTGTAAGCCGCAATCATCACACATATTCTCACTGCTAGACAATGGGCGTTGCTGCTAGTCTGGATCAATATGGATGTTTCACCAAAGATTATTCCACCATCTGTAAACCAGAGCAGTACATATCACTTTCATTCATAGAGGAAAGAAATGCCCAGGACCATGTGATTGACAATTGCAATTAAAACCAGCCCAGTCAACCCTGCTTAGAGGGACGAAAGAGAAATTCCCTTCTTGTCTCTCAGGGAAATAAGAGGGTTGGGAGAGCATGTCGATATTCAGCTACAAGTAACTTAAAAATCAATGGAAACCACATTGCAAGGAAATGCATGTGAATCGAGGCAAGTGAGATCAAGTTACTAGGCAAGTGGGATCAAGATATATTTGGTCTGCAGAACATCAAGCTCATGCTGGAGAAGTAATTCAAAATCTGAAAGAAAGAAAATGGGGTGGAGCTGGAAGGCAAGGTAGTGACTTGAATACAAATCTTAGTACTGATGTGGAATATCTACAATATACTCCAACGACTCCCTATTCAACAACGTATAGATACTGTCATCCTTGGGGAACTGCAGGCTCCCTTCATCATTCTGAAGGTAGATGGCCCGGTGTTAGGGACTATAAGAGAAGGGAACAGGTCCTAGAATCGTATTGCTTTGTTTCTCTACAATTTTCTACTAGTTTCAGGGTTAGTGTAATTTTGTGTTATGGGAAGCCTCGATATTTTTAAAAAAAAGTTGTAAGAGGGTTGGTCAGTGTAAGTTTGTTTTATGGAAAGACTATTTTTATAAAAAAGTTGTAAGAGGGTTTGAATGGGCACAACCAACTATTATAAATAGAACATTATGGGAAGACTATTTTTTAAAAAAGTTGTAGGAGAGTTTGAATGGGCACAACCAACTATTATAAATAGAACACATATGTCATTATTAAAGGTAAAAAATACATTAAATATTTAAAAATAGTTTTTGTTGTTTTTTTAATATACTTTTCAAATTTTTTACTACTCTCACTTAATTACAAGAAGAATTGAAATTAAATTGTTTTTAATTTCATTAACTAAATTACAAGAATTACAAGAATTGAAATCTAAATTGTTTTTTATTTCATTAACTAATTATAAGAATTAGAAGAATTAAATTTAAATTGTTTTTTATTTTATTGACTAAATTACAAGAATTAGAACAATATAACTTTTAAATATTTGAATGAATTACATATTTCAATAATAATTTGAGAACAAGTTTTTTCAATTCATTTTTTTTCAAAGAAAATTAATTAAAATATTTGAAAACTTCTAATTTGCCAAAAAAAAAAAAAAAAACTCCTTTTGAAAGGAAATATTGAAAAATGAAAGATAGTAACCCTTTAAGAAAGGTTATTTGAAAACTATTAGACACGGCTCCTTGTGCACAACTATGAGAACAATTGGTCTACTTCGGCATCTACGGCTGTGATCAAAGCCAGGCTATCGATCCGTGCCGCATCCAACTAACCAATAGGAGAGCATACTTCCTTTCTATAAATATACGAGGTCAGATCAGTGTGCTCCATGTACGGGTATTTCTATAAACAGGGAAAATTCAAAAATTCTGTTCTCACCAGATTTGAATTATAGCGATGGCTCCAAAGGCAGAGAAAAAAGCAGCTGAGAAGAAGCCTGTTGCAGAGAAGAAGCCGGCTCCCAAGGCCGAGAAGAAGCTTCCAAAAGAAGGCGGAGACAAGAAGGGCAAGAAGAAGCACAAAAAGAGCGTTGAGACATACAAAATCTATATCTTTAAGGTTTTGAAGCAGGTTCATCCAGATATCGGCATTTCTAGCAAGGCCATGGGGATAATGAACAGCTTCATCAACGATATCTTTGAGAAGTTAGCGAGCGAGTCATCGAAACTTGCCCGCTACAACAAGAAGCCCACGATTACCTCTCGCGAGATTCAGACCGCTGTAAGGCTGGCGCTTCCAGGGGAGCTTGCCAAACACGCCGTCTCAGAGGGTACCAAGGCTGTAACCAAGTTCACCAGCGCTTGAATTTGATATTCTATTTTATTTAAATTCAATGGTGTCTTTTGACACCACATGTGCTATGGAAAACTTAGCATATTCTTTGAGTTTAGTCTTCTGTACCAATTTTTTTAAGATATTTTTAAATTATATGTTCCTTGTGCTTTTCCTTGCACAATGGTGGTAGAGTGGCTTTATTGTTTTCAGGTTTTTGTTTCCCTGGTTACTTTAGGGTTAATTTCGATCTTGAATTTTACGGCTTGATTTCATTTGGCCTTTTGGGTTCGAGGTTTCAGAAAGTTTAACCGTTTAGATACCAAGTGGCTAAGTTCATATCAATGCTATTATGGTGGTTTTCTGTTTGGCTGGGCCAAGCCTATTGGTTGAATGATTGGATTTATTCTGTTGGTGTTGTTTGAATGGACTTTTCTGCAATCAATAATCACTGCATTTTAAAATGAGCTAAATCATTCTTGGAAAAGCACACTTTTGGTGAAATTTAGACTGAAGTTCCTAAATGGTGGGGTTTGCAGCCTTACGCAGCAAGGAGTCTTGCATCTGCAGAACTGATGCATTTTCAGTTGCTCTTGATTTTTAGTGCTGCACTATTTCAATCATCTATTATTGCTGTAGTGGGCAGTGTTTTGTGTTAAAGGAAACCTGGTATGAGATTATATCTGCATATAGTTTGGTCGTGTAGACTCATTTATAGTCGGGGCTGGTAATGTAGAGAATGATTATGTGTTAAGTTATTCTTATTTTTGGAGGACGGGGGTGGTGATACAATTGAAAGTGAGTATATCAGCATCTTATGCTTCATTTGATAATCTGATACAAGGAAGCATAAGATAATCTGATGCAAGAGGCGGGTCCATAACTGTTTTTGGATTGTAAAGTATCCTGAAAGCTAGTAATATAGGTAACAAGCTGGCTACCAAATGAATGAAAAAAAATAAAAAAATTTCAGAGTGATGGATTATTCCTTAATTCATCTATTTTTGAAATTTTTGGATTGTAACGTATCTTGAAACCTAGCAATAAGTAACAAGCTGGATACCAAATCCAAATGGAAATCCAGATAGGGAGAAGTGCAGATGGCGCCCCCCTCCCCCCCAAAAAAAAAAACTACAGGCCTGTTGGTATTTCACAGTTATGTTCTGAGAATGCAGTTAGCTGATTACTATTTATGAATGCAAGTTGATTTGTGATTTTTTAAAGGAAAATCATGCCATTTATGGTATGTAAAGAAACCAACTTTCACTCTAATTGACCAAATGTTTTCAAATGAGGATCCAGGAATCTGTATTTTTTCAGTTGAACGGGAATAGTGTGCTAATGAACATGATGAGCCATCTAGTTAAAATGATGGTAATAATGAAAGACACTTTAGCAGAGTGAGCACAAAGAGATGATCTGGAACATGGGAATTTGGAAGGCAGAGAAAATAGTTCTCAATGATAATTTCTCTTTTATTTTATAATTTCATTCTATTGAAGGTTTAAACAAAGATTTATATAAGTCGATGCCAGAGGAGTAGGGTATTTTTCAGTTGAACTGGAATAGTGTGTTAATGGCCATAATGAGCCATCTAGTTAAAATGATGGCAATAATGGAATAGTGTGCTAATGGCCATGATGAGCCATCTAGTTAAAATGATGGCAATAATGGAAGGCACTTTAGCAGAGTATGGGTACAAAGAGATGATCTGGAACACGGGAATTTGGAAAGCAGAGAACATGAATTCTCAATGATAATTTTTCATTTATTTTATAATTTCATTCTTTTGAAGTCTTAAGCAAATACTTATATAAGTCGATGTGAAAGGAGTAGGTTAATTTTGTAATATTTAGTTTTCAACTTGTGAGAATCTGGCAAGTTGAAAAGTTTGAAGGTCTGATTTGAAATTGGGAAACTTAGATTATGCGAAATTCTGACTTGACATTATCCAGTTTTGCCACACTTATTGAAACTTGTTATTCACTTAATTAACTGATTCAACTGTGTGTTTTTGCTTCAAAATAAAATCACTTTATTGCGAGATTCAACTTACTAGGCTTGTTGATAAGTTTTGACTGCTGGAGATGTACTTTGGTATACAGGGATATACAGAGATTGGCAAAATATATATTCTAAAAGATTGAAGATCACTTCCCATACATGATTGTGGTGGGAAACGGACAAGCAGGGCATAAAGTGACATAATCAGATGTTTATATGGATAATAAACAGGCCGTCCTGTTATACTTATGAGTGAAGATCAGCTGACTTTAATGAAATATACAAGCGATTGCCCTAGTCAATAAGACAAACTGATCCAAGATTATACTAAGATAAGATACAAATAAGATATTGTAATTGGCTTGAAGTTTGAAGATGGTGAAGGCTTGTTGGGTTCTTCTATGCTTTTTGGGTTTAATACTAAAGGATGTGTTTGATTTAGTGCGATAAGGTTTGAAAAGTGGATTTTTAATTTGCCTTTCATTAAATTATTGGTATGTGATTTTGGAGTGGTGAGCCTTATAATTAACTATTAACTTTGAGAAGATTTAATCCTAGATTCCACACAAGTTACTTTAATATATTACCAATTCACTGGAACTCCAAAGAATATTCTAATATATTACCAATTCACAAATTACTTTAATATATTACCAATTCACAAATTAGGGATTTCTTTTCTTTTCTTTCAAGTTACTTCAAAAGAGAAGTCTGAAGATCTTATTTGTTGAGTGTTGGAACAAAAGCTTAACATGGCATGGTGAAATGGAAAACCCAGAAGAACATAAGCAACGATGAAAAGATGGGACGAAGAAAACTCCCAATGATAAGTAGTACAAGCATTGTTTATAAGAGTCATGGTAATAACTTTGACATTGATAATGACACCGAAGCAATCGGAACTTCACCCTCACTCCATAAGAAGCAATAGTAAAGATACCAGAAAATTTAGAAGTGCAGGAAACCTAGAGTTAAAGAATATTTATGGAATAAAAAAAATCTTATATTATGGAATAATTTTTTTTTAATATAAATGTTTGTTGCGCCGTAAATTTTTGATATTTTGTGTATATAGATGTGTAGATGTAGTGTGAGTAATGTAAACTTTTGATATATTTACTATTTTAATACCATGGGTTGAATACTATGGGCCAAATGCTTTATTTATAAAAAAAGTATGGTAAATAAATAAAATATAAATAAACCATAGATATGGTAAATAAATAAAACATCTTTTTATATTTACTCCATAATCCTATTTATATTTAGGAACACTCAAAAAGTGGTTTTATTTAGGTGAACCCTGAGTTAAATACTACGGGCCAAATTATTATTAATATCATGCCAAAAAACATTATTAACCCTATTATTATTATTATTATTATTATTAATTCTAATATTCACATTATTATATTATAATAGTAATATTATTAAATTTAATTAATGTAAACTTTTGATATGTCGTAGTGTATAGAAATGTACCACTTTAATACTATGGGCTAAATACCATGGACCAAATACCATATTTATAAAAGAGGTATGGTAAATAAAAAGAATATAAATAAACCATAGGTATGGTAAATAAATAAAACGTCTTTTTATATTTACTCCATAATCTTATTTATATTTAGTAACACTCAAAAAGTGGTTTTATTTAGGTGAATCTTGAGCTAAATAACATGGGCCAAATTAAAGTACACTATATGCATTGCCTATCTTAGGTAACAATAAAAATGTAAATGTAAATGTAAAAATTATGTTTAATATTTAACATTTAAAATTTAATCTAATTAATCTAATGTTGGTGCTAATGAAAAATCACTTTTCTCCCTACATATATAAATTTAACACAGTGGGCCAAATAGCATATTTTTCTAATTCTCTTGCATTTTATATTGGAGGGAAAAGAGAGAGAGGGAGAGAGAAGAGAGATGGGGGAAGAGAGAAGGAGGTAGGAGAGGAAGGAAGAGAGAGAGGAGGAGAGAGGGAGGGAGATAGGAGGATAGAGGGAGGGATATAGAGATGGAGTTCGAGGGTGAGTGAGGGAGGGAAGAAGATATACATAGAGAGAGCGAGAAGTGGAGAGAGAGAGGGAGTGACAAGGGAGAAATAGAGAGAGTATGTGTATGTTTGGGGGTGAGATAAAGAGAAAACTAAGGAGACATGGAGGGAATGGGGGGAGAAGGAGAGACGCAGGGATATGGTAACATAGTTGGAGGGTGAAGAGGGAGAGAGAGGGAGATGGAGAGAGAGAGATGTGGGAGAGAAAGGGATAGAGGGGAAGGAAGAGAGAGAGGATGTGAGAGAGTGGAGAGGGAGGGAAAGAGAGATGGAGTTGGAGGGGGGAGAAAGGGAAGATGATTTCTTGCACTTGATGCATTTAATTTAGTGTGGATGGTGATTGATAATGTAAAGTTTGATAGATCTAGAGTAATGTAAACTTTTGATATGGTGATTTCTAATCATATTTGATTGCTTGCACTAGATGCATTGATATCAATGTAGATGTTGGTTTCTAATTTTATTTTCTTATTTGCACTAGATGCATTGATTTCAGTGTAAATACAGATAATATCAAACTCTAGATCTAGAGTAATGTATTTACATAAAGAGCGAGAAGTGGAGAGAGAGAGGGAGTGACAAGGGGGAAACAAAGGAGTATGTGTATGTTTGGGGGTGAGATAAAGAGAAAAATAAGGAGAGATGGAGGGAATGGGGGGAGAATAAGAGAGGGAGGGTTATAGTAACATAGTTGGAGGGTGAAGAGAGGGAGAGAGAGGGAGATATAGAAAGAGATAAATGTGGGAGAGAAAGGGATAGAGGGGAAGGAAGAGAGAGAGGATGTGAGAGAGTGGAGAGAGGGATGGAAAGAGAGATGGAGTTGGAGGGGGGAGAGAGGGAAGATGATTTCTTGCACTCAATGCATTGATTTCAGTGTGGATGGTGATTTCTAATCCTATTTTTCTTGCACTATATGCATTGATTTTAGTGTAGACGTTGAGAGAGAGAGAGAGTGTGTGTGTGTGTTGGGGGAGGAAAGAGAATTGGAAGGCAAATAGAGAGAGAGAGAGAAATAATTGGATTGCAAAGAGAGGGAGAGAGGGAAAGATAGAGGAAGGTAGGAGAGGAAGGACAAGAGAGAGGACATGAGAGAGAGGAAGAGATTTATGGGGGAAGAGAGAAAATTGGAGGGCAAAGAGAGAGAGAGAGGAAGGACGAGAGAGAGGAGGAGAGAGGGAGGGAGATAGAAGGAGAGACGGAAGGATGGAGAGATGGGTTGGAGGGGGAGAGAGGGAGGGAAGAAGGAATACATAGAGAGTGAGAAGTGGAGAGAGATGAAGTGACAAGGAAGATATGGAGAGAGTGTGTATATGTTTTGGGGTGAGATAAAGAGATAAAGGAGGAGATATGGAGAGAAGGAGAGAGGTAGGGATATAGTAACATAGCTGGAGGGTGAAGAGAGAGGGAGATATATATGTGGGAAAGAAATGGAGAGAGGAAGAAAGATGGAGGATGTGAAAGAGTGGAGAGATGGAGGGAAAGAGAGATGTAGTTCGAGAGGGGAGATAGGGAAGTAGATGGTGATTTATATTCCTATTGATTTCTTGCACTAGATGCATTAATTTTAGTGTAGATGTTGATTTCAGTGTAGATGGTGATTTCTAATCCTATTTTTCTTGCACTATATGCATTGATTTTAGTGTAGATGTTGAGAGAGAGAGAGGGATATAGTAACATAGTTGGAGGGTGAAGAGAGAGGGAGATATATATGTGGGAAAGCAATGGAGAGAGAGCAAGGAAGAGGGAGGATGTGAGAGAGTGGAGAGATGGAGGGAAAGAGAGATGTAGTTCGAGGGGGGAAATAGGGAAGTAGATGGTGATTTATAATCCTATTTGATTGCTTGCACTAGATGCATTGATATCAGTGTAGATGTTGGTTTCTAATCTTATTTTATTACTTGCACTAGATCCATTGATTTCAATATAGATGTTGATTTCTAATCTTATTTGATTACCTGCATTAGATGCATTGATCTCAGTGTAGATGTTGTTTTGTAATCTTATTTGATTGTTTGCATTAGGTGCATTGATTTCAGTGTAGACGTTGATTTCTGATTTGACGTATATTGATGGTACATTAATTTTAAAGTGATTGGATTAAGATTGTGCATTGGTTTCAGTGTAAGCACACAAAATTATTAACAATGTACATTAATATTTGTGTTATAGTAAATCAACCTATTAATATTGAGGAGCAAGAGAGACAATGTATGATGTTTAGTACAATAGTTCAAGTTAAATATTTAAATGGTTTAGTATTTCAATTGTCCTTTTCATATAATCGATATGAAAAGATGACAAAACTAACAAGGGTGACAATAAGAATAGTAAAAGAAAATAATTTGAGATTGATCACAATGAAGACGATTTGTAATTGACTACATTCTTATTATTTTCATTTTCTATCGTTCAACACTATTACATTGTCACTTTGCATTCAAAAAAATAATTTCGTCATTAAATTTATTAACAATATTTATCATCTCAAAAAACTGAGGTAACTAAAAAAAATTTAAAATTAAAATGACCACATAAATATAAGACATATTTAGCATATATAAAATTATTATATTTATATTATCTGTATTTGCATATTATTGATAAAATTAATCATATTTTCGACAGATTTTCCTTGGCCGCACACGACTGAAACCAGCCTAGATCCATCCTAACTTTGGATCTATCAAGCACCAAGAGGGATCAAATCTCTCTAGGTGCAAACCTGTCCTTAAGTTTTGCACTCAAAAAAAGAGGTTTGCACCTCTAGAGATTTGATCCCTCTTGGCGCTTGATAGATGCAGAGCTAAGATGGATCTAGGTTGGTATACATATCATTTGAGCATAGTCTAAAATGGAGTAAATTGGCTTTGAAAACTGTTATCACTCTATAATTTGTAAGGTTGGCAAGAACAAATGACAAAGGACAACATCAAACCACTTTAGAGTCCAGGACCTAGCCTTCCTAAAATCAGAGAGGGCTCTCTCTATTTTTATGATTTAACTGGATAATTATAAGTGTTTATATTAGGCTAGTTATAGAAATTATGATGGTTGTTTGTTTTGATTGATTGTGTGGTTGGACAGATAGAGTTGTGAGACTTAATCCATTGGGCTATGGAGTCATAAAGGGCTGAAATGTGCATAAACTTTTCAAGAGCATTTACAGGGCAAGCTAACTATGCAGACTGGATCTTACTGGCACTGTGAATATGAGATGAAAGAAAGAAGTGAGTTCAGTAATAGCTAAAGAGCAGTTAAGAATTCTTTAACTATACTTCAGAAGAAAACATTAAGATAACAAACAGAGACAGAATTAAGGTGCTCTCTCAACAAATATTAATTTAAATATTTTGTTTTGAAATCAAAGAAATTGATGCACAACATGAAAAGAGAGAGGAAAAAACATTAACACAGAGGAAAGAACATCACTATTAACATAGCTCAAGAATTTTGTGAACGGACCCTTATTATTGATGCCCAGCTCAAACAGTTACAGTGTTCCAATACTTCTTACAATGCAAATTTCAGCAGGGTCCAATTTTCCAACCCCTCATACTGCTAGGGCATGCAGTATTTATCTGAAGACTAAGTCGGTTGGTCTACCTTACTCAACAATATTTCATTATTACAATTTAGCAGAAAATGGACAAGTGTGGCAATACAAGGCTCGAATATAAATCTCTGACAAAAATACCCCTTGTAGAATTAATTTTGGGCAGGTCTTCATGGATCCAAATGCTTCGATGGCTCTTCAAAAGATCAAACAATAAGCTTGGAGGTGGCTGTGATGGTCACGAAGAGGTAACCAATGGTGGCTCTGACATCTGGCCTGCTTTTCAGAAAACTGGGGTTTGGTAATTAAATCTGGTGTAGTGCTTGCCACTTTTCATTGATTGATGGTGTTGATGTGTTTACTGCCTTTTCCGCTTCTGCTGGTATACCATAACATTTCTTGTATGAACGCCCTTTGCCTGACTCGACCTCTTTTGTTTTCACTCCTTGTCGGGGCTTATTCTACCATAAGTTCTTATGTTGCGTTTTAGCCTATTTCTTCATAAAACAACGTAAAAACCGCATCCGCTCGGACTTGAAGTCCTTTAGATCTCAGTCTTGGAATGACATCGCATCCACGCCATCGTACTTCACATTTCACTGTTTTTTAACTTTACCTTTGAAATTAAACTTTAAAACCTGTGATGTGCACTATGCGATCGGGTCCCACCTGGCATTGCACATCACACTTCGACGATCTTCACACTTACCTCCCGCGCCTATTCTTTAAAGTTTGCGATTTGCGATTGCGATCAAATCCCATTTGACATAGCACATCGCACTTAGACGGTTTTAACATTTACCTTTGCAACTTAACTTTTGCGATTTGTGATTTGTGATTGCAATAAGGTCCCACCTGGTATTGCACATCGCACTTCGTGTTCCATAGATTTTACGTTGTAATCTCATTTTCCTCCTCCGATGAGGTTTAACACAGAAAAGACTCTGCATGCAGATTTGAAATCCTTTGGATTTTGCCTTTGAAACTACATCGCATTCGGGCCTCTTTATCGCACTTCGCAACCTTTAACGTTTAACAATAACTTACCCTATGCGATTTGCGATGTGCTGTATGCGGGCGAGGTCCACGTCATCGTGCCATGTCACATTGCCACATCATTCCACGTCATTGCCACGTCACTGTCACGTCATCATAAACTAACTACGGTCTGTGGGGTCTGGGCTACGTCATCTGCCACGTCAGCTTGCCGCGTCACTGCCCCATCACTGCTACATCAGTGCCACGTGATCTTGCCATGTCATCACCCACACTACGCATTTTTTGTGACTTATCGAATTGCAACTTAAAACAGTTTAACTTGCTATTTCTTAACATATAAATATAAAACTCGTCGATATGTGGTATGCGATTTAACCTCCGTCGTTGATCAATGCTCAGATCCAACGATCCTCACTGCTCCTTTGCTGTGGTTTGCCAACTTTGTTTCTTTTGTTGTGCCCGTTCGTTTCTTAGTTGTTCGTAGAATACTTGACTCGTTCACTACTTTTCCCACATTCACGACTTGACTCGCTTAGCGTTCACGACTTCGACCCAAACGTACACGACTTGACCCAATCACATTCACGACTCTTCCCAACACGTTCACAACTCTCCCTTTGCTGTTTTTCTGCCTTAACTGTGTCTCTGTTGCCTTTGTCTTCGCTAATGGTATAATGCTGCTCCTTGCCTCTCTGCTTCTTTCTCTGCCTCTCTTTTATGCTTTTCTTACTGCAGTATTGCCTGATCTGCTCCTTTGCTTTAATGATAGTTCTGGTGCTGCTACTTTGTGTTCCTTTGTTATCAATGACAATATTCTCAACACATGGTTGTGAGTGTCAATAAGATTTTAGATATTGAAGCAGTGTACAACATAAGTAACAAGTCTAGGTGGTGGGGCATTAGTTGGTGAATGAAATGGAATGAGGGTAGAAATGAAGTTTGATCACCATCACACCTTATCAGCAACATTTTCCCCTTCTACTGAACTGAAAGGCACATAATTCTTTTGAAACTCTTGATAGTCAGGATTTCCGTTTTTCCCGAAAATAAATGATAGCCATGGAATATTATTTTTAGTATGAAAGACCTGAGAAAATAATCAGTCACCTAGTGATATTGTGAAATACAGGAGTCTAACAGTGGATCCAGCTGGGGATGGCAACTCCTTCAGGAGGTGTCAAGAACACAGTAGACTAGTATCCTGATCCATTGGGTTGATGCCACAACTTGTATCTTGATATGTCAGGCAACTTAGTGACTGGAAACTAGCTGATTGTTCCTCCTGAATTTGACTAATAAAAATCGAGTAGTCTTTAGTGCGACTTTTTGAAGGGTTTTATGGTGGTTTTTTCCAGTCTAATTTCTTTAAAATTCGGTAGGAATTTATTGAAAATAGAAGTTTGATGGGTAACCTTGCACAATGGAAGTGCCCTAGAAGTTTTTTAGGGCGCTGAATCCATATAGGTAGTCAAAAAACCAGTTTAAATAACAAAAATCAAGCTTTTACCTCAATTTTTTTCACCGGATCTCCGCACTTGAAACTCCAAAAAGTCGCACTAAAGACAACTCCGATAAAAATAGACCACATGCTTGGCCAGCTAGCTTATTAGCATACTGAAATCTGAACTGAAACTACAATTGAACTTATCCACTACAATCCATCAAGCTGAACACACTGCTGCACCTTGAAAACTTGAATGGTGAAACCAGGGGTAAGCTGAAACTAAAGTCTGAAACATACTGATCTGAAAATGAAAAGCAATCTAAACCAGAATTTGAAATTTTCTCAGAGTACCAAGCTTATTTTCACCCCTACCTACCCTAATCTAACTTGGAGATGATATATACACTAAGTTAACTCCTTTCTCCAATGCAACCAATCAAGTAAATGACTACATGATTGATTCTTGTTCTCTTTTTTGAGTAGGCTGAAAAAACAAAAGGGCCACTTTCATCTTACTTGCCTTTGAACAATAATGCTCAAACTTTTCTTTAAACTCTGAAAAAAACCATTCCTGGCATAGCATACTCCTTCTTTAGATGATTATAAGAAACCAACAAAAGGATCTTGGAACAATACCTGGCCCTGAGGATTTAAATAAAAAAATTCATCTAGGGCTACTCGTTGTTCCACTTTGTCATGCTCAGGATCATTCTAAAAGAGAATATCTACACATTCTTCATGGTCATTTGACATGGCATCCTCATTATATACCACTGTGTTGTCCTCAAGCAAATCTGATATGTCTTGACTGAGTTCGCTGAATTCTGTTTGAAGGCCATCATTTTGATGAATATGATTACTTTATGGAAATAGGCCTTCTTGAGAAGGTAGAACAACATCAGTATCAATCTGTTCTTTTGTTTCTTCATGAGGAAATGCTTCAGTACATAAATCAGTAGTAGAACAAATAGAAATAATCTCTTCATTACATAAAAAATTAGACGCTGGCTGCATGCTTAAAATATGATTGATTTATTCTTCAGTTAAAGGAGCAGGGAGTCTTTGTTTTCTTTGGATTAAAAAACAATTGTTTTCTTTCTCTTGTGAAGACTGATCATGAGGCTGGATGTTTCTTTAGCCTCACACAAAAGCGCAGATGAATTATCATTTGTCCCCACAGAGAGATCTTGTGGATCTTCTTTCGTTTCCTGATTGCTTTCATTTTCAACTAACTTCTCTTGGTTGTCATGACAATTAACTTGAGAATGAAATTCATGAATTGCTTCAAAGAGATCCTCAGGTTGCCAATTTCCTAAATCTTCATCAATATTTACAAGGTATTATATGAGATCCTCAGATTGATCACAATTTTTTTTAGCTAATGATAAAAATAGAGAATTTTCTTTATAACGCTCATAAAACACCTTGTGGAAATCTTTTAAAGAAAACAAACTACCAGGGTTCAGACCTTCATACCACTCCCTTGCTTTCCCTTCTAATGTTACTATGAACATCTTCATGAGACAATCCTCATGCCATTCGACTTTCAACCTCCATGGGTGTATATGTAATTTAATGAGATGTAACAAAGCATCATCAACCTTCTCGTCTTGAAAAATAGGAAGATTTATTTCCCAATTACTTGAGACATTTTGTGTGGGAATCTAGGAATGTGATCTCTGTTCATTGGAGCATACCTGCATTGTATTCTTGGATCCATCTTGTCAATTAGTCAGAGAGTGGGGTCACTGTATATTCCCAACCAATCTGGATTCTTCTACCAGTGGAGTCGTTGTGTCAACTGAAAACTGTGGAGTCACCAGGTGGAGGATTTCAACTTTCTTGTGTCTGGCTGTTGTCCACCATCAACAACCAGATACCAATCTTGGAACATACTTGAATCATACAATATTTTGACTGGGGTTTCTAAGTTTTGATGAAATATTATTTTTTTTCAATAACTCATTCCCCAGTATGGTTGCCATTATGTTATCACTCTATAATTTGTAAGATTGTCAAGAAAAAACGACAGAGGACAACATAAAACCACTTTGGAGTCCAGGATCTAGCCTTCCTAGAATTAGAGAGGGCTCTCTCTATTTTTATGATTTAACTGGATAATTATAAGTGTTGACATTAGGCTAGTTATAGAAATTATGAGGGTTGTTTGTTTTGATTGATTGTGTGGTTGGATAGATAGAGCTCTGAGACTTAATCCATTGGGCTATGGAGTAATAAAACGCTGAAATGTGCATCAACTTTTCTATGGCATTCACAAGGCGAGCTAACTATGCAAACTGGTTCTTACTGGCAGTGTGAATATGAGATGAAAGAAAGCAGTGAGCTCAGTAATAGCTAAATAGAAGTTAAGAATTTTTTAACTATACTTCAAAAGAAAACATTAAGATAACGAACACAGACAGAATTAAGGTGCTCTCTTAGCAAATCTTAATCTAAAATTTTTATTTTGCAATCAGAGAAATTGATGCACAACATGAAAAGACAGAGGAAAAAACATTAACATAGAGGAAAGAACATCACCATTAACATAGCTCAAGATTCCTGTGAACGGTCTCTTATTGTTGATGCCCAACTCAAACAGTTACAGTGTTCCAATACTTCTTACAATGCAAGTTTCATCAGGGTCCAATTTTCCAACCCCTCATACTGCTAGTGCATGCAGTATTTATCTAAAGACTAAGTCGGTTGCCCTACCTTACTCGGAAACCTTTCATTGATTACAATTTAGCAGAAAATGGACAAGTGTGGCCATGTAAAGCTTGAACTCAAATCTCTGACAAAAACACCCACTGTAGAATTAATTTTGGGCAGCTCTTCATGGATTCAAATGCTTCGATTGCTCTTTTTAAAGTTAAAAAATAAGCTTGGAGGTGGTTGTGATGGTCATGAATAGGTAACAAATGGTGGCTCTGACATCTGGCCTGCTTTTCAGAAAACTGGCGTTTGGTAATTAACTCTGGTGTAGTGCTTGCCACTTTTCATTGATTGATGATGGTGTTGATGTGTTTACTGTCTTTTCTGCTTCTGCTAGTATACCATAACAGTTCTTGTATGAACGCCCTTTGCCCGACTTGACCTCCTTTGTTTTCACTCCCTGTCGAGGCTTATTTTACCATAAGTTCTTCTACCGCGTTTTAGCCTATTTCTTCATAAATCAACGTACAAACCACATTCGCCCAGACTTGAAGTCCTTTAGATCCCAGTCTTGGAATGACATCGCATCCGCACCAACATCGCACTTCGTATTTCGTTGTTTTTTAACTTTACCTTTGCACTTAAACTTTAAAACTTGTGATGCGCAATATGCAATTGGGTCCCACCTGGCATCGCACATCACACTTAACTCCTGCGCCTATCCTTTAAAGTTTGCGATTGGGTCCCACCTGACATCACACATCTGACTTCGACGGTTTTAACATTTACCTTTGCAACTTATCTTTTAAGATTTTCGATTTGCAATTGTGATCGGGTCCCACCTGGCATCGCACATCGCACTTCACGTTCCATAGATTTTATGTTGTAATCTTCTTTTCCACCTCTGATGAGATTTAACACAGAAAAGGCTCTACATGCGGATTTGAAATCCTTTGGATTTTTCCTTTGAAACTACAATGCATCCATGCTTCTTTATTGCACTTCGCAACCTTTAACGTTCAACAATAACTTATCCTATGCGATCTGCGATGTGTGCTATGCGGGCCAGGGCCACGTCACCTTGCCACGTCATGCTACATCATTTCCACGTCATCATAAACTAACTGCAGTCTGTGGGGTCTGGGATACATCATTTGCCACGTCATCTTTCCGTGTCACTACCCCGTCACTGCCACGTCATCACCCACACTTCGCATTTTCTGTGACTTATCGCATTTTATGTGACTTATTGATATGCGATTTAATCTTTGTCATTGATCAATTCTTAGATCCAACGGTCCTCACTGCTCCTTTGCTATGTTCTGACTTTATTTCTTTGGTTGTGCCCGTTTGTTTCTTAGTGTTCTTAGAATACTTGAATCGTTCACTACTTTGCCCACGTTCACGACTTTCCCTGCGTTCTCGAATTGACCAGCTTAGCATTCACGACTTCAACCCAAACGTACACGACTTGACCCAATCACGTTCACGACTCCGCGCAACACGTTCACGACTCTGCCTTTGTTGTTTTTCTGCCTTAACTGCTTCTCTGTTGCCTTTGTCTTCGCTAATTGTCTAATGTTGCTCCTTGCCTCTCTACTGCTTTCTCTGCCTCTCTTTTATGATTTTCTTACTACATTATTGCCTGATCTGCTCCTTTTCCTTAATGATAGTTCTGGTGTTGCTGCTTCGTGTTCCTTTGCCATCAATGACAATATTCCCAACACATGGTTGTGAGTGTCAATAAGATTCCAGACACTGAGGCAGTATACAACATAAGTAGCAGGTCTAGGTGGTGGGGCACTAGTTGGTGAATGAAATGGAATGAGGGCAGAAATGAAGTTTGATCACCATCACGCCACATCAACAACATTTTCCCCTTCTACTGAACTAAAAGACACATAGATTCTTTTGAAGCTCTTGAGAGCCGAAATTTCTCATTTTTCCTGAAAATAAATGATAGCCATGGAATATTATTTTCAGTATGAAAAGCCTGAGAAAATAATTAGCCACCTAGTGATACTATGAAATACAGGAGTCTAACAAAAACAATAGATTTTCTGGCTATTTTTTTGGTAGAATCCGATAATTTTTTTAAAGAAAATTTCAAGATTAGCTGTCAAGTTGAGATCTTTTTTGGAAATCCCAGGTATAACTGTCAATTTTTAATATTTTGGCTTCCCTTGAGGTTTTTGATGGTGTTGAATCCATTTCCACCATAAAAATAAAAAAAAATAAGATTCAAACACTCTTACTATCAATTTTTTTAGAAAAAAAATCACTGAATTCAAGTTCCCTGACCATTTACTCCATCCATAAACAATTTCTAATATTTGTGTTTTTGAAAATTGAAAAATGCATGACAAATATCATGCACAGTATTGAATTTGAAATACTTTAAATCCAATGATATTTGTGCAGCATAATCAATGTTTATATATCTTCCAGAAAATACATATTGATTATTGAAATGCACAACATATTCAACATCCATATCTGTCATAAAATACGTATTGATTATTAAAGGAAAAGTTGATGTTTTTTTCAGAAGAAAAAAACAATCTGCATTTCATTATATTGGAATAAACAATGTACATGTGAATAGTTTTCAAATAACAGAGCATCATAACCAAAATGGAAGAGAAAAAGGAGGCCACATAAGGTCTGCATAAAATAACAACATGAAAGAACAAAGTGCAGCCATGTAATATAGTCTTTCAACACATGGTTCCCCATAAGAGAGGGACATTATCCAGAAGGATCATATTAAAACTAAGAGAATCAAAGGAAAACTATCTAGCATAAAGTCATATGCAACACTAAAAAAATATCCAAGCATTCATATATAATATCAACATGTGCCCATAGTCGATCACATGGCCAGACTTGGAGTGGGATAAATGCATATATGCATCCTCTAGTAGCAGCCCTTGCTTTGACAAAATATCAAAGTCAGAGTTTTTTTCATGGGAGATATGATGCATAGAAGCAAAGTGGAATTTTTTTAAGAGATCTTCTGTCCTCCTGCGCCAGTATCTGAGATGTGGAGGGTCGAATAGAGTAGATACATTGAATGCCTGCAAAATAGTCTGTGAGTTCCCATAGAGATGTATAACTGATCCAGAGCAAGTTTTCTAGCAAACCATAACAATCCCCATAGTGCCATCAATTCTACCCTGGTGTTTGTACCATCTCCTCCCCCCAGTATAAGATATATTTGTCAGAAGAGTCCCTATATAGAACAACCCCACAACCACATATTCCATCTTTTGCCGCCCCATCAAAAAAACCGGCAGGCATCCTAATTTCAGATCTTAACATACGGTGTGACAGGTCACAAACCATGTGAGTGCGAGGAGGCAATTCAGTCACAATGCAGTAGGGGTTTGGTCTATATTCATAAAAAAATGGCCCTATTCTTTTTTTTCCATAGCTCCCATAAAGTGAAAATTGGAATTTGAGAAATAACATCCTTTCGTTTTATGGCCCATTCCAAAAATTCAGAGATTGAAGTAAAGCACAGAGGCCCAATGTGTAAATGGTTGAAGGTGAGATCCCATACCTGAGAAACAAATTGACAGTAAAGAAATAAGTGAGCAGCAATTTCCTCTGAACAACCACAGAGTGAGCAAATGCCAGGTCCAGTGAATCCCCTCCAGCAGAGGTTATCCCACGTGAGAATATTATTCTTCCAAACTAACCAAGCAAATAAAATAATCTTCAAAGGAATCTGCATCCCCCACATGGGCATAACCCAGGATCTGACCTTTCAAAGTAAAGGAAAATGAATATGTTGGTATATGTCCTTGACAATCAAAGCGCCATCCCGCATGGGTCCATCCCATGTAATTTCATCCCGAGCCCCATTTCTCGACAGAACAACCTTACGAAGAGTAGATATATATACAAATTCCATTATGTAGCATTATCTCCAAAAATTCAGAGAGTGGTATCATCTTTCCATCGTGGGATGTGGCCCACCCAACCAACAATGGCATGTTCCAAAAGGAAAATGCCCCTGTGTTGTAAGGCCACAATAGTCTCCAATGAGATATAATTATGTCTCGAGATGCCAACAACGTGATCGATGCCAATCAATATATCATTTCCTTTGCCAAATTCCCATTTGGCCCTATCAAGAAGGAGTTACTTGACCTTTTGAAAACTTCTCCAAATGAAAGAACCCCGACAGTGGCCAATTTTTAAGTGTCGAATCCATTGTGCAATGCATATACCATTGAGATTTTTTGCATTAATAATCCCACTCCATATACCATCGTGAAAAAAAGCCCGCCATAAGGATTTAATAAGAAGGGAGTGTCCAAAAGTATGAGTATCCAGTATACCCCAACCCTCAGCTTGTTGGGGCCTAAACAAGTCCCCTCCCAAGCCGCAAGATGAAACTTTCGGCCCGATTTTCCATCCACCCATAGAAAACGTGACATCTTTGATCTAATATTAACAATAATATGAGAGGGGATATCAAATAAATGCATCCAGTATGTAGACATCTATTGTAACACAAAGGTGATGAGGGTAAGCCTTCCACCGAGAGACAGGACTCTGTTTTCTCACAAAAAGAGTTTTCAATCGATAGGGGAAAGGAGCCAATCCCCATCCCCACCCATATAGGAAATCGATTTTAACAAGTATCCAAGATATGAAAAACCCTCCTTGATGTGTCTGTATTGAATCTGAAATAAGTCAACAATATACCCGTAGACATTCGAGTATCCATCATAGTGATAGAGGAAAGTCTTATGACAATTGATGAGTAGACCGGAGGCCTCCCCATATCGGTTGAAAAATATAGTGAATCACATCCCATTGAGTTGCATCACCCTCCCAGAAGGTAAGAATATCATCAGCAAACAAGAGGTGAGTAACATAAATCAAAGGAGTAAAATGAAATCCATGGAAGAGATCGAGGCCTCTTGCATAAAAAATCTCCATAACTAAAATAAAGAGAAGTGGGGATAGAGAGCATCCTTGATGAATTACTCTATGCCCATGGAAGAAATTAGTGGGGAAGCCATTGACAAGAAAGACATACTAGATGACAGTGACGCAAGCCATAATCCAGTCCATATTGCGATGATCGATTCCAATATTAACAAGAATAAATCTGAGAAGCCTCCAATCAACACAATCATATGCTTTTTTCAGATCAATTTTCATCACCGTTGTGTTCATCTTCCCAATATTAGCAGAGTGAATACATTCTTGGGCAACAGACACTACATCATGAATCGATCTTCCTTTCAAGAAACCAAATTGTTCTGGGGTAATATGGGTAGATAGAGTATCCTCCAGTCTCTCGACAATGACTTTGGAAATCAATTTATATAGAATATTGCATAATGATATAGGCCAAAAATACCCAAAAGTTCTGGTTCCCCAATCTTTGGGATCAATGCAATGAAAGTGGACTTCAATGCACAAAAAATATGTCCATATATACGAGATTCCTCAACCATGGGACATATGTCGTTCTCCATCAAATAGAAAAAATGGAAAAAAAATTCAACTGTCTAGCCATCAGGGCGAGGATATTTATCCTTCTGAAGTGAAAGTAAATAAGTGTGAATCTCCTTAATCAAAACCGGACGGAAAAGAATGTTATTTGCCTCCATGTCAAACATTTCCAAATATTCCTGAAAAGCCCATAATTGATCTACAAGGTTTTCAGCAGTAGAAGCTTTGTAGCTTTTTTCGAAATAATTTTTAGCCTTCGCCTTGAACTCCTCATCATAATATTTGTATGATCCATCCCCCTCCCATAATGCGCCAGATCACATTCTTATTCCTTCTGTGATTTGCAAATTTTTGAAAGAACTTGGTGTTTCGGTCTCTTTCCTTTATCTAGGTCGCCCTGCTCTTCAAACACCAATATCTCTCCTGAGTCATTAGAATAAGTTTTTTCCCACTCTCCAGATCCTTGATCCGATCAATGGATCGATTATCGGGGAAGTTCTCAGAGAAACATTGGTTGAGTGCTTCAATCTCAACAATGATAGATTTGAGTTCATACAATAGATCTGCTTTTTCTTTCTCTCCTAGATCTGCACTTTACATTTTAGAGTAGTCAACCATCTATTAAGACTGTCCATAGTCTGTATCCCATCTCCATCCAGACCATCACCCCAAAAAATTTCAACCAATTCATTAAAATATGCATCTGCGAGCCATGTGGAACTGAATTTGAACAGGATGTCCCTCTTGGGCCCCACCTGTCACCATATAAACATAATTGGACATTGATCAGAAATACTGGTCTAAATCACATTTGATCTACAGTTTCCAAGTGTCTCATACAAACCCAGGCAGATAAGGAATCTATCCAAGTGCTTCCAAACATAATCCTTTCACCATCTATCGTTTTTCTAGGCGGGAACCAGCGACGATGGCAGAACATCATATAAATGGTGGTCATCACACAGCTGAAGGAGTTAATAAAAGAGAGGGTCCCCATGGGATGTAGTCCCTCAATGTTCATTCAGATGTAACATAGCATTAAAATCACCTATAATAATAAGAGAACCGATATTAATGATTCCAGAGTCCCGGACACGGTCCCAGAAACAACAACGATCCAAGTATGGAGCATATATATTCTAGATCTGAATCCTTCTAGCCGAGCCTCGTATGTGACCAGAGAGCAAAATGCCAGCGAAGAAACGGTAGGCCCTGAAGTTTGCATTGTGAGGATCCCACATAGTAATAAGACCCCCCGATAGTCCATTGGGGCAGACATGGACCAATTTGGGTGAATGACATGGAAATATTCAATGGCCTTGAGGGTTAGAGCCATGGTCTTGTGAACAATAATAATGGAGGGGTGGTGAGACAAAAAAAAGGTGACGGAGGGAAAATCTCTTAGTGGTGTCCCCGAGGCCACGTATAATGAAGGAGAGGATGGTCATCATGAGGCCGAAGTTTGAGGCATCCCGCTCTAAGGGCTAGGGAAGGGAGGAGTCAAACATAGGAATGTCACGTAGTCAGTCAGAGTCAAATATGAGCTATTTACCATGGTTCCCACTATGAAAATGTCGGCTACCCCTGCCATCTCTTCTACGAGTAGTGATATTCCTTCAAGATCTAGGACTAATGGAGAGGGAAGTGGCCTTAGGACCAACATCATGCACATTGAGGGCAACCATATCCAAATTAGGATTGTGCTTCAGAAACTCCAAGTCACTGTCAAAAAATTTGTGTGGGGAGGACAAGTTAAAAGGTTCTGAAAGAGGGCACAAAGTCTCATGAGCCTTAGATGACGAGGGGATAGTGGTATTAGCAGTAGGCAAAACAGAAAGATGCATAAGATGGGTAGACTATGGGGGTCAACGCAAACAGAAAAAGGAGTAGCCGAGTCCATGGGCAGGGGAGAAGTAGGGATGAATTCTATGAAAGAATCTTCATGGCGAAAAGAAAGATTATCAAATTGAGAAAAAGGCATCTCGAATTCAGTATTCAATGTATCATCTAAATATTTGAAGGTACCTGGTTCAAATGCAGAATCCCTATGTGTGGAGTCACAACCATCCGATCCCGATCCTGAGCGTCCAGAATGGTTTCCATTTCCCGCGGAAATGAAGAAGAATGTAGTAGTCGCGGATAATGCTCCAATAGGTGCCCAGTACATTTTAATTCAACTATTTTTGGACAATGCAATGCAACGTCTCCTGATTAATTTTTTTTTTCTTCTTTTTTTTCGGAGAAAAAAAACGCTGTTATATATTAGATATAAAAAACAGTACATAATTCATGGATAATGGCAACCCATCACCCCGTGAACAGGATACAAGGTTGCATAATGCCGCTGAAACATTAAGCATAATTTATTACCACCATTTAAGAAGCGTGTACTCTCATCACTTTGTTGGAATTTCTGAGTATTTCAGAACACACAGAGGAATAAAAATTCTCAACTTCAACATAGATATTCAATTAAAAATTTGCTGGACAGAGATTGCACAGAAACAACTATTTCATTAAACATAAAAAATCTATTATAGTGATGCCACATAACTGTTGTTCTGGCATTTACAAAATTCCAACTGCTGCTCACACAGTGTAAAAAATTATTCTCTGTCTTCTTCAAAAATGCACATACAGTGCTTTTCAAAATCTGCACTCTATTTTTAAAATACAGAGTTTCACGCACTTTCTATATTTTTTTCGTGCAGAGTTGCCCTCTGTTTTCACACACACTATATATAAAAAAAAATACACTGTGTTTTTTTTTGTTTTAAAAAAAATTACACAGAAAAAAAAAAAAAATAAAAATAAAAATAAAAATAAAAAAAAAATTACACAGAAAAAAAAAAAAAAATTACCCTTGCATTTCGTTTTCGGGCCTTTTATATATATACCATGGTAAAAATAAAACTTAACTTTTTATATACATATTATAAACATTTGCAAAATGTTTATAATATATATGTTTTACAACATATGCATATTCGCCAAAAAAAAACTTTAACAATACGTGCAACCTTTCTTTTTAATAAAACACAAAATCTTTAATCCAAAGTTTAAAAAAGACTTCTATCACGGATTTCAAACTGGAGATTAAAATCCAATGGATAAATTTATCATGTAACAAATTTCCCCTACGTCAGCAAGTTCCATTTCTGCGCGATCGGCATGTGATTCGTTGATTGCTGGGGCCCGCAGAGATCAAACAAAATATAAGCCGGATTCTATAAAAAAAAGCGCTTTCCACTTTGACTCCATGACGTCATTGGTAATTTCTGTGCGATAAAATGTGATTGGTCCACGTGTCTCCGGTTGACTTGGTGAAATAAAAAAAAATTCAAGACTGGCGGTAAAATTTGTTGGTTGGTGAGGTTTTAAAGAGGCGGTATGGAGAGCTTTTAAAAAATTGCAGGTTTCGTGGTCAATTCACGGTTTCACCATACCATACAGGCTACGGCCTTATCCAAGAAAATAAACTTGCAGGAAATTTTATTAAACGCAGAATTTAATTGCTGAGGTTGTGTGCACGTTTTGAAGAAAATTTATGAGTGGTTGCTTCCTCTGTCCTTCGGTTCTGCAGTAGTTGAATTAAAAAAATTCAACGCTCCCCCTTAAATTCAACTGCTGGGTTTTCTTTCATACCCAAACACTTCCTTAAATAATTAAAACTTTTATGTCCCACTGGTTTGTCAAAATGTCTGCAAACTGCTCCTCTGTTCTGCAATGTTTCAAAATAATTTCACCATTGTTCACTAGCTCTCTGATGTGGTGATACTTGGCATCAATGTGTTTCGTTCTTTTGTGAAACAATGAATTCTTTGACAATGCTATAGTAGAGTTATTGTCACAATATATTACTGTGTCTTTTACTTGTTCTTGACACAAACTCCTCAACATTCTTCTCATCCAAACTGCTTGACACACTGCTGCAGTAGCTGCCACATACTCTGCCTCTGCTGTAGACAATGCCACAATTGGCTATTTTTTAGAAACTTTTGAAATGGCTCCTGAACCCATATGAAAAACATAATCAGATGTACTTTCTAGTCATCTATACTTCCAGCCCAATCACTGTCAGTATCTCCAATCAATTCAGAATTTTCTGAAGTGGTATATAAAATTCCATACCTTTTAGTTCCTTTCACATACCTCAGAATTCTTTTTTCTGTTTGCCAATGTGCTTCCTTTAGCCTTTCCATAAATCTGGAAATTAAGCTCACAACATGCATAATATCAGGCCTAGTTGCAGTCAAATACATGAGGCTACCAACTATGCTCTTGTACAAACTAGGATCAAAATCCTTGCTGTTGTTCTCTTTGCTGAGTTTCAATCCCATCATTGTGGGAGTAATTGCTGTCTTGCAATCCTGCATGTTAAATCTTTCCAAAACTTCATTCACATATTTAGCTTGAGAAATAAAAATTTTATTTTCATTTTACTCTACTTCTATTCCTAAGAAGTATTTCAGCAATCCATATCAGTCATCTCAAATTCATCCTTCATGACTGATTTAAAATTTTCAATGAGGTAATCATTATTACATGTAAAGATCACATCATCAACATATAAAACAATAATCAACATCTTACCATCTTTCTCCTTGATGTATAATGTGGGTTCTCCTTCACATTTTTCAAACCCATTCCCAGTAGATAGGAATCTATCCTACTGTACCATGCTCTTGGTGCTTGTTTCAACCCATAAAGAACTTTATTCAATCTGCAAACTTTGCTCTCTTGGCCTTCTTTATCATAGTCCAGAAGTTGTTCAACATAAACCTCTTCCATCAAAACTCCATTTAGGAATATTGATTTTACATCCATTTGGTAAACCTTCCATTTGTGTTGTGCTTCCATGGACAACACTGCTCTCACTGTTTCCATTCTTGCAACCGGTGCAAAAGTTTCTTCATAATCTCTTCCATGTTGTTGCTTATAGCCTTTAACAACAAGTCTGGCCTTATGCCTTTCAATCTTACCTTCAACATTGCTTTTGGTTTTATAAACCCACTTAACTCCAATTACTTCCCCGCCTTTTGGGAGATCAACCAATTATCATATTTTATTCTTCTCTATTGCATTCATTTCTTCATCCATAGCATCTATCCATTTTTTATCTTTTATAGTTTCTTCAAAATGAATAGGATCATCTACATGACAATATAATGCAAATAAAGAGTTCATACCTCCATTTTTTGTTTATTTCTCATAAATATAATTCAGATTTTTGAATCTGGTTCCTCTTTCATTTGGTGTACTTGTGCTTGAAAAAACACTCAAATATGCTCCTTGTGGTGTGCTTGAAGAAGCACTATCATTACTTCTCAAGGGTGTCCTCATTCTTGCTTGTGGTGTCCCTTGTTGTCCTTGTGTTGGTGGAGGTGGTGCTGCTAATGATGGATATATTTCAGTCATCTCATCTTCATTATCATCATGAGACAAACAGTGCTTCACATTCACTGTTTTCTCAATGCTTCTATCCCAAGCTTCTTCCTCAATGAATTGAACATCTCTGCTTGTAACAAATTTCTTGGTGGATGGGTTATACAATCTATATGCCTTGTATTCTTCACTGTATCCAATAAAAATGCACTTCTCCCCCTTACTGTCCAACTTCTTCCTTAGCTGATCCGTAATGTGTGCATAAGCCACACAACCAAAAACTCTCATGTGGGTGATATCTTGTTTTATGCCACTCCATGCTTCTTCAGAAACTCTGTTCATTATTGCTTTGGTTGGGCATCTATTCAAGATGTATGCTGCACAATGTATAGCTTCAGCCCAATAATTATTTGGCAAATGTTTTGCCTTCAACATACTTCTTACCATGTCCATGATTGTTCTATTTTTCCTTTTAGCAACTCCATTTTGCTGCAGTGTGTACCTTGCTGTAAATTGCTTGTGTATGCCGTTTTCTTTGCAAAAACGCAGAAATTCTTTTGAGATATACTCACCTCCTCTATCAGTGCTTAAAACTTTTATGTGCTGTCCACTTTGGTTCTCAATAAGTGCCTTAAAGTGGCAGAATTTTTCAAACACTTCACTTTTATATTTAAAGAAATAAACCCAAGTTTTCCTTGTGTAATCATCAATAAAATTTAGCATATAGTGGCTGCTTGCTAGTGATGGTGTTTGTATTGGTTCACAAAAATCTGAATGGACAATTTCTAAGGGTGCCTTTGCCCTTATGCTCTTTCCTGATGGAAAGTTTTCTCTGTGTTGTTTGCCCAAGATGCAACCTTCACATACGCTGTCCGGTTTCTCAATCAATGGTAATCCCTTTACCATTCATTTCCTATGCAACAAATTCAGTCCTCCAAAGTTGAGATGTCCAAATCTCAAATGCCATAACCAATTTTCATCTTTTGCTTCTCTTTGGAATGTCTCTTGTGTCACTGCTGTCATTTCATCTCCTTTCTTCAAATCTGCTCTCATCTTGAGAGGGAACATTCTGTTCCTTGTCATCTTCACTTGTGCAATACATTGTTTGCTTAGTGGTTTATCCATGATGGTGCAAATATCATCTTCAAAGAAAAAATTGTATCCCTTTTAGATGAGTTGTCCAATGCTTAACAAATTACATTTCATACTTGGTATATAATATACATCAGATATGCTCTTCTTTTCTCCTTTCTTTGTCAAGACACCTACTTTTCCTTTTCCCATGACAGAACCCTTACTGTTTGTCCCCAATGTTACTTGAGACTTTACATTTTCATTTAACATGGAAAACATTGCAATGTTTCCAGTCATATGGTTACTGCATCTTGAATCTAGAAATCATATATCCTCATTCTTTTCCTCAGCCATATTACATGCTAAAAACAACTTATCTTGGCTGATATTTTCTTTAGTAAAATTAGCACTGAGTCTATTACCCATGTCACTCTGTTTCTTCCTACATTCATTGGCATAATGACCATACTTCTTACAGTAATAACATTGGACTTGAGATTTATCATACCTTTGTCCATGTGCTTGATTTTTTCCACCTTGCTGGCTACTGCCTTGGCCTTGGTCCTGATTTTGATTGCTGCCCCTTCCACTTGCAGGGTGGTTTCTTTCCCCTCTGTTTTGGCTTCTGCCTCTTCCTTTTTCTCTGTAGTTTCATCTGCTTTGACCTCTTCCTCTTCCAAAGGACATTTGGGTCTTGAAAGCATGCTCCAAAGATGAGTGTGCATTTCTACCCAATCTTTTTTCATGTGTCATCAGTGATGCATGAAGTTCATCAACTGAAAAAATTGAGAGATCCTTTGTCTCTTCAAGGGTTGTGACTATCACATCAAACCTTGAGGGTAAGCTCCTCAACACTTTCTCCACCATCCTTATTTCTTCAAGTGTCTCTCCATGAGACCTTATCTGGATAACCAACCCAATCACATGTGTGAAGAATGAGTCCATGTTATCAGACTCTTTCATACAGAGAGTTTCAAAGTCTCTCCTTAGCAATTGTAGCTTTGTTGTCTTCACCTTCTCCATACATTGATAGGCAATCTGGAGGGTATCCCATGCATCCTTGGACCTCTTAGCTGTTGCTATTCTTGGAAACACACTTTCATGCACTGCTTGATAGAGATAGAAGAGGGCTTTTGAGTCCTTCTTCCCATTGCTCTTCAACAAATCATTCTCTGCTTGTCAAGGCATTAAATGCATTTTCATCTGCTAGTTCTTCAAAACCATCTTCAACAAGCTCCCATAAGTCTTGAGAGGCAAACAGGGTTCTCATGGTGATTGCCCAATAATCATAGTTCTTCCCATTGAACTGTGGGAGCTGAGTATTTCCAATACTCATGCTTGTGCTGGCTCCTGCCATGGCTAGCACTCTGAACTATGCTCAAATAACTTGAATGTGTTTTTAAACAAACTGTCTTTCTGCTTAAGAAACAAACTCTGTCTTCAAAAAGACTTCTCTGCACTGCACTTTTTAAACACAAGACAAAAACTATGTTTTTGCAAATACCTGGACTTTTGCTGAGCCTTCACTCTGCTGGAGCACTGCTGCAACAAACTCATTCCTTCAGCTTCTTTGACTATCATTCAAAGAGCCTGGACCAACTTTGATACTATGTTGGAATTTCTTAGTATTCTAGAACACAGAGGAATAAAAATTCCCAACTTCAACACAGAAATTCAATTAAAAATTTGTTGGACAGAGATTGCACACAAACAACTGTTTCATTAAACTTAAAAATCTATTACAGTAATGCCACAGAACCGCTGTTTTGGCATTTACAAAATTCCAACTGCTGCTCACACAGTGCAAAAATTTCTTCTCTGTTTTCTTCAAAAATGCACATACAATGCTTTTCAAAATCTGCACTCTGTTTTTAAATACAAAGTTTCACACATTCTCTATTATTTTTTTTGTGCAGAATTGCCCTCTGTTTTCACACACACTATATATTTAAAAAAATACACTCTATGGTTTTTTTTCTGTTTTAAAAAAAATACAAAAAAAAAAATTACCCTTACATTTCGTTTTTGTGCCTTTCATATATATAACATGGTAAAAATAAAACTCAACCTTTTATATACATATTATAAACATGTGCAAAATGTTTATTCGCCAAAAAAAAAAAACAAAACAACGGTAATATTATGTGCAACCTTTCCTTTTAATAAAACACAAAACCTTTAATTCAAAGTTTTAAAAAAACTTTGATCACGAATTTTAAACTGGAGATTAAACTTCAATAGATAAATGTATCGGGTAACAAATTGCCCCTACGTTAACAGGTTCCATTTCTGCGAGATAGGCTTGTGATTCGCTAATTGTTGGGGCCCGCGGACATCAAACAAAATATAAGTCAGATTTTATAAAAAAAATTCACATTCCACTTTGGCTCCGTGACGTCATTGGTAATTTCTACACGATAAAACGTGATTGATCCACGTGTCTCCGGTTGACTTGGCGAATTAAAAAAAAATTCAAGACTAGCAGTAAAATCTGTTGGTTGGTGAGGTATTAAAAAGGCAGTATGAAAAGCTTTTAAAAAATTGCAGGTTTTGTGGTCAATCCAACCATATAAGCTACAGCCTTATCCAAGAAAATAACTTGCAGAAAATTTTATTAAAAGCAGAATTTAATCGCTAAGCTTGTGTGCACGTTTTGAAGAAAATTTATGAACGGCTGCTTCTCTGTCCTTCGGTTCTGCAGTAGTTGAATATAAAAAATTCAACACGCTTTGACTTTCAAATTTGTTTGATATTAAGAAAGGAACACACTACGTATTTTGAAATCGTGCAGCATATTCTGCGTTTATATATCTGCCATAAAATACATATGGATTATTGAAATACGCAGCATATTCAACATCTGTCATAAAATACGTATTGATTATTAAAATGCAACGTTTATGTTGAACATAGCATTTTAATTCAATAATTTCTGGACAATGCAATGCAGCGTCCACTGAGTTTCGAAATGACTGTGCAAAGGAGCGTGTATGTATTGTTTTTTATTTGGGTTTTATTTTGCAAGGCATGTTAGTTTCTGTGGAAAAAATTTATTAGGTCGAAAATTTTGATAATAGAACGGTAATTAGTCGGTTTAATTTTTTTCCCTTGAAAAATTGAATTTTATTTTTCAAAAGCATGTACCTGATTTTTTTTTTCTTTTTCCCAAAATGTCCTTTTGAATGATAATGCTCTCGCCCATTCGTGATTGGAAAAATAGATATGGTTTAAGGGTCAGGAAAATTTAAATGGTAATAATTATGATTACACTATAAATCTTTGCCCAAAACAATGCTTCTAAATTATCAATTCATCCGTTATCTGATTTTTTTTCGTAAGTGTTTTTTGAATTATAATGCTTTCTCTTATTTATTCGTGATTGGAAAAATGTCGATAGAAAACTATGATATCACTCTATAGTTTTAATTATGGGTATAATTAGCATAGATTTATTTTTGAATTATAATGCTTTTATTTATTTATTTATTAGTGATTGGAAAAATATGTTGACGCAAAATTATGATATTATTTTTAATTATGGATATAATTGGCATAGATTCATTTTAAGTATGAATTTAATATAAATAGAAAGGGATCAAATTTCTTTACATGTAAATTCTTTTAAAGTGCAAAATATAATGTGTTATTGTTATTTTTCATTGTTTAAATTGTATTTTTAAAAGCTAATTAGAATATATATAAGACCAAATAAAAAATTTAATCATAAAAAATTATTTTTTTTTACAAAAATTAGTTAAGATAGATATTCAAATAATTTATTTAAATATCTTGTTAAAATATTTTTGAAAAGTTTAAGATATAAATATTTAATTCACACAATTTTTTTTTTTTTTTAATAATTTCTAATTACTTTACAACATATTCATTTTCTTTAATTATGGCCTACATTATTTTTTATTTAATTTTTAGTTTTATTTTAAAGGGTCACCCACCCTCACATTAGGTTGTAGAAAACTTACACATCCCCTCTTAATAGAATGTAGAATAAGCTTCTTGGATCAATTAATGTAAAAATGATTTTTATTTAAATTTAACATAATTTTAATAAATTTAATTTTATAATTAGATAAATTGTTTTAACTAATAAAATCTACTAAAAATACATAACAATAGTTTTTCATTTAAAATATAAAACTCTAGAAATAAATAATAATAAAAATTGTTTTTTTCATTTAAAATATAAAAATAATCTATTTCTATGTATTTGAAAAAAACGAACACTAAAAAGAAAAAGAAAAAAAACCACCAAGGTAAACCTGCAATCCATAAACCTAGAAAACACTAAAAGTTTGATTATCAACTTAAAAACAATAGAAGTAACCGAGATGGAGTCCGGACAAAAATAATTATCCAATCAAATGCCAATTCATGAATCATTAGTGCTGAAACTTAAAAATACTTCAAAAAGCTGTAGGAATGTTTGATTCCCCTTTGAGAATCTACTGGAGGTGTAGGTAAAGAAAGTAACTTTCCAATCGAGTGTCAAAGTAAACAAAGTGATTTTCTGCATGGATTGCCCAACATTCCTATGAGTCTTAATAACTATCAAAATTTTGTGTAAATGTTATGGGATAATAACTAGGATACCTTTAAGTGGGGAAAGATGAACGCATAATAATTTTTAATGGAGCTTTTAAGAAAAATAAAATCTTTACAAATAAAGAGAATTTTCTAATGACTATTGTTTTATAAGGAAATATATTATTATTGTGTATCATGACATTTTCATGGCTGATATAGAATTTCATGATTGGTTATGGGATAATAACTAAGATATCTCTAAGTGGGGAGGAACACATAATAGTTTTTAATGGAGCTCTCAATAACAATAAATTGTTTACAAATAAAGAGAATTTTCCAATGGCTATTGTTGTATAAGGAAATATATCATTATTATGTATCATGACATTTTCATGGCTGACATAGAATTTCATGGGAAGCTTCACAGGGTTCCCATTTGCACCTCAACGTGAAGGGTATTGCATTATATAGCATTGACAGATTAATAAAATAATATATAAAAGTAAATTAATGAATGTACACTGCTTTTGCTATAGGTCAACACTATGACAGGACTTCGTAAACTAAAATCATTCATACAAGTCTGTGTGTTACACATACATATACAGGCATATATGTGCATGTGAGCAATAAATGTTTTAATATTATTTGATTACTTCCTTACACCTGCTTTCCTACATATCAACACTATGACAAGATTTCAGAAACTAAAATAATTCATACAAGTCTATGTGTTACACATACATATACACACATATATGTGCATGTTAGCAATAAATGTTTTAATCACATTTGATTATTCCATGAAAACCTCTAAATCATCGTGTTGTTGGTGACAAGACTTTTCTTGTTTTAAGTGAATAGTTGATTTTACATTCACTACATTTACATATAATAAAAATTTAACCTTTTCCTCTTTGGTGTTCCTTCCCTTACTTAAAGGGTACGTTAGTTTTTTAATTATGTCTTCTAAAATTGAGTACAATGTAGACAAAGTTAATTTCCATGTAACATAATTGTATCATATACTTACAACAAATAATTTTTGCAGGGAGGAAGATGCAATTGAGGTGGAGCTTAATTTTTGTACGGAGGAAGATGCAATTGAGGTCGAGCTTATCTATTGACATGACATGGTTCACTGCTAAACATGGATAGCCCTTTAGGCAAACCAAGTGGACCCTCATCATCTTTACAACTAAACTCTTTTTGAATATGCGATGCATCTTCCGCAAACCAGAAAACTTCAAAATTTAATTGTTTGCTTTATAAGGAAATGAGTCAACGAACAATCTACCTTAGAACTAAATTTCTCCCCATACATCTTCCAACAACAGAAGAATACAAAAGCTTCTAAACACGGACATGCAAAATTCACCAATGGATTTCCCAACAACTTGAAAAAAGGATCTGAGAATATCAGTTAACCAACACTCAATATCTATATATACATTAATTGTGTTGAGAAGAAGAGAATGCAAGATATTTTGGCTTGAGTATTTCTGAAAACAATTACAACCCTTTAATGTGAGACATATGTTGCTTTCACACCCACGTTTTCTCCCAAAATAGAAGATATTAGTTTGAATTTAAGGAAAACTATTGAAATCCATGTTCTTCATGAGTATAGGAAGTGATATTTGGGTTAGAGACGAGGTTTGACCATGTGGTGGATTATGATAATGTGTGAATATTTAGGTGCATACGTATGGGCCTACCATCTAGTCTTGAAGGTGTTGTGGAAGTGAAAGGTTACTTGCTTTAGTGAACCATAGTATTTGTAATCAAACTGGGTTAAGAGGTGTGATAAAATAAAGAATTGTATGTCAAAAAGAAATATTGGAGAAAGTGGCACAATGTGGGCAATAGGTCTAAAGTTTTTTCATTTTGGAAAAATAAAAGAATCAATGATGGTTAAGATGGAGAAGATTCAATTCGGTCTTAAAAAGACTTTGAGGAAAACAATATTGATTTCGAGTAATAAAATGAATGAATCTAATCATTAACCATAATCCCTTGACTACAAAATTATTAACCTTGAAGCCCAATGAGTTAGCTCAATTAGTTCTAATGAATTGTTTCAATGTGGAGTTTGTCTTGATGTCTATTCCATCTAATGTTAAAGTCTCACTGAGTTTCATTGGGTTATTGATTGCTATTGTAGTTGGGGGTTAAACCAACCTTCATCCAAATGTTCTAGGGAAGATAATGGATATTGTGACGTTCCTTTTGAAAAAAAACATTGTTAACCTTCCCCCACAACTTTGAACTTTAGCCTTCAACCTTTAATGTTCTTAGGCCCCAAGTCTTAATCCACACCTTAAACGCTTAAATCCTTAAGTTTTAAGTCTCAATTAATGAGTTTAAACCTAAACTTGCAATCTTAATACTTAAACACTTAACCCTGATCATTAAACCCCCAACCAAACTCTTAGCAGTTACTCTTTGAAATATATTCACCAACAATCAACCTTATTTCTTGAATCGCATCCCCTAACCTACAACCTCTAGTTTTTTACGTTAAATCCATAACATTAAACATATAACTTAAAGTTTTAATCCTTAACCTATCATTAATAATAAATACTTAATGATAACCTCAACCTTAATCCAAACCATAAGCTCTAATAAATCTAGTATTAAAGCCAACCTGTCATATTTTAAAATGATAGCTTATTTTATGAATTTGGGGTATAAAATGTTGAACCCTGTTATATTTAAAATGATAAAGATAATATTAAATCCGACCTGCCATATTTTTAAAATTATAGCTTATTTTCTGAATTTAGGGTATAAAATGCTGAAACCTATCATATTTTAAAATTATAGCTTATTTTTTGTGGTATAAAATGTTGAAACGAAAATAATTATAAATCCAAACAATCAAATTTTAAAATGATAGCTTATTTTCTGAATTTGGGGTATAAAATGTTGAAACAATAAAAAATAAATGTAACAATTAAAACAAAGTGTAGGTTTATGACAAGTGTATGAAAGTGATGTTTTTTCATCTTGACATGAAAACATCATATCCATGTATGTTGAAATGTCATACCGACTATCATATCTATGTATAAAATTGGAATTTCAACTGAAATATCATATTTTTTTCTTTCAAATGTAGTATTCTCTCAAATGTAGTAATGGCTATTTGAGAATGGCACTAGGTAGGCAAATCCCCATTGAGATGGGAGACATTATTGTTTATCAATATGCAGACAAAATCCATAAATATGGAAGACATTATTGGCTGTCGATAAAGATGAGTGATACCACAAAATTCCCCGCATCCTTGTCTTTTCATCTCATTAAAAAGTTGAGTGATTGTATAGTGGCTTTGGAGAATTAGGAAGGATAATTCTATGGAAGTATAAGTAAGCGAGGCTCTCTTATATCAAGTTTACCAAACTATAAAAATGACACCAAAAGGAAAGGCTTAAAAGTACGACACTTCCTAATAACTTGTTTAAAATTAATTGATCCAATCCACTACTCTCTTAGCACTACTCTCTTAGTGTTCACTTGGTCGAACCTTAGAAAAATATTTTTTAGCATGCATTCTAGAAGGATCATCCACCTGAGAATCTATAACACTTTTCAAATAAAACCCAATCTTTAGTGTTGACTTGGTTGAACCTTGGAGAAATATTTTTTAGCTCCCATTCTATTAAGATTATCCACACCTGAGATTATATAAAAAATTCAATAAAACCCTTCTATTATATCATAGATAGTTTTTTAAATCAGAGTTTACAAACACAAATCATTATTTGATTTTCAAACCCACTGTGAATCTTCACAACCTTCATAGGATTTGTCTAATATTTGAATCAATCAATTGCAATTGAAGAAACAAACATTGAAATCTCCACTAAATTTGCAATTAACCTTAACCCTCTTCTTATTCTCTATTTGATCTGCATGTTTCCTGTCTCCATGGATCATAATGTATAAGCAAGAAAGTGATTAAATTAGACTCCATATCTAAAATGCTATATAGATTTTTTTTGTACTTAAAAAAACTTGTAAATGCAGGAATAAGAAACGAGAATGATAATTCATTCGAGGAAAGTATCCATGAACTCTGAGTAAATATTACCCACTTCAGAATGCCTTGTGGCGTTGTTGACAGAGCTATTGATATTCATAGTGTAATCCATAGTGCAGGGTGGATGGTGTTCTTGTTGGTCTTGTGTGGATGAAGGGGAGTTAGGAGGAAGCATCCTTGCAGGGAATGCCAAACTTCTCTTGAACTTATCCAGATGAGAAACATTATGCATCTTGCACGTATGACTGAAGTGTTCATGAGAATTAGGTGGGCCTTCTGAGCTCAAGTAATTTGAGGCGCTGCTACCCTCGAAATTGAGATTATCGTTCAAGTTGTTATCATAGTTTTTGTTGCTTTTACTCGCATTCTTGTTAACATTGCCATTCATATTGATATCCATATCTGGTGCTCTAGTCATGGCAAATGATGATGATGATTCATTCCACACAAGATGGAACGCTGGTGGTGGAGCTTTGGTGGTGTTTGTTGGAATCATTCTTGGAAATCCCGGTTTCGAATAGTGTTGGGGGCCAAAAAAATGGGATGTTTATCATCGACCCTGGTTATGAGGGTAGTCAAATATGAGAGCCCATTGGGCCCTTTTATCTCTGTACTTTCAAACTGATGATTACACATCATCTCGTTTGAAGCCAAAATATGGTGGGTGATTAGGGAATCTGAACTATCGTTGTTGTTAAGAAACAAATGGGATTCATCCTTGGAGGAATGGCCAACCCTTGCCGTCTATGACCTAGAATTGTGGATAATGCTGCTCTCTGGCTCCAATTGAAGCGAGGAGAATAGGGGGAAATTGCAGGTTTTAAATTTGGAAACCCATCCACAATACAAAATGTAGAGCTTATGGAATTTGCAGAGCCATATTCAAAATCCAATAGAGAAAGGAATTAGAACAGAGCAGACTGATCAGGAAAAATTACAAGGTTTGATCAAAATTGAAAAAGCCTCATAGGTAAAACAAAAATATCATGATTTGGAACAACAAAAATGTAAATTCGTTGGGACTGGATAACCAAGAAACATGTGATCTGCATGAAAATCAAGATGCAATCCAAGCCTTTCATAAAGTTAAAATTTAGCATGGAATTACAATCTTTCAGGATCCCAGTTCGAGAAGACAGTGGCCAGCTTGAGTAAAGCTATTGTCTGAGAAAACCCAAAAAATGATTTGTGAGATGAACGTCTTGTTTTAAATTCACAGAATAAATTTTTTATACAAGGACTAATAATTTTAAATACATGGATGTGTATTCTAGAAGCAAACTTATCCACCCATTCGAGTGGGTGTTGCGAGAAAGAAAACATTAATCAATCCTAGTTTAAATAATATCAAATAAATATGCAAGTGGTATTTCCATAAAAATCGGTTTCATAGTCTGTAATAAGGTTAGGGTTTGCAACTATTTATTCTATTGAAGTATTGACTATGCATTGTTTTATGGTTTATAAAATTTTTGAAACAGTTATTGAGATTCGATATTAGATGTGTTTCTCTGGGATCAATAGGAAGTTACAATGTATGAGAGGATTTAGGATAATGTATGTCTTCATGGCTTAATAAACTCACAAATAAGAGAGTTTACATACCATAACCATTAAACTTGCAAAGAAAGAACAATGTTTTGGGTGATTTCCTGCATATATTAAAAATATGAGAGAGAAAACATCTAAATCAACCACTAAAATTAACAGGGGATTTGGGTATTTGATCTGTTGGCTAATAAATCACTACATCAAAAGAGCTTTGCCAATAGTTAGAAATGCTTGTTTCGCATTCTATCGGTTTTTTGAATACCCATTTATGGAATTTATTAGACACGACTTTTCCCATTAATATATTCAGAAACACATCACATACAATGAATTTTTGAACTTAAAACTAAAAAATAATAATAATAATTGAAGGAAGCTTCAACATTGAGAAACTAAAAAAACATGCATTTATTTGACTATAAGAAACAAAATTTATACCCTTCTCTATAATTTTAGAGTTGAATTGACATTTTCCTTATCGCTTTTATGACTTGATCATCACCATCCAACTCCTCCAAACAGTCAGAGCTTGAAGATTTACCAATTTAACCATGCACCCATTTCCATTAAAATTCCCAAGCACTCTATTTACCTTGGGCTTGGAGGATTGGCAGTACCCATCTTCCCTCATGAGCATCCTTCCAAAAAACACAAAAAAAAGTAAAAGACACTCACAATTAGTTTGTATGACTGTAGACACAACCTATCTTCTTATTTTATCCTAAACTCATGGATTGACTAAACAAAATTACGCCACAACTATATGACTATTTCATTTCAATACAGAATATCATCTTTAAAAGTGAGTGAACATGTAATTGAACAACCATCCTAGGAACATGGGGATATTTTCCTTGAGGCAATCTCCTTGGTATGAGAATTACGTGGAATTCAACAACAATGAAGAAGAAGAAATGCATATCCATTTTGAATGGCATCAACTATTTTAACAATATGTAAATAAGAAAATAGGGAAAATGTTTACACTATCCGATCATTCAAAAATGTTGGGTGTTAATCGATTTTGGAAACTCTCTTTCACAACGAAAACCCACAAATATGGAAAAATTGTACGTCACAAAGCATAATTTTCGAGACTGATTATTCATACCTACAAAAGGACTACTTAATGACAAAATAAAATGGGTAAACCAAAAATATAAAAGCCCTAATTTAATAAAACCCTCAACAATGTAATAATAGGAAAGTCAACAAAGCATTACAAGGTCCTTTCTTGCAACGAGTGAATACTGTAGCGCCAACTTTACTGAGCAAACATTGATTGAATATATGAACACATACCAGACATTAGACTTTGAGCGGGCATTTGCTCGCGTTTTATCACCACTTTAGCCCCACGTTGGGGTTTTTATCCATTTCCTCCCATTTCTAGCATAATTTTCTATAAGACTTCATCAAGGCTCAAAATAGCCACATTCATACCAGTTAGAAACCTAGTAGGGAAACTAGCTTTTTTCGAAGAGCCAAACATACATGGGAGAGAGGGGCAATAGGCTCTCAGTTAGTTGCTTGTAATTGATCTGAATGGGAAAATTAGTGTTTTTTCTGCTAAATTCCAATTCGGAATATAAACAAATTGCTTGAGGATTATGAGGTAAATTGCAAGTTAACCATGAGTTTTTATGTGAATTTCTTGAGAAAATTAAGATAAACACAACATTGAACAACAGTAACATACATGAACATCACCATAAACAATAACACAACAACACATGATGAAGGATTTCACACCGCCTGGGCTACGTCTCTTTGGTACAACTTCCAATGGCTTGGCCCTCTTCTATTATGCTCAAAAGTGTGCTTACATATGTTTGCAATGCTCAAACATCTCTAAAACATGTTCCAATGGCTCCAGAATGTCCAAAAATTCCTGTGTAGCCTCTTTCTGCCTCAAATTTGGTAAAAAAATGAGTAAGTTATGGCTTCCCTAAGTTTTTGCACTAACTGCTCCACAATTTCCACCAAATCAGGCACCTACCTACAATTTCACACCCAAATCCACTAACGGAGCGCCAAATTGCCCAATTTCTGGTTGAAATTAATGTTGCGTTAATTTTTCCAATAAGGCCTAATGTCCAGATTTCAAACCATATCGGATATGGTTAAATAAATTTTATATATATATAAAAATTGGTGTAGTTTTCACTAACCGATGGCATCAAATGCTGAGGATGGACACATGGCCTCCACCGACGATTAACGGTTAACGAATAGTGGGGAGGGGGGTGGGGGAGCGCGAGGCTACCCTCCCACCCAAGGTGTGTGACCAGGGTTGGGGTTAGACCTCGACCCCCACCCTCAAACGCCAAAACATTACAAAAAAAACCATTTGGAACCCCATATATATTAAGAATCAGTGGTATGGCACGATGGAAAAAACTCTCTACTCATTGCTTGGAGGTCACGCGTTTGACCCCTACCCACTCTGCTCGGATCTTGAACCAATTTTGGTGGCCCTCGGGCTGTCACGTGGTGGCCCCTAGCTGGGTCACGTGGCAACCTATGATTGGCCACCATAACACCCAATCAAAATTCTCCATTTCAAAT
The DNA here is from genome assembly GCA_034641835.2 of Pinus albicaulis. NCBI lineage: Eukaryota > Viridiplantae > Streptophyta > Pinopsida > Pinales > Pinaceae > Pinus > Pinus albicaulis. The sequence continues at coordinate 778,640,595 of CM076573.1, read as the reverse complement.
CAACAAGGCAGTGCCACTTGGAATAATTTCATTCACTAGAGTAAATTCATTGACCAAGTCAACCTACCACATGGGCATGCAGAGTCAGTTGTACGGACTGCAGACTAGGATGTCCTGCTTATATATATATATATATATATATATAATTTTCATGTCTTACAAAGTGGACAAAACATTTTTTTGGGAGCATACGGTGTTGATTTTCCGCGAAATGAGTTCACCAGATTCAGAACGATGAGATCTATGCGGTTGTTTAGGTTCCACACCATTCTGACAACTTTCATTTTTCAGCATAATTTTGAGCACCTGATCACACCTCCACACTAGAAGATTTTTTACCCCAAAATATATTTCAATACTGAGCATGTGGATGAGGGTACAACCCCCTCACCCTTCCAGTCTTAATCCACTAGAATTTGTCTGAATTCAACAATTTGGGCTTTTCATAAAAATTGATCTTTCTTCTTGATTCTGGAGACCCTGTCTTGCTGTTGTAGATACCATCATGCTAAAATTTACCAAAATTTACAGAACACCAAACTATCCTTGAAGAGACAAGCATGTTCCTTCCTTGGTCTTCAATCAAAGGAAACTTGAATAAATTGAAAACTTTCTCACCTCGAACACTGTTGACATGGAGATTTTTAGCTTGACTTGCCTTGTACTTGCGTCGAATTTTGGCCAAGTGTTTTCTCCATTTCCATATACCATTTTGAAACCCCAAATAAGCACTTTTGGAACCTATTCCTTCTTTGTCGTATTTCTTTGTCGCTTGTTCTTTGATTTTTGCACCATTCAACACCGACACCTTGTTCCCATCACTGTTCAACAATGATGTCGACTGCTGCAAATCTTTCACATCTTGTTTACCTCTTTTCAAAGGAAATATGTTAGAGCCTTGAAACATATTATTACAACCATTATAAGCTTAAATGAAATAATCTTGTTCATTTGATGCCTTTTCTTGAAAGGTCTCATTCAAAACATCATTATGCTTGAACATTAACAAAGCAAAAATTTGACTTGCTTTCACTATTCTCTTCATTTGTCATGCATGCATAAGAGACAAACTCATATTCTTCTTATGTGCTCTAACTATGTACTCAATTCCATTCTTAAACAAGTGGTACTTATTCTCATGGCGATGAAATATTGCCCTCCTATCATAAAGATAAGGACTTCCCAAAACAATACCTTCAATCTCAAGCGGAACTACATCAAGTTCAACTTCGTCAAGAAAGTTTGAATTGATTGCGAACCTTAGGATGCACTTCCTTGTTACCCACAAGTTTTCATTCTTGCATATCCAGCCTAAAGGATAAGGTATTGGATGTGAAACAGTTTCTAGATTTAACCTCTTAACTAAGTCTTCAGAAATGAAATTGGGTTGATAACCATTATCAAATAGTGTGTCTATTTTAGTATTCTTTGAAACAACTCTAATATGAAAGAGTTAAATTCTTGTATCATCATCTTGAGTTACATTAGAACAACTGGAAGAACTAGTGCTTGCTATGTTCTTAACTTTCAACATTGCTATAATCTTGTTTTCATCTCCTGAATCTGAACCTAAGTCATGTTCAATGATTGCAATTTTTTTATCCTTCTCTTTGGTTTTAATTTTTTTGGGCTTCAACTCTGGATGGAGTTGCCAACAATGGTCTTCATCATGGCCATTTTTTAAATAATGTTTACATGTTTCTCTTTTTTCTAATAGAATCATTTTTCTTTCCTTTCCCTTAAACTCACCCTTTCCTTTTCCTTCATACTCAAGGGAACTATCACTTTTCTTATCTGCACTATGTTTCCCTCTTGCTTCTAGATGTGTGGCTTGAACACAAACCTCATATAAGTTTGTGGGATTGAACATGAGAATAGTATGTCTAAGATAGTTGTGAAAACCCCCAATATACTTTAACAACGTGTCTTGAGAAGATAAATTGACACCCAAAACTTAGTGCTCTTCTCCTAAACTCTTGAGTATAATTTTGAACACTTTGTCCCTTTAGTTGTCTAAAATTCTGCCAGTCCATAATGGCTTTCTGTATATAAGCTAGAGGGTAAAATTGTGTTTTAGTTGCAGCAATGAAATCAGACCTAGAGATTGAAATCTTACCATTGTTTTTCATCTCTTCTTGTGTCTTGGATTCCCACCAACTAGTGTTGCACCATCCAGTCTCAAGGAAGCTAGATGAATATCATCATCTTGAAGGTTTTTAATCCTGCAGTAGACCTCCAACTGATGAACCCAATTTTCAAGCTTCTCTACATTCACTTCACCATTATACATAGGCAACTCAAATTTAATATCAAGTTTTAACAAGGGTGTTTTACCAAGTCCTTTTGAGGTATGCTGATGAGTATGAGTAAGGGTTGTAGCTGTGGAAGAGGATGAAGATGAAGGTGAAGATGGTAGTGAGGATGATTGTGAGGTAGATGGTGGTTTATCACCACTTCCATTACCTCCTCCTCTTGGAGAACCCTCTTCATTTGGAGGCCTGGAGCTTTCACCCTGCAACCTTGTATTCCTCTCTTCATAGAGGACTTTCACCATCTCTGTCATGTCAAAGAAATCCTTCATAAAATCCTTCTCATCCTTTGCCATGTTATCATTTCCTCCTTCATGAGACATGCTTACTAAAGCATCAGGTACAATAGGAGGTGAACCTTGTGGTGGAGATTGTGGAAATTGTGCCTCCTTCTCCCTGCTCCAACTTGAGAACCTGCACCCATAATCTTGCCTTCTCCTCTTTTGAGCTTCAACCTTGAAATCATTTAAACACTTGAAAAAAAAATAAATCCTTCTTGCACAAGTAAAACTAGGGCTATGAAACCAACTTGATCTGAATGGGAAAATTAGTGTTTGTTGTACTAAATTCCAATTTATAATATATAAAAAATGCTTGAGGATTATGAGATAAATTGCAAGTTAACAATGAGTTTTTATGTGAATTTCTTGAGAAAATTAACATAAACAAAATAATGAACAACAACATCTAACATACATGAACATCACCATAAGCAGTAACACAAAAACACAAGATGAAGGAGTTCACTATGCCTGGGCTACGTCTCCTTGGTCCAACTTCCAATGGATTTTCCCTCTTCTATTATGCTCAAACGTGTGATTACATATGTTTACAATTCTCAAATATCTCTAAAACCAGTTCCAATGGCTCCAGAATGCAAAAAAATTCCTATGTAGCCTCTTTTTGCCTCGAGTTTGGTCAAAAACTGAGTCAATTATGGCTTCCCCAAGTTTATGCACTAACCGCTCCACAATTTCCACCAAATTCGGCACCATCCTACAATTTCACCCCCAAATCCGCTAACGGAGCACCAAATTGCCCAATTTCTGATCTAAATTATCGTCACGTTAAATTTTCCAATAAGGCCTAAAGTTCGGATTTCAAACATATCAGATATGGTTAAATAAAATTAATTAATTAATTATATATATATATATATATATATATATATATATATATATATATATATATAATCGTGCGATTTTCACTAACCGTCGGCATCAAATGTTGAGGGTGGACACATGGCCATCGACGATGGTTAACGATTAGTGGAAAGTGGGGGGAGGAGGGGGGGGGGGGGGGTCCTAGCCTCTCACCCATGGTCTCGCCCAGAGGCGGTGACTAGGGTTGGGGCTAGACCCCCACCCCCACCCCCAAACTCCAAAACATTACAAAACAAAACCATATGGAACCCCATATATATTAAGAATCAATGGTATGGCGCGGAGGAAATAACTCTATGCTCGTTGATTGGAGGTCGTAGGTTCAACCCCCGCCCACTCTGCTCGGACCTTGACCCAATATTGGTTGCCCTCGATCTGCCACGTGGTGTCCCATGGCTGGGCCACGTGGCAACCTGTGATTGGCCACCATAACACCTAATCAAAATTCGCCATTTCAAACCAACTAGGCAGTGCCACTTGGAAAATTTTCATTTACCGAAGGGAATCATTGACCACTTCAACCCGCCACATGGGCATGCCCAGTCAACTGTAAGGACCACTGACTAGGTTGTCCTGCATTTAAAAAAAAATGCCTTTTTGACAAAGTGGACAGAACACGTTTATGGGAGAATACGGCGTCGGTTTTCCAAGAAATGAGTTGCGCCGGATTGAGAGTGATGAGATATACACGGTTGTTTAGGTTCCACACCATTCCAACAACTTTCATTTTTTAGCATAATTTTGAGCACCTTATCAGTAATTCAGGCTTGTGGGAGAAATGGATGTATTGATTGTGGCGTTGGAGCAATTTAGACCTAAAACCTTAACATGCTTTCCAACACGTATGTCTGCCACAATGGACAACTAGTATAGAATAAATAATGTGCAAGTGGACGAAATATAGATGACAAGTGGCGATCTACCAATGCCTATGGACATGAATCCTTTGTAGAGAACCACTTCCTTAAAAAATACCTTCAACATAATGAAGAGTGTAAGTTTTGGACATGATTTCATAGTGTAAGGGTCTTTTTATTTTGTTGGTAGAGATACGATATAGATGTTATTTGCAAATATATCATCTTGTTATTTTGTGGAATATTAGTTAAAGTTTAAAATATTTTTAAATGACTTAGTTTTATTTAAAAATCTTTAGTATGAGTGAAACTTTTTCCTCTTTCTTAATTGAGTGATTAGTTTTTATTTACATACAATAACATTATTTATTTATTTATTTTCATTTTTTTCCTCAAAAAAATCTCGTATTTTCATTCATTCAAAAAAATATTTTGCATATACACTCTAATGTGCATTCCACAGAAAAACAACCATGTCCCTAGGTGAGGCAAAATAAATAACATATACATGTCCGAAAAACACAACAACCCATACAATATGGTTGTGCAAAGACAACAACAAAAAATATCAATAATTATTTATATAAAATAATTCATTACATATATATATATATATATATATATATATATATATATATATATATATATATATATATATATATATATATATAACCTATTGCTGAATAAAACTGAGCTAAACGTAAAATAAATATCAGAGAGTCGAGAAAAGAAAATATGTACATCAAAATACTTGGCTAAAAAAATCAAACAAAGTCCTCGAGGGCGAGCTCCTCAACTAAAGGGCGATGTAAAAATGATATGGAGCCGATCCACCAAATTCAGTCACTTGCCAACGCTCTGATCCATAAAAATCCATTCAACAATCCTATTCTATTCCCTGTAAACATGATTAATAGTCATAGAAACAAAAGTAAATTTTAGACGAAAAATATCATATAGTAACTTTGTCTTCTTCTTTTTTAATTCAATGATTAGTTTTTATTTACATACAATAATAATATTTGTTTTTATTCGTTTTTTTCCTCAAAATAAACTCGTATTTTCATTTATTCAAAAAAATGTCCAAAAATATATTCTGCATATGCACTCTAATGTGCATTCCATGGAAAAATAACCATGTCCCTAGGTGAGACAAAATAAAAAAACATATACATGTCCGCAAAACACAACAACTAATTCAATATGGTTGTACAAAGACAACAACAAAAAATATCAGAGTATTGTGTGTTAAGCACCAATACATATAAAACCTACTGCATAATAAAATAGATCTAAACATAAAATAAATACCAGAGAGTCCAAAAAATATAATATGTACATAAAAATACTTGGCTGAAAAAATCAACCAAATTCCTCCAGGACAGGGTCCTCAACTAAAGGGCGATAGAAAAAATAATATGGAGCCAGTCCAAATTCAGTCACTTGCCAAAGCCTCGATCCATAAAAATCCGGTCAACAACCATGTTTCTTGGAAAGCTAATCAACAACCCTATTTCTTGGAAACATTGTCAACAACCATGTTTTGTTTCTTGTAAACATGATTAATAGTGATAGAAACAAAAGAAACTTTTAGACGAAAAATATCAGATAGTAAATGAGAGAGAGAAAATGTATGGAAAGACTGAGTAGCATTAACCCAATCGATCACCAGTAGTGAGTCCTCGAAAATCTGAAGTCGGTCACAACCTTTATCTAAAGAAAAATCAGTCAAGGATTTACATGCCAAGAGTTTTGCCCAATTATTTAATCCCCACCCAATGCACATATTGATATGAAAGAAAACTTGTTCAGATAGAGGAAGAACGAACCCACCTCCTCCTATGAGGCCCCGTCAAAATAACCCCAAGGATGATTGAAATACAGATTTTCAACCAGAACCTCTTGAATCTTACCCCTCAACGGAATTTGTGGATAATGTTCCAAAATAGCGAGACAATTTGTCATTTTCGGAATCAGGAAGGAAGAAGTGTCCTTGAAAATGGGTCGATTATGGGCCAACGAAGTGTCTCAAGCAATAATGAGGGGAAATTATTTATACTGAAAGGTATCCCTTTTATTAATCCAACCTCACCAAATATCAACAAAGGAATCTCCCTCCCACTTTCATGCCTCCCCCATAACACTACGACAAGACAACCATACTTGTTGTGTGAACGAACAATGAGAAAATAGTTGCATAATACACTTAGCAACATTCTGACACAAGGAGCACTAGCCGAGGTCAATCTTGTGTCGATGTTGCATAATATCCCAAGTGTGGACTTTACCCTTTAGAATGCACCAAAATTGTTGTTTTGTTTTGGAGGGACATTTTGTAGACCAAAGCACCCGCCACCACCAAACATGATGTAACTACTGTGCAATGATATTTAAATGAATATAACCATCTCTAGGAGAGTATTTTCCATGTGGATTTCCATTATAAATCAAGGCATCCTCTTCATCTGAGAGGAAAATGTATGTTGTGTATAGAGAAATTAGATAAGTAGCCCATTCCATACAAAACTCTCATGTTAGTCAAAGACTTGATGCCGCCAACCACCCCTGAATTCAAATGGAAGTGTGTCTTAGATCATTTATGTGTGCAATTCTAGTATAACCTCTCTCCCTAAGCAAGGCAATCAGAGCTGGGGATGAAATATGATTATTTCCACTGCCAATACACGGATCCATTCCCAACCAGACTTTTGATCTAGGCTCAATTTTCCGCACCAAACCTACGGATATCACATGAAAGGAATTTAATTCTGCTCTCCATACCAAAAATATATTGGTTCTTGAATGTTGAGGAAGACGTATCCCTTCATCCACAATATGGAGTACTATGATTTTTTGAGAGATTACACTAGTCCAAAGACTATGTGAATCAATAAGTATACATCCACATTTAGCATCCAGTGCCCGAGAGAATTTTTTTTTTTTTTAAACCCCATCCTTCAAGAAGATTGGGCATAACAATGTGAGACCACTTGATCCAAGGGAGCACATAATCTTCTCGAGACCCAACCCATAGGAATTTAAAACACAGACGACGTCCTTGTTCCAACAACCCCTTTGAATCCAAGAAAAGGACATCCATTAAAATAGAATGGCTTCAAGCACTAATTTGACCAAAACCAGTTAACCTACTCGAGATAGCCATTTGAATCTCCAACTTTTTGATCTTTTCTTCAGTTTTAAGATCAAATATTTTCAGTCTTATTTCTTATAGAAGTTTCGCTTGACTTGAAAGCCCACTTATTTTAGGCCTTGATTAATAGGCGAAATATTATAAGGGAACATATTATCGATCCTTCGAATGACTAGCTCACTGAGATTGAAGATAGAAATCAAAGACTTATTTTCATTGACAACCATGCCCATGGCCTTGAAAAAAATCCTAAGGATGTCCTACAGGGTTTCCATGTCTCATAGCAATACATTTGAGAAGATGAAGATATCATCTAAAAAAAGAAAATGTGTGATGGAAAGGAGACGTGCAACCTTGATTCCCACAAAGGACCCCCTTCCTTTAGCCTCTAACAACATCCGACTCAACCCTTTTGCAATAAGTAGGAACAAAAGTGCTAATAGTGGACACCCCTGCCTAAGTCCCCTTTGGGCCGAGAAAAAAGAAGAGGTTGAGTCATTGATAAGGAAAACAAAGGATACAAACATGAAACAATTCATAATCCAGTTGATGAAAGGAACCTTAAATTCCATGTGTCAGAAGAAGACGCAAGAAGAGCCAGTTCACAGAATCATAAGCCTTTGAGAGATCCAATTTGATGACCACCCCTTTCGACTTTTGGATTTTTAAATTGTGAAGGAATTGTTGTGCAACCCCAATAGCTTCGTGAATTTGTCTTCCCTCTAGAAAACCAATCCTTTCCTGGGATATACATCTAGAGAGAATCAACTTAATCCTCCTAGAAATAACTATTGTGATGACTTTATACACACAATTGCACAGAGAAATATGATGAAAGTCCTCAAAAGATATAATATTTTCCGCCTTTGGAGCCAAAACAATGAAGGTAGAGTTGAAATTAGATTATATATGGCCTCCCACACTGGCTTCAATAACCACCTGAAGTAGATCTTGGCCCAAAAGATCATAATAGGTAATGAAAAATTCCACAACCCAGCCATCCGGCCTTGGGATTTTATCTTTTTTAAAACTTACAAGAACTTCCTTTAATTCAACCTCTGATACCACAAACATCAAATCCATATTATCATAGGCCCCAACGAAATTAGGGAAGAATTGTGCTACCCAGATTTCCTCAACTATGTTTGTGCCAACCAACTTAGAGTAAATGGATCAAAAGTGAGCCAATCTAAGTGAGAACAACGCTTCAAAAGAAGAAACAGGGTCACCCCTTTGCCCCTGCATTCCCAAGATAGTATTTGTAAACTTTATCCCGTTACATAAGAATGAAAGAAATCTATTTTCTCATCTCCACACTCCAACCAAATGGCCCTGCTTTCTAGTCTCAAAGTGGCCTCCTTAGAGTCCAAGAGCACCTTACATTTTGAGCGTAATTGGATGAAATATTCCCAAGAATAATGGTTGGGAAGAACCTCTCCAAGGCTAGAGGAATAATGATCAATATGAAGTTCTATATCCTTTAGTCCAGAATCCTCCTCCCACCGAAGTTTTTCAGCCCACTCCTTTGCCAATATTTTGATATTTTTTAGATTTTGAAGGAAATGTGTCATCGAAGACTTGCCATTGCCTTCAAAGAAAGGATTCCAATTTGTTTTGAAGATATTTGAAAACCCCAAGTCTAGGCTCCATCGAGAATCCATTTTAAATGGGCTAGCCGACTTTTGAGAAGAACCTAGGATTTAAAAAAGAATCAAAAAATGATCAGAAATCTCCCCGGAGCCCACCTGCTGTTGAAACAAAGGGAAACATTGAAGTAGAGGTCAACTATCAGGATACAATCAATACACTTAGCCGTAAAATTTTCACCTAGTCACATGTTCTACCAAGTTGGCGTGATTCACCCAGGCACCAAATCAATGAGGCTTCTAGTAGATAACTTGTTTGAAAAAAAATCAGACAAAGGGTCAGCCCGTACTCGGAAACCCTAGGAATCCAAATCTTCGATAAAGAAATTTAAATCACACCCCAAAATCACGTTATCCTTCAAGAGAAAGGATTTATTGAACACCTCGTGCCAATATGTAACTCGATCAACATGTGGTCCATATATATTAATAAAATTGATTAAATAATTCAACTCCATTAGAAATCCATCCACCCCCAACCCCATTTGAAAAACTCCATAAAGTTTCCATGATAAACTTCCTAGAATCCCAACCCACCATCAGACCACCAGAACGACCATGAACATCATCCATAATGAAGTGCCAATTGGGTAATATAGATTCAAGGAAAGAAGAAACAAAAATCCCATATCCAAGAGATTCCTGGAGAAAAATTAATCAGGACGCTCGATTTGAAACAAACAACGAAGAAAATTTTTTTTACGTTCATTTTCCAAACCCTTAAAATTGAAGAATAACAATTTCATTAGGAAGCAATATGTAGGTGGAATAATTCTCTAAGTGTCTCATCAATGGATGAATGACGACTTGCAACCATCTCCTCACAAGCCATGTCTTTGGCTTTGGATAAATTTTATTTACAACCTCGCCCATGGATTCAAGGGCCAAGACCTCCCGAAAAACCCTCAGACATGGAAGCAATAAATCTGGATCTTAGATTGTACAATATATACCCTCCCTCCAAAAGAGAATAAAAACTAGAAGAGATAGAGGCCCTAGGAAAATTATATCTCGAAAAAGTAAGAGGGATATAAAAAATCACTTTGGCAGTGGGTAAAGTTGTGACCGACTTCAAAGGCCCATTCAACCCACTCCCAAAAGTGGAAGTCGAATCATCCAAACCAAGAACATATAAAGAAGTAACAAGCAAAGATACAAGAGGAAAAGGATGAGAAATACCCATGGAAGGAGTAGACGTCGGAACATATACAAAGGAAGATGCATATTCCTACGAACTAGTATAATCCAAAACAATGGAGTTAATGTAAATGTCACCAGGGTCCATCGATCCCAGATATACCTAAGGTTGACCCTCCAATCCTCGATTTGATAGATTTTCCAAATCCATCTCACCTCCACCCACTGCTTTTTTGAAGCTGGTGCAAAACCCCCAGTCCAATGAAACGAAAGGTGTCAATTTGGACTAAATGTCCATACTTGTAACACCGATAACATCATAAAGGCAAACCCTCATAATAAACCAAATTTAGCCATTCCTCGACCTTTCCAATATTGATAGCCTCATGTAATTTAAGCGAGATAAAATGTTTTCACAGCCATGAATTTGGGCATTATGCAACAATGTCCACACAAGAAGTCTAACAAGAAGCCTTAAAGAGGAGCAGGAGGTGAAACACTTGCCTCACAATTCGAATTAGACTTCACCTTGATTGCGTGGATGGTTAACACTGTAATGGGGTGTGTGTTATATCTAGATTCAGGTGACTCGTTCTATATGACAGGATGCAGAGAATTCTTCAGTAGCCTAGAGGAGAAGGATCTCCAGTTGCACATTGAACTTGGAGATGATGGGTCATACAATACCAAAGGAATTGGTACTGTAACCTTTAAGAGGGAGTCAAGCTCCCACTTTCATATGAAATATGTTATGTATGTACCTAGGCTAAAGAAGAACCTGATATATGTAGATGTATTATAGGATTGTGGCTATAATGTTGTTTTCAGTAAAGGGAAAGAATTTCTGAGACATGTAGCTTCCAGGGGAGTGAAATATATTGGATTTCAAGTGAAGAATATATACAAACTTGAGGTGGAAGCTTGTGCCACACTGATTAGCAAGGTAGGAGATGTGTAGAGTTGAGATGTTGGAGAAATCTAGCATAGGTGCATGTGACACTTACACCATGTGGCCTTGAATATCATGCAACAAATTACCATCGGTCTCTCAAAATGAACCCTTGACCAACATGATGTCTGCAAGGGATGCACATTGGGGAAATATGTCAAATATACCTTCCAGGGCTGCCATCACAATGCAGGAGTAATATTGGAGCAAGTCCACTCTGCTGTATGTAGACCCTTTTCGATAAACACTACAACAAAACACTAGTATTATGTAATTTTTTTTATGACTTTTCAAGAAAATGTTGGATCTTCTTCCTGCAGAAGAAGGATGAAGTTTTCTAAAAAATTGTTGAATTCAAAGCATTGGATGAAAGGGGACCGATCAGAAATTGAAAGCCTTGAGAAGTGATAATGGAGGAGAATATGTTTCTAGCACCTTCAAGGAATTTTGTGCCAAAGAGGGTATTAAAAGAGAACTAATAGCACCCCATAACCCACAAAAAAATGGGGTGGATAAAATGAAGAACAAAAGCATAGTGGGAGAAACAAGAACATGTTGCATGATCAGGGGCTACCATTGAATCTATGGGCATAAGCATGCAACGTTGTAGTTTGTTTGTAGAACAAGAGCCCTCATATAATACTTGGCATGATCACACCCAAAGAAAATTTCTATGGGAATAAACCAAATGTATCTATAACAGACCCAGGTAAGACTTGGCATGATCACACCCTAAGAAACTTTCTCTGGGAATAAACCAAATGTATCTATAACAGACCTAGGTTAAAATTTAATGTATTAAATTTAATAAAGGAAAAAATAAGACCAAGTTCATGGGACACGTATTGCAAGATTAATGTTGGGCAAAACGACCTAGTGGGCATCACTTGTTGTTTATTATGGCTAAGGGGAAATTTGCAAAGGCAATGGCAAAGGCTTTGAAAAGGATAAATTATATTTTTGGACATTTTATTTATGAAAATAAAGGAAATTAGGAGAAAAGAAAGGTGAAAGGCGACAGGTTGCATGTGAGGAGGAAATTGAAGGAATATAAAGGAAAAATGAAGAAATTAGAGCCATCAATAATAAAAAGGATTCAGAGCATCAGTTCAGGGCCTTTTTTCAGTTGAGATTTGGAATTGGTTTCAAAGAGGAGAAGAGCACCAAGAGGAGAAGGAAAGAAATAAATAAAAATAAGGTTAAGGAAAGCAAGGATCAAGCAAGGAAAGGTTTTATCAAGTTGCTTCAAAGGGAATACTTGCAGGTAACAAGTTGCATTTATTGTTGGGAAACCAGCTCCAAAAAAATAAGAAAAGAGATATCAACGCCTTAGAAATAAGCCACTTTGAGGGGGCAACCTCCAATACATTACATGAATGAACAATTCTTGGATGCTACAAATGACAAAACCTCCTCTCTATATATAGGAGTCCATGGGGCCACAATGTAATCCTAGTGGGCCCACAATGTAATCCTAGCCGACCTAACAATAATAATGTAAGGGCACAATAATAACAATATGGGGGTTACAGGGGTACAACAATAACAATAAGGGGGTTACAATAACAACAATAAGGGACTATACTAGTAATATAGGGACCTAACATGCCCCTCTCCTTCAAAAAAGTGTTGTCCTCAACACTTGAGTAGCTCCGGGTGCTTCTGTATAAAATTCTCATCCTCCCATGTAGAATCTTCAGTGGGTAAGTTCTTCCACTTGATGAGATACTCTGAAATTGATCGATTCCGTAGCTGTCGAGTTCTTGTTTCCATGACCGCTTCAGGTTCCAATATGATTTTCCTTCCTCATCAAGTTCTGGCAATATTGTTTGAACTGGAAGATTTTCACCTATAACCTTCTTTAAGCATGAAACATGGAAAATTGGATGCACTCGTGAAGAAGCAGGAAGCTCCAATTTGTATGCCATAGTACCAATATTTTGCAACACCTTGTAAGGACCATAGTACTTTGGCGATAATTTATTATCATTCTTAGCTTGCTTGAGGGACATTTGTTTATATGGTTGTAGCCGTAAAAATACCCAATCTCCTACATCAAAACTTCTCTCACTGCGATGTTGATCTGCCTGTTGTTTCATTCGATTTTGTGCCAAATTCAGGTTATCCTTCAAGAGTTGGAGAACTTCTTGCTGATGCTCGATGTGATCTTCCACTGCTTGAACCTTCGAATTTTCTCTTAAATATGATGTGATGGATGGTGGATGATATCCATAAAGTGCCATAAATGTGGTCATTTTTGTTGCAGTATGGAAGGAAGTGTTATACCACCATTCAGCGAGAGGTAACCACTTGACCCATTGTGTTTGTTTATCAGATACAAAACAACGAAGATATCCTTCCAAACATTTATTTACTATCTCTGTTTGACCATCATATTGAGGATGATAAGATGAGCTATGAGCTAATTGAGTACCCAAACAAGAAAATAACTCCGTCCAAAAATTTCCAGTAAAAATGGGATCTCTGTCGTTCACAATAACCCTTGGGCTTCCATGTAGCTTTTGAATTCTGTCCATAAATGTAGTAGCAACTGTAATTGCTTTAAATGGATGAGATAATGCACAAAAGTGTGCATACTTGGTAAGTCTATCAACTATCACCATGATGACACTCTTTCCTTCAGACTTAGGTAAACCTGTGATAAAATCCATTGAAATCTCCTCCCAACGTTGACTTGGAATGGATAAAGGTTGTAGAAGACCCGGGGTCTTAATTGTCTCAATTTTATTCTGCTGGAAAACCAAACATTCTGCCACAAACTTTTGAATATCAAATTTAAGGCCATCCCAAAAAAATTCTTTCTTCACCCTGTGGTAAGTTTTTAAAAATCCTGAGTGTCCTCCTAAAGGAGAAGTGTGCAATTCCAGAAGAATATTTTGTTTTAGTTGGGAATTCTTACAAAGATATAAGTGATCCTTGTACCATAAGGAATCATTTTTCCAACTAAATGTATCAGATGTACTAGGATCTTGCTGCAACTTTTGAATGAGTGTCCATACATCTTTGTCCTTCTTCCATTCATCTCTTGCTTAGGTTATCCAATCTGGTTGGATAATAGAAATGGCACAAAGCAATGCTTCCACCTCTTCATTCTTTCTTGAGAGTGCATCTGCAACAACATTAAGCTTTCCTTTTTTGTAGATTATTTCAAAGTCATAACCCAACATCTTTGTGACCCATTTTTGCTGCTCTTCTCAAGATAGTCTTTGTTCCAAAAAGTGTTTAAGACTATCATGATCAATTTTTACCTTGAAGTGTCTTCCCATTAGGTAAGTTCGCCATTTCTTTAGTGCATGCAGTATTGCTAACATTTCCTTCTCATAAATAGGTTTCTTTAAATACTTTCCTTTGATTGGACGACTTTCAAAAGAAATGGGTCTTCCTTCCTGCATTAAAACTGAACCAATTCCATTTCCTAAGGCATCACATTCCACAATAAAGGTTTTTGTGAAGTCTGGCGTAGCTAAGACCGGTGCTAGGCACATTGCCTCTTTAAGATGTTCAAAGGCCTTAGTTGCTTCAGGAGTCCATGAAAATGCATCTTTCTTCAATAATGGTGTTAGAGGTGCTGCTATTCTCCCATAATTCTTAACAAACTTGCGATAATACCCTGTTAACCCGAGAAATCCTCGCAACTGCTTTATGGTTGTGGGGACTTTCCATTCCTTAATGGTTTTAATTTTGTTAGGGTCTACTTTAACACCCTCGTGAGATACAATATGACCCAGATATTCCACCTCTTGTACTCCAAAGAAACATTTGGATTTTTTTGCATATAATTGTTTCTCCCGTAATAGTTTGAGCACCCTGTCAACATGTTCAACATGATCCTTCCAAGACCTGCTGTAGATTAGTATATCATCAAAAAATACTAGCACAAATTTTCTAAGGAAGGGTTTGAAAATGGAATTCATCAACCCTTGAAATGTAGAAGGTGTATTGGTAAGGCCAAAAGGCATGACCAAAAATTCATAATGACCCTCATGAGTTCGAAATGTTTTTTTTGGAATATCTTCAGTCTTCATTCTAATTTGATGATATCCTGAACGAAGATCCAACTTGGTAAAATAAATTGCTCCATGTAATTCATCCAATAATTCATCAATCACAGAATGGGAAATTTATCTTTAATGGTGAGCTTATTGAGCTCCCTATAATCCGGACACATGCGCCATGATCCATCCTTCTTGTGTACCAATACTACAGGAGCAGAGAAAGAATTTTGACTAGGTTGAATTATACCCGCCTCTAACATTTCTGCAATCATACGTTCAATTTTTCTCTTTTGGAAGTAAGGATATCTATAAGGCCTGATGTTTGGAGGAACACTTCCTGGAATCAAATGAATAGCATGATCATGATCACTAATAGGTGGGAGTCCTTTGGGAGTTTCAAACACCTTGGAATGATTGTCCAAGACTTTTTGGAGATCTGCAGAAATAGATGATTTTGATGTTGGAACTTCTAGTGAGCATAATTGTGCAATTGCACCTCATTGTTATTTATTTAGAAGCTTTGTCATGACATTAGAGCTTATTATCTTTCTCGGCTTCCCTGCAATACCCCATAATTCGACTTCCTTTCCTTCTGAAAAAATTTTCAAGAAAAGTTCTTGAAAATTAAAGGCTACCATCCCCAAAGATTCTAACCATTGTACTCCTAGTACAACATCAACACCTTCCATAGGAATGGAAAGCATTGGACTATTCAATACATATTCCCCCATGGTTAGCTTGATATTATGGCATTTTCCAGAGCAATTTATAGTTCCTCCATTTGCAACCATCACTTGACATTCTGATGTTGGGTATAGGAAACAATTCAATTCCTTGGCTACCTTACAATGAATAAAATTATGGGTGCTACCTGAATCAATAAACACTATTACCTTTTCTTCTTGATATGTCCTTCTATCTTGAGAGTTTTAGGAGTGGTAATTCCTACCAATGCATTACACGATATGGCCGGACTCATTTCTTCCTCTTCTAGGGCTGGTTCCTGGTGTATATCCTCTTCTTGTTCATTTTCTTCTTCCTCTTCATAATCTATGTAAAATAATTTCTTCTCAGCACACTTATGACCTTTAGTGTATTTGCTATCACAACTGTAGCAAAGCCCTTTTGCTCTTTTTTCTTCCAATTTTTGTGGTGTCAACCTTGTAGGCTGTGGAAATCTAGGCATAGCAACACTTCCTTCTTTATAGAATTGAGTGGTAGGCTTCCTTGTCGCCATAATTTTACATTCAATTTTTCTTGCCAACCTGAATGCCTTCTCCAATGAATCAGGTTCCAAAACGCGAACTTCATGTTGGATGTTATCCTTTAAAGTACCCATGAAGAGATCAATCCTGTGTTCCTCTGGAATATCAGTTACCCTTATATTCAATTTTTGGAAGTCCTCAATGTGCTCCCCCACTAAACCCTTTTGTTTGAGATTTATCAATTGGCTAAAGAAGGTGTTGCTCTTTGTATCCTCATAATGTGCTATCATTTCCTCCGTAAAAATTGACCAAGTGACAATTTTTTTACTAGAGCAAAGCCATCGATACCATACAAATGTATTTTGTTCTAAATGTAAAGTTGCAATGCGTACCTTTTGTGTGTTTTTCACATTATTGAGATCAAAATATTGCTCCATCTGTAGTATCCATGTTACAGGATCCTTGCCATCAAATTTCCTCATATCCATCTTTCGAATATGGTGGTTCTTTAATCCAACATTAGAGTTTATGAAATCACGATTAACATTTATTTTTTTCTCATCATGATTTTCATCTACTATCTTTTCGCCATTAGGAATCATTTCTTGTATCAACTTTGACAAACCTTCCTTCAAACCTTCCATTTTTTCTTCCATACCATCCATTTTATCTTCCATACCATTCTTCAAACCATCCATCGTAGCTTCCATGCCTTTCTTCAAACCATCCATCTTAGCTTCCATGCTTTTCTTCAAAACATCCATTTCATTTTTTTTTGCTCTTTGCGAGAGCGAATTTTGGTGCACTTGCTCTTGTAATTTTGATAGATCATATTGCAATTTTTCATCTTCATGAGTCATAGTAGAGTACTCTGAGGGTTTAATGGGTGTTTAATTACTTTTAGGAGGAATTTTAGAACCCAATATTGATATCTATGCTCAACAGGCCTTTGGAATCACTTAAACTGATTTTTCAAACAAGACTTATGCAATTTGAAAAACAAATACACACCTTTTTCTTGATTTTGAGAAGCTTGATATTGAAACTGAATTATCTCTGTGATTTCGGATCTTCAATATCTGAAATTCGGCCCTGGCGTAGCCCCCTGAAGCTTCTTTCAATTGCCATAGGTCTGACTTGATTTGGATTCTTCAAGACAAAGTTATTTCCAATCTCCCACAATGACCTAATTATGGACTGGTTTAGTAGAGTGAACTTGTACGACTTTCCACGTGTCACTGTTTGCTCATTTGGCTCTGAAATTTATAGACAGAAAACTACATTGCGTGTACTTTCAGTCACTTCTTATATAATTCCAATCCAATGCTCATAGAAAGAGTTATGAATATTTTCCCACGATCACCTCTTTGAGATGAAATTTGAGAGCCTGAAAAAGACCTAACTTCCACAGATCATATCTCCAAACATATTGCGAAACAAGTTCTAAAATTTTGTGATGATGTTCCTCAGGATTTCAGTTTCGCTCTCTAAAAATTTCAGCTTGTGAGCCTTCATAGAAAAAAATTTATAGCGAAAATTCCATGATGACCTTTTTAAGTGTAATTCAGGAGCTTGCAAAAAAGACCTAACTTCCACATATCATATCTCTGAAAATTTTGCGAACCAAGCTCTGAAATTTTTCGACAATGTTCCTCAGGATTTCAGCTTCGCACTCTAAAAATTCAAGCTTCTGAACCTTCGTAGAAAAAAAATTTATAGCAAAAATTCCACGATGACCTGTTTGGAGCAGCAAAACCCTAGAATCGAAAGCTCTGATACCAAATGTTGGGAAACCAGCTCCAAAAATAGAAGAAAAGAGATATCAACGCCTCAGAAATAAGCCACTTCAAGGGGGTAACCTCCAATACATTACATGAATGAAAAATTCTTGGATGCTACAAATGAAAAAACCTCCTCTCTATATATAGGAGTCCATGGGGCCACAATGTAATCCTAACCGACCTAACAATAATAATGTAAGGGCACAATAATAAAAATATGGGGGTTACAGGGGTACAACAATAACAATAAGGGGGTTACAATAACAACAATAAGGGACTATAATAGTAATATAGGGACCTAACATTTATGATTTCCTATCTAGTTTTGGCATGAATGGTATATGCATGTGTGTATTTGGTTCATTTTATATCATTATCATGGGTTTTTCTTGGTTTGAAAGTGGTTTTTAGCCTTTCCTTTCCATTTCCTGATAACCATGGTGTGATGGGAATCATTCTTGGTTGAGATTTGCATTCCAGGAAGGTTTTTAGAGCCGAGTGAGGTGGTCTCAGGAAAATCCCCAAGGGTTTGGGTGGAGATGGTTTTCTCCAAGAAGACCTCGAAAGTTGGATGGAGACAGGAAAATTCCTCAAGGGATGGTGAAGGAATTCCAAGGCACCCAAGCTCAGTTTGGTTTTGTGATCTCGGGACTAGTTTAGGTGAGATCACGGTAGTGTGAGGGTGGAGGTGGTTTAACCTCTAGATTCCCTTGGTTGTTTATGTTTTGGTTTATCCCATGAGATCCCACATTAATGTTTGGAATATGGCACAAGGATGATTGGATGTAAGAGAGATTTGGTTCAGCTCAATATATGGTCGGGTGGTACATGGAAGTCCTTGACTTGGTTGACTTTTGGATATGAATGATAAGAGCTCTTTCTCTTGTAATTAATGAGTAATTATACTTGATATTATGTGGATTTAATGGTTGTTCTATTATTGTTAGTTATCTGGTTATATGTTGGTTATAAGCATGGTTTTGTGAAAGATTCAAGTTATGGTTCTTATCATGTTCTTGCTTATAAATGAATGGTTAATGAATGCATGACCTAATAGATGTTATTTCAGATATGGTGAGAGGGAATTATCCCTTCTTGATGTTTCTCAAATAATTTTTCATATCTCTATGTTCAAATATGCATTCATGACCTACAGATTTCATGTGCAGGAGGTGTTTTACGGAATGAATTTCATGGTTATACCGGGTTAGGTTAATTCCTTGGTTAAGTTTTGTGTTAGAGGCTTTGTCCTCGTGTAATTTATCATTTTGGAAATTTGTGTCAAGTTTTGGGCAGTGGTCTACAGAATATCCCTAGAAAAGTGGCTTAGATCTTGCGGTCGTTGGCACAGAACAGGGTGAAAAATATTGCAATTGCTCCCTTTCAGGCTTATGCATGTGACTGGAGGCCTTTAGTCGCATGGATGTAGGTTTGTGCATGCGACCGAGAGTTTAGGTTAGTGAAAAGGCATATTAAATCAGGGTTTGGGTGCTAGGAAGGGTAGTTTTTCCCTTGGGGGTCTTGTAACATCTGAGAGAAGTCTATAAGGTCTTGTTTTGTTGATTCCATTTCCTTAAGGTTATCTACGAGGTTGAATAATTTCATAGTAGCCCTCATCTCATGTTTACCTATGCAGGCCAGTTAAAGTGGGTAGATATGGGAGGAGGCGTTACAGTATCTCATTTCAGGATTTTTGGAGCTACTGTGTATTGTCATGTATTCAAGGATAACAGGAAGAAAATTTAGCCTACAACTTAGATGGGAGCCTTTGTAGGATACACAAAGACACCACATAATTACCAGGTGTATTTTCCCTCACTCAGGGTGACAGTAGTGAGGAGAGATTTCAAATTTGATGAGGAGAAGGTTATGATATGCTCTCTAGAGTGAGAGCTTAGTATCCCATTGGAGGAGGATTTTTTAGTTCCAAAGGATGAGCCTCAGACATAACTTCAGGATGATGGGGAGCAACCACATGCATAGGAGTATACAGGAGGTAGAGTGGAGGCACCCATTCAACCAAGATATTATAGAGAGGGTAGGAAGAGAACGAGAGAAGTTTACGGATTGGTACATGATGCACGAGAGCATGTAGGAGCTCCTTTATCTCAATGTAGGTAGAGGAGGTCACCAGACAGGTACACTGGTTATATGGATCTCATGACAGTTTGCATTGAGATAAAGCCTTCTTCATTTGAGGAAGAAATTTCTCAACTAGTGTCGGTTGATGCCATGGTGGAGGAGTGACTCCATCATGAAGAAAAATGTATGGGAGGTGGCGACAAGAAAATAGAATAAGTCAGTGGTTGGTTCCAAAAATATATATAAAGTGAATCATGTAACTAATGGGAGCATCGAGAAGTACAAGGCCATATTTGTGGCCAATGGCTTCTCTCTAATAGAGGGAGTGGACTATGAGGAAAATTTTGAACCAGTGACAAGATATTACTCAATCAAAACCATTCTAGAATTGGTTGTGCATATGGGGTGGAAGATCCATCAGATGGATGTGAAGAATTCATTTCTCAATGGCGTTGTTGAGGAACCAATTTACATAGAGAAACCATAGGAATTTGAGACATATGATAGGGAGAAACATGTGTGTAGACATAGGATAGCCTTGTATGGTCTCAAAAAAGTCCCATGTGTTGATTTTTGAGTAGCTGGGAAGTACTCCAAGCCCTAAGGTTCAGGTTTTGGAGGGAAAAGTGCCACAAGAGTAACTTGTGGGCTTGGAACCCAAGTATGGTGTTTTGCAGCAAAATGTGTTTTGGGAATTTCCGTGGGCACATTTCTACATGTGATGGCATGAGACAATAGAGGGTGGAAAGGAGAATCCAATGCTTCGAGAATCGTCGAATTCCGAGTTATAGAAGTGAAGATATGATTTTTTTGAAATTATATGATGGGTTTGCACATGTGTTTCAAGGTTGACCTAAGGTGTTTTAGGCATGTGACAAGTTGTGGAAGCTCTTGTGTGACTTTTTAGGAAGCCCCTCTCTTTGGTATAAATAAAGGGTGAGTATGAGTCTTATTCATCATCCAAAAGCACATCATTCACCTTGCAATAAGCTCGTTGGAGAGAAGGATTAGCTCTGAAATTACCGCAAAAAATAAGGAAGGGACAACATGGTGTTTTAGGGTTGTTTCAGGGGTCTGTTTAAGGGTCTAGTTTTTGTGAGGGGAGGTCGAGGAAACTCCCTAGCGGGATGAACCAAGGGACAATTTTTTCAGCCTACGTGGAGGTGTCTTGGGTGCATAACACTTGGTGGAAGGGCAGTGTATGTTGTTGTAGGTGGGCCACATGCCCTACATCATCTTTGGAGGGCAGTGTGGAGATGTTTAGGGGATGTATATGCTCAGGATAACAGCCAAGGGTGCCAACACATCTCCAATATTAGGTTGTAACCAAGGAGGGATATTTTGGTGGCTGATTAGAGGCTATTACATTAGTTAAATGTGCCCTAACTAGTCACAGACAAAACAACGGTGACACAGACTTGGACAACATTTTTTATGAGTGTTGGATCCATGTTTTTGGGTCAGTTTGGATCAGATTGTTAGGCATCCTGTGGGAGCCATTTTGGACACTTGATTCAGTGATCAGAAGCCTTCATTGGTGTAGATATTTCAGTGTAGTATTGGGCATCATTGGTCTGGTGGAGGGTAGCATGTTGATGTCCCAAAGTAGCCCTAGACAAACTATCTTGAAGTGACGAAGAGGAACTGAAGGTTGGGTGAAGTTTGGTGCCGAAGTACAGTACCTTGATGGACAAAGGTGACTGCTAGCATGACAGTTTGGAGCTTGGGAATTAGGCCTACACAAAGAGAAGATTATATCAGCCCGTGTACACTCTACATAAGTGACTTGCAGTAGTGTTAAATGGAAGCCCTCTTGGAGTCTCGATGTGTTTTATTTTGAAGGACTAAGGGGCAGCTAGTGAGCAGTATGGAAGCAAAGGACCGAAAGGGAAAGATACGCCATCAGAGTTGCATTGAAGTTTGTCAATGTATCTTGTATACCATAGATTGTTGTATTTTTATTGATTTGGTTTAATATAACGAAGAATGGGGTTGTACATTGATGTACAATTTTGTTAACACTGTGTATATTTGTGCATGTATGATTTACTGCTTTATATTTTCCATTTTCCAAAGTAGTTCTAGTTGAGATTCTTTGTTTGGTAGCGTTAGTGATTTTAAGACTCTAACCTAGACCCAAGATCATGGAAATTCAACATGGTATCAGAGCGCGTCTGAGCTATTTTGAAAGTTAGTGAATCAGATTTGTGCATAGAGAAGTACAACGTGAGAGGGAGTTGGTCACATTGTAAGTGAAGGGCTCACTACAATTTAGAAGTTGTAGGGAGGTCTCTAATATGAGGAAATTTTGGAGGGGTTGTCCAGCTATAGTCCTGGGAAGGAAAGGATCAGGTTGGTCTTGCAGGTCAACATGATATGGGATTTCACCAAGAAAGTCATCAAGAAGGTAACCGACCCTAAGGAGCTAGAAATATGTTATGATTTGGATACGAAGGTGAGATTGATCATCCTAGATGGTGTGAAGGATTCCCTAATACCTCATTTTTCTGGGAAGAACACCGCACATGAGAAGTGGATGGCTCTTCAAAATTTGTTCCAGGATAAGAACGAGATCTGGGTATTGGTATTAGAGGACAAGTTGAAGTCCACCAAGATGATAAAGGGTGAAGGAGTGAATTTGTATATGACGAGGTTGTCTCAGGTCAGAGATGAGCTTGCTACTATTGGTGTTAAAGTTTCAGATGGAGATATGATGAGGATTGACTTGAAAGGTTTCACTGAGGAATGGAAGCCCTTCATCAAAAGGAATCGTTGCTAGAGAGAAATTCCAGACTGGAATAGATTGTGGAACAACTTCATTCAGGAATAGTTGTGAGATGAGGATCTTCATCCATCGAAGAGGGTAGATTAGGACGTGGCACTTGTAGCACTAATGAAGGGTAAGTCGAAGAAGGAATTGAGTAAAATAAAGTGTTTCAACTATGGTGAGATGGTTCATTTTTCGTCGAGATGTATGATGAAGAAGGGAGATGATGAGAAGAGGAAAGGACAATAGGTCATCAATGTTGCAACTTCAGCTGAGATAGATGATCTCTCTAGGAGATTAGAAGAGGAGGAATTTGCTATGATTTCTCATTTCTCACAAGGTAATATCAAAGAGGATGGATGGTACATGGACAGTAGTGCAACAAATCATATGACAGGGTCACAAGATTTTTTTGAGACTCTAGTTGAATGGGACTTGAAATTGCACATGGTGTTGGGTGACAAGAGTTAGTTGGAGATTCGAGGATCGAGTGTTGTGCCATTAAGGATGGATACATGACGTATGATGCAGGTCCAAGATGTATTGTTTGTACCAGGATTCATATATAGCGTGATTTCTGTCTCGATGATCGAGAAGAAGGGGTTTGAGATCTTGTTCCAGGATGGGAAGGCAAGACTCAGGTCTAGAGGCTCTAGCTTTGATGGTATCATGCTTGGATTTAGAGAGCATAATCTATATAAGCTTACGGGAAATCCTATGGATCATGAGAAGTAGGTAGAGAAGGTGCAAGTTCCAGAGGAGTAGGTGCAGGTGAAAGCTTCAGAGGAGAAGGTACATGTTCCCGAGAATAAGGTCCAGGTTCCAGATACTCTGAGGGAGTTGATTTCTAGTAGGAGATTACAGTTTCAGAGGGAGACTTTGCAGCCCAAGAAGAGTGCATGGTCAGTGGGGAGAAAGGGTGCTTCCACATCTACCAAGAAGGAATCATGGAGGGACTAGAAAGAGATAAAGGAGAAGAAGAATAATCAGGATGCTTCCAGTGACAACGAGACTTCCATGAAAGGTGTAGTTCACAGGACAAGGATTGTTGCGATTCTGAATGCCAAGAGTTGGGCAAGTGTTGAGAGTAGTGATGACGATGAAGAGTTACTTCCTAGTCTTGGAATTACCTCCCTCTCTTAGAGAGAGTGTTTATTTTTTAGTAGCTTTGGAGGTACTCCAAGCCCTAGGGTTCAGGGTTTGGAGGGAAAAGCGCCACAAGGGTCACTTGTGGGCTTAGAACCCAAGTATGTTTTTTTCCACCAAAACATGTTTTGGGCATTTTCATGGGGACATTTCTACATGTGATGGCATGCGGTGATAGAGGGTGGAAAGCAGAATCCAACGCTTCGAGAATCGTTGACTGAGTTGTAGAAGTGGAGATATGAATTTTTTGAAATTATATGATGGGTTTGAACATGTGTTAATGTCAACCTAACGTGTTTTAGGCATGTGACAAGTTGCGGAAGCTCTTGTGTGACGTTTTGCAAAGCCCCTCTCTTTGGTATAAATAAAGGGTGAGTATGAGGCTTATTCATCATCCAAAAGTGCAACATTCACCTTGCAATAAGCTAATTGGAGAGAAGGTTTATCTATGAAATTACCGCAACAAAGAAGGAAGGGACATCGTGGTGTTTTAGGGTTGTTTTATGGGTATTTTTGAGGGCCTAATTGTTGTGAGTGGAGGCTGAGGTAGCTCCCTAGAGGGTCGAGGCAAAGGAAGGTTGTTTCAACCTGTGTGGAGGTGTCTTGGGTGCATAACTCTTGGTGGGAGGGAAACATATGTTGTTGTAGGTGGGCCACAAGCCCTACCTCATATTTGGAGGACAGTGTGGAGCTGTTTAGGGGATGTCTATACCCAAGACAACAGCTAAGGGTGCCATGACTTCTCCAAGAGTGGGTTGCAACCAAGGGGGGTTGTTTTGGTTGCTAATTAGGGGCTATTACAAAAATTAAATGTGCCCTAACTAGTCATAGAAATAACAGAAGTAACACAGACTTAGAAAACATATTTGATTCGTGTTTGATTCGTGTTTTTGGGTCAGTTTGGATCAGATTGTTAGGCAACCTATGGGAGCCAATTTGGAGACTTGATTCGGTGATCAGAAGTATTCATCAATGCAGATATTTCATTTTAGTATTGGAAATCATTAGTCTGGTGGAGGGAAACATGTTGATAACCCAAAGTAGCCCTAGACGAGCTATCTTGAAGTGATGAAGAGGAGTTGAAGGTTGGTTGAATTTTGATGTCGAAGTACAATACCTTGATAGACAAAGGTGACTGTTATCCTGGCAGTTTGGAGCTCGGGAATTAGGCCTACTTGGAGAGAATATTGGATCATCTCGTGTACACTCTACAAAAGTTACTTGCAACAATGTTAGGTGGCATCCCTCATGGAGTCTCGATGTGTTGTCCTTTGAATGACTAAGGGGAAGCTAGTGAGAAGTATAGAAGCAAAGGACCAGCAAGACAAGATACGACATCAAAGTTGCAACAAAGTTTGTCATTGTATCTTGTATACCATAGAATGTTGTATTATTTAGATTTGGTTTAATATAGCGAAGATTGGGGTTGTACATTATTGTACAATTTTGTTAAAAATTGTGTATATTTGCACATGTGTGATTTACTACTTTATATTTTCCATTGTGCAAAGTAGTTATGGTTGACATTCTTGGTTTGGTAGCGTTAGTGATTTTAAGAGTCTAACCTAGACCCAAGATCGTGGAAATTCAACACCCTGAGCATGGTACACTCAGATCAACACATATCTTAATGGATTAGGCTTCAACAAAAGTGAAGTAGATGCCAAACTCTGTCACATTATGGTAGATTTCAAGTTTCTTATCTTGGTTTTGTATGTTGATGACTTGATAATTTTAGGGGATGAGTAGTTGATATGCTCTTACAAGGACGACATTGCGAGAGAATTTGAGATGAAATTCATGGGATTGATGCGTTACTTCCTTGGTATGGAAGTATGGTAAAGTGATGGTGAGTTGTTTGTGAGTCAGGGGAGATACGCCTCTGAAATACTTCATAGGTTTCACATGGAGAGCTGCAAGCCTATGGACACACATATAGCTACAAACTGGAGGAAAAAGAGTGCTTCTTTGGGAGAAGCGGTAGATGCTACCATCTATAGAAAACTTGTGGGATCCTTAATAAATCTGGCGACTACAAGGACTGACATAGGCTATGTATTTAGTCAGTTGAGTCAAGCCATGGAGAAGCCTACCAAGCTATATTGGAAGGCAACAAAGCATGAGTTGAGGTACCTCAGAGGCTAAACTGAGTATGGGTTATGGTACAAGAGGTCAGAGGGAGTGAAACTCCAAGGCTTCACTGATGAATATTGGGCAGGTAGTTTATCAGATAGGAAAAGTACTTCATGTGCTATCTTCAGTGTTGGGTCTGCAACTATTTCTTGGTATAGTAGGAAACGAAGCTCTATGGCACTCATCTCCGCAGAGGCTGAATACATGGTTGCAAGTCAAGAAACATGTGAGGCCATATGGATGAGGAAAATACATGTGGGTATTTTCAGTCAGGAGATGGATCCGACAATGATTTATTGTGATAATTAGGGTTGTATCAAACTTTGTGAGAATCCAATAGTTCATGATAGGTCAAAGCACATTGATATTAGGTACCATCACTTGCGGGATTGTGTGCAGAGGAGAATTAAGATGCTACAGTACATTCCAACTAAGGATGAAGATGCATATATCTTGTCAAAGAAATTTTTAAGAGGAAAATTTGAATTCCATAGGTGTAGGATAAAGGTGGTGAAAAATCCCTTTCTTTCTAAGAGGAAGTGTTAGAAATGAAACAAGAAAGGCTAAATTTGACTTGTGCCTTAGTCAAATTTAGTAATTAGACTTGTGACTTGGAAGTAAAGTTGTGCTTGTAATGATTTCTAAAGTTTAGAAATGCAATTTAGTTATTTTTAGTTTGACTCAGTTAACTCAACTCAAGTACCCAGTTGAGTTAATTGAAATCCAGTTGAGTAGTAGAACTGCTATTAACTTAGTGATGTCTTAGTTAAACAGCAAATCAACTAAAATAAGCCCAAACATGCATGGAATTCAAATTTCCTAGCTGGAGTGGAGGAAAAGGCACATTGCAATTATCAATTGTATACTACTTGAGTGTATGTGCTTGACAATTAAGCAAGTGAATCATTCATTGGGAATTGCAAAATAAATTAGGAGAAAATTTCTAATTTTTGGGAGCTAATTTCCTCTAGGATTGTGCAAGGAAATAGGAGAACGTTAGGGCCTTGAATTGGCTAAGTGTTGGCCAGAGAATGACAGTCAACAAGAGAACAATTTTACGGTGCAGAGTGTGCTTCAAACCTTAAGCTAGTCATTGTAATAGTTTCTCATTCTCATTTTATTAATGAAAATTAGTGGAGGGGTTTTTCCCAGTTGAGTGCCCCTGTAAATCATTGTGTTTTTGTGGTGTTTTAATGGTTGCATGTCATTGCATGTGTTTATAAATTGTGATTTCCAATCCGCACAATAGTAGAGAAAATTTGTAATCTCTTGTTTTCAGTACGAATACATCAGTTGTAGTAAATTTCTATTAATTTCTAAATGGTATCAAAGAAGAAATCACACTAGAAACCATCCAATAGATCTTCTTCTTCAAATACTTCGATCTGTAGATCAGTGAAGCAGTTTTTTCTTTTGTGCGAAAAAATGTCTTTCAATGAATTGAGATTGGAGTATGCCCTTGAGGGAAAATCAAATTTCATAATCTGGAAGGATACGATGGAAGAAATGGTAGATGATAATGGTGTGCTTGAGTACACCAACACTAACATTCCAAATCTAAGAGTTTCATATGTACAACAGTTAGCTTAGTGGAATAAGGATACCGCAAAATCCAGGAGGATCATTCTGGAGGGTGTGGGAGACCACATAGTCTCGAATTTACACGTCAAGGAGACTTCCTTTTCTATGTGGAAGAATATCACTGAGCTATTCGAAAATGGTAGTGATGTCAGGAAATTGGCATTGAGGGAAAATCTCAGAAACATCTGCATGCAAAAGGGATAAATCATTCCACATTACCTCTCTAGGTTCACTCAGTGTCGAGATGATCTTGGAGGACTTGGAGAAAATATTCCCACTTGAGAACTAGTGGGCCTAGCACTCCTAGGTTTTCCAAAATCCGGACACAATTACCAGGACTTTGTAAATGGGAGGGACAAATTTCCAAATTTGGAGAGACTCTTGTTCAATCTGGTGCAGGGAGAAATTTGACGGAACACTGGAGACAAATTAACATCCAAATCTAAGGGGGGAGAGAAATTTTCCTTATTTTGGAAGGGTAAGAAGGGTAAGGGAACGAATGCCAAAAAAAAGCTAGATTCTAGCCAAAAAAATGGCAAGAAGAAGGATTTAAGCAAGATAAAATGTTTTCACTACCATGAATTCAGGCACTACGCAATAAAGTGTCCATATAAGAATTCTAACAAGAAGCCTTCAGGAGAAGCAGGAGGTGAAACACCTGCCTCAAAATTTTAATTAGACTTCACCCTAATTGCATGCATGGAAAGCATTATAATGGGGAGTGTGTGGTATCCAGATTAAGGTGACTCGCTCCATATGACGAGATGTAATGAATTCTTCAGTAGCCTAGAGGAGAAGGATATCCAGTTGCACATTGAACTTGGGGATGATGGGCGGTACAATACCAAAGTAATTGGTACCATAACCTTTAAGAGGGAGTTAGGCTCCCACCTTCATCTGAAAGATGTCACATATGTACTTGGGATAAAAAGGAACTTGATCTCTATAGCTGTATTGAAGGATCATGGCTATGTTGTTGTTTTCAATAAGGGGAAAGCCTTTCTAAGACATGTATTTACTAGGAAAGTGAAACAGATTAGAGTTCGAGGGATGAATCTCTGGAAACTTGAGGTGGAAGCTTACGTTGCATTGAGTAGAAAGGAAGGAAATGTGCAGTTTCGAGATGTTGGAGAACTTTGGCACAAGCGCATGGGACACTTACACCATGGGGCCTCGAAGATCATGCAACAAATTACCATCGGTCTTCTGAATTGCACCCTTAACTAGCATGATGTCTGTAAGGGATGCACATTGGGGAAATATGTCAAATCCACCTTCCAGGGCCGAGATAGCAATGCAGGAACAATATTGGAGAGATTCCACTCTAATGTATGTAGAGTCTTTTCGACAACCTCTACAAGAAAACACAAATATTATGTAATTTTTGTTGATGAATTTTCAAGAAATGTTGGATCTTCTTAGAATTTTGTACGTCATATATTGTATTTCAGAAGCTGGGTCAGTTAGTTTGATATGATTTTGGTTCCACTAGTCTGGCCCATTGAGCACTTGTAGCTATGAAATTAGAAGATGTGTCCCTTATGTATTTAGTTGCAACTGGATGCAATTTTTCAAATAAAAATTATTCATTTTTGTTTAAAAATATTGAACGATATATAGATAAAATAAATTTTTAAGTAAAATGTTAAATTGTAATTGAGATCGCATTGAGGGTTAGCTTAATTGGTTGAGTCCTCGTCATAAAATAACCTATGTTATTAAGAATTCATGGGTTCGATTCTCTCAAGACTCTCGGGGGTAGGTTTTGTGGTTGAGTCAACGAAAACCAAAATTTTTCAACAAGAGTGAAAGCCTACCCCTTTAAAAACCATCCATTGATTATTTTATGTGGTATGGTTATCCTTAAATAATAGTGATGAGTCAACATCTATTTGTGAGTAGTACCTAATAATAACTATTCCCTTTTTTAACCATAAATAAAAATGTTGTATTGGTATCAATTGAGAGTGCAATGTGACATTAGAGGTACAAAATTTGGTTAAAGTGCCTATTAACTACCAATTGTTCATAGTGTCAGGAATACTTACATATTTTTAAGAGAAAAAGGTTACTATATAGATATGGGTAGTATATACTTGGCAAAAGACCCTGAAGATTAGGATATCAAAGCTTCCATACAATCAATACATTAAAAATAAGGGTTTCCTTCCTCTTGAGAGGTAAGTTGCTCCATGGCAGGAGCTGAAACATTTAGATCTGGAAGGAAAAACCCATCATCATTAAAAAAGTTAATTATAGAAATAGAAGAATGATTATCTAACAATAACATGTTGTAGTGTTTCAATTTGCAATGTCAAGTTGTTAATCTCTCCTTTTTCTTGTTGAAGCTTCGTTTTTTATCACCTTGGAGATTAGGATACGAAATATTTCATAAAGTAAATACATTAAAAATAAAGCTTTCCTTCCTCTTGAGAGGTAACTTGATAGATGGTAGGAGCTAAAACATTTAGATCTAGAAGGGAAAACCCATCATCATTAGCAAAATCAATTATAGTAACAAAGGAATAATTATCCAACAATAACATGTTGTAGTGCTTCAATTTGTAATGTCAAGTTTAATCCAAGCTTTTGCTTGTTGAAGCTTCGATTTCTAGTCAACTAGGATGTCCATAATGGTGGTGACTTCAACAACTAGTTAATTGTGCTTCCATTTCATTTGCACCATTTAATATTGAAGATCCTGTATAACTTCCTCTTAAGAAGAGGGAGAGTGTTCTCTAAATATATTGAAAGAAAAATGTATTTATCTTATGTTTCTAATGGGTAGGCGCACCTAGATATATTTCCATATCCAATCAACTAAAGCCACAAAAAAAGTACCAAAATAAAACAATAGAGTCAAATTCCCCCCCAAGAGGTGATAAGTTCCACTCATTACTCCCAAGCGCCAAAATTAAGAAAATTGCCTCCACTCCTTTTAATTCCTCATGACAAGAACCTTTTGAAAACCTGTGAGACAAATAGTTCTCTGTGTGGGGTTGCAAAAGACACCCCTGCTTGCAGTAGAATGGAAATTGTTAGCGCTCAAATCTACCTCAGGCTGAAATGAGGTAAAACTCAAGGCTACATCAAACCACGCTCAGCCTCGTAGCTAGCCCTACGAGGACAGGAGAGGGCTCTCTCCGGGTCTATCTCGGCAAATGTTTTCAGAGGGGCTGAGATGACTTATAATGAACAATGAATACTGATTTTAGGCTAGTAAAGAGATAGGAATGTTTGATTTTGATTTTTGGGTTTTCGTTGGAGAAATGGGAAAAACAAATTTTGGGTCCGGGGATAAGGTCAGACCCTTGCAGATTTCGAGTTGGGGCGAGGTAAGTGAATGTCTTGATGCTTTTGATTGGATATACGGACAGATCAGACCGACGAGGAGCTGAAGAGGGCAAAGAAGAAACTTGGATCCTCTTCAAACAGTCGAAAACATATAGAACTAAATGAATTCAAAGGCAGAGCACGGTAAACTATGGATTCAACCTCATCTACTCATTCAATTTAGTTCAAAAGCATATGAAAGTAATGGCATACATTAAACTTGAAGAAATTACAGTAAACAGAGAGAAAACACCATCAAGAACAAAACACCACAAGGATCCCAACAAGTGCCACAAAACCTCTGATCTTTCCTTAGCCAAAATATAAAAAAATATGTACAATGGTGCCAAAAGTCTCCCAAGAGTCCAACTCTCCAACCTCTGAAAATGATTGAGAAATTACATCATATAGAGCATCCTAACTCCTTCCCACACCTCTAGGGGTCGAAATCCTCCTTCAGGGATCAGTTTCAACTAATTCTAAACAAGGAGCTAGAATCTAGGCATCCAAACAACTTGCCTCTAAAAGAGTGGAAACTGATTCATTTACATGATTTTCACTTTTTTGAGAGTGAATCTTCTAGAATAGGTAGAAATGAACCAAAGTTACATGCCAAACATAAATTTACATCATAATAACTCAAAAATTTCATCCACAAGTAAAACTGGTCTAAACTGGCCGAAAATCTGAGCTGGAAGTTGAAAATTCAGCCAAAATTTAAGTGGGTCGCATTTGAGCCAAGTGGGTCGCATTTTTTTTAGCCTGATTTTGAAGTACTTCCCGGCATCCAAATTGAGCTCATGATAGCTCGTTGGAAAGCCCTGGATGTTGACTATCCAACCCAAGTGGAATTTCCCAATTTGGAGCTCATTTGACCCTCCAAAACTTCTTTCTCCCAGAAGTACTTCCTGCTGGTGCAAAAGGTGGCAGCAAGGTGGTTTTCATGGTGTTTTTGAGCTCTTTGACCATCCAGAATCTGATGAAATGCTTAGGTAATGTCCGAGGATGCATAACTAACCATGAAAAATCCAAAAATGCAAAAATTTCCTTCAGCAAGTGTCCCGAAAAAAAGTGAGCATATGAGTGCGAGACCCACTTAACTGAAAAACCTGTTTTTAGACCCAAAAATTTCAAAATGACAAAATTTTCTCCGAATTCGCTCAAATTCGGAGCGAAGGTCCTCCATCATGTATCTTGCCCAGTCAACGAAGCCTCGGCCAAAATCCGAAGTGGATCAGGCCTTTCCGCCGTTTTAGTGCTTCGCTCAACCTCCTCTTCAGAATCTTCATTCTCGCTTTGAAAATATGCATGCGAGCCCAATAATGGCCTTTCATGTGACGAAGCATGTCTTTGTCTCTATCATTATCCTGTGAATGTACCTACGCTGATGAAGAAGGCGAGACCCCTTCCACGCCATGTGGAGATAGTACTCGCGCTGCTGATGAAGTCAACGAGACCCCTTCCACCCCGGGTGGAGATAGTACTCGTCGTGATGCTGAAAACAAAGCTCCGTGGCCTCTCTGATATGTTACCACTACTGGTGCACTTCTATGATCCATCTCAGTACATCAACCTCAACGGTTGAGTCACTGTCCTGCTCATATCCTTGCTCATAAACTGAATCCGTCTCTGACATGGCTTTGAACAAGATATTTGCAATATGGATGCTCATATAGGTGCAGTGAAGGCAAAGTCTTAATGTATTTTCAAAACCCAACAGATATCACCCATATACCCAAGTAGCAAGGGAAAACAAAAATCATCATAGGGATGGCTTTGTTTTAATGGCATAAACACTATCTTTGTGTTCAGATTGCAAGTAGGTTTGACAAATGACTACCAAATGCAAATGTGTAGTCAAGTTTTAATAATGGCCAAAATCTGTCAAAGGATTGTGTTTTATGTAATGTAGAAAAGGACCATCATTGCAAAGACCATATGAAAGACAAAATGAACATGACAATGGTAGTCGAAAGGTGATGACAGCAGTGATATGGTAATAGAGGTTAAATACAAGTCAACATGAAAACTGTGCAAAACATGAAAGGGTATAATGGCAATGACAAAATTATGACTGAGGGCGTGAAGGTCACATATACAATGGCGCTAGGGTGTGAACCATTCAAAAGCTTCCAAATTTTTCATAAACTGCTCATACAATTGAAAACCCTTGAGGAATCATTTGCATGGTGAAGGTAGGGTTTATACAAATTTCTCCCAGCATGATTAGTTTCTTCAACATCTAGGACATCCCAACTACATTAAAAATCCATTGGGCAATGATAAAAACCTGTTTGTACGCCGCCGGAGCTAATTTGAATCGAATCTGGGCACCCAATGCAATTTTCTGAGTTCTTTTTTTAAGTGGGTCGCATCTCCCTCAAGTGGGTCGCATGCCACAAGTGGGTCGCATGCGTTCAAATTTACATTGGCCAAAACGCACAGGTGGGTCGCATCTGCCAAGTGGGTCGCATCCCCCTCAAGTGTGGGTTCATCCATTTCCAAGTGGGTCGCATGCCTCTTGCCACATAGTGCATTTTGCAGGAAGCTTTTGGAGGCCTTCCCGGTGTCCAAATTGAGCGTGTGATAGCTCGTTGGAAAGCTCTTGGAGTCTAATTTCCAAAAAAAGTGGAATTATGCAATTTGGATTTCATTTACCCTGTCAAAAATCAAATCTCCCAACACTACTCCCAGCAGGTGCATCAATTCTCTTGGGGCAACGGTATGTTTGACTTTTCTCTAAAACCATGACACCTGTGTAGAAAATGAAGGAGGTTTTTCTTCCTTGGCATGTTTTGGACAAAAACCTCTCTCATTTTTCCAAAATTCATCTTTTATTGCTCTGAAAAATCTTTTGAGTAACACTTATCCCGATGTGTGAAACAAGGGATTTTGTCGAAATGAAGAGAAATGAAGGGGATAAAGGGCTTCTAAATTCTTGGGGAAATTTTGGGAAGTAGGGAGGGATGTTAGGAAGCAGGGGAAAGTGGAATCACAGAGATTGAGTGAGAGGAAGGGGTCCAAAAGGGCAAAACACAGGCCTAGCCTAGAAAATTGCCAAGTTGTGGCAAGAAACTAGGGTTTGTGCAAAAATGAGGAATTTGGGGAATCTCAGTGTTGGGAAGTGTTTAATAAGGTGAATTAAGGATGGGGGAAGGTGTATGAACATCAGGATACAAATTTTTTCGATGATTTGAACATCCAAGAGAAATTTTTACCAAAACCTCAGAGAGGAAATGGACTCACTCAGTAATAACCCAAGTTAAGAACAAGGTGTAAAATGACCCTTTGGAATCTAGCATGATGATGAAAACCCTCCGAATGATGGTACACTCAGCTGAATGGTGACATGGACCGACATTTGGAAAAATCTGGAAGGAGTGAACGCAAACCCTAGACCTAGTACTTAGTGAGCAAATTTTTCTTGAAGGCTCACTGAAATGACAAAATTTGACCCTGACACCTAAAAATCACTTTGTAAGAGCATGTTTGATCACTGGAGGAAGGCTGCAAAGACTGACACTAACATTGGCTCCAATGGGGATGGTAGCTCCTTGATAAAAGCCAAGAACCAAGCAGACTGGGAGAGCGTACTGTGTTATCCATCAAGCCATGGAATCATTATTTAACTGACAACACAAAACCTTTGACACATTTATTAATGAAAACTTGGACTAAAAACTAATGAATTGACGACACAAATTGACTCTCACTCAACTAAAAACTAACTCGATACTTAAACACAAGCGACAAACTAGAAATATGCTCAAAGTAGAGCTTATTCAATACAACCTACTCTAATTGTGCTTTACACCACCCGATCAAGTGAAATGGAACAGCCAATGCAACCATGTAAGCATGCTGGCTGTTGTTTGATTTCTTCCCACATGCTTACTTATGAACAACGAGAAATAAATACTGAAAGGCAACTCCCATGGAAACTTTGAACCAAGTGGACTGTTGATAAACTTGCAAAGCATGAATTGACTCGATGACTGCAAGAATGCCGCGAAAGGATCTTCATAAACATAGCTCTGGTCCAGATAATCTCTATACCTTGATCTTAAACTTTTCCTCACATCTCAGCATTTTTGTGATTATGTTAAGTCATTAAAAAGGATCCCTAAATTCATGAAAAATCAAACCGTTGCTTCATCTGCACGTAACAAAAGCCTCCTTTATCAATCTCCTCATATGACTGCAAACCTTGAAATGAGCTTTGTAATGAAAAATCTGTTAAACAAGAGAATGAAGGTGACCTTTGAATAAGATTATCATCAACATTATTTTCTGGCACATGGTTAGCTAATAAAGGAAAACTTTTACAGCAAACATCATCCAACACACGAGCAATAGGATCATCAAAAACTTGAGAAGACTGCTGCGTTGTATCCATTGAAATTGTCTGACATCCTACTGGCTGTTCATCTTTTTCTTGAGAGATATTATGAAGATGATGCCTTATGAACTGAAATGCTTCGAAACAAAAGGGTATAGAATCTTCCTGCATCATTAAATCCTGTACTTCAGCTCCCATACCTTCATCTGTAATCTCACCTTCAATTTCATTTGGTGGCTACAAATTTGATGCTACAGATTGCTCAAGAATTTCATTATCTATCTCATCCTCAACATCAACACTGAGAGATTGTTGATTTCTTATAGGCTGCTCATTTGAAGATTTACTATGCAATTTACACTTCAAAAACTGAAATGATTCAAAACAAAATGGTACGGAGTCACCTTGTATCATTTGATCACATGTACCAGCTTCCATGTCCTCATCTGCAACTTGACAATCAATGGCTTTCGAGGATTGCAAATATGAATATGAGAAGTCTTGATTGCCCTCCAGACGATCCAGATCAAGACTTGTTGACGTTTGATTTCTGATTGCATGGAAGTTATCTCTGATGAACTGAAATGAATCAAAACAAAAAGGCAAAGATCCTTCACTTACTTCAAAATTTGCTGCACTTTCCTCATCATTGTCATAGCTGATATGCATCGTTTGATCATCGCACTTCGAGCCGATGAAAGTGAATCCCCTCCTCGCACAAACTAGCTACCGATTTGTCTGCAAATTAGCTTCGTTTTGAGAACATAATCATCATCTATACCGATCAAATCGAGGCACCATCCGCATAAAACACATCATCAAACATACACATCATATCAAGAAATGCCTCTCTCTTCTTCACAATGATCTATAAAATAATCATCATGATAACCGGGACTAAACAAATGTTTTGGATCACAATTTGTTCTCAATGTCATTTTCATTTTTTCTACCATTTTCCGCACCATCTCTTCTCTATCGTTTACAAAAAGATCAAGCTTGTCCTCCGAAGGTGTCACCGCTCCAAACATTCTTTGTTCTTCCTTCAACTTTGCCCTTCGGATCAGAAAATGAGCCTCTACATTTACTGCATTGTTCTGTATCTCTTTAAGTGTTGCAATATTCTTTTCTCTCAGCTGAAACTCCATTTCCCGATCAAAGGCACCCTGTGAGCAAGAGAGCAAATCTAGAGAAGGTCTTATATCAATCGGCATCGTAATAATATACTTGGTTAAATCTAGCTAAAAATTGTTGTACCTGTCTTCACCGGCATTCTTTGTTTCATCATACTTTCTATAATCAACAAAAAGTTATGTCTCGATCATCCAATTGCCAAGGAAAATCAATTAACCGCTGAAATCGTGATGCTCGTACTTCCGGCAAATGGCTTTTGAACCAACTCTTCACTCGGCCTTGCAAAGAAAGAGCAAAAAGTCTGATACTAACATCTTCATCATCAACTTCAAAAAGATCTTGAAAAGTCTCAACATTCTGCACATGTTGCTCAGCGTTGACATTGTTACATTCACCGTCAAATTTCGGTAGATATAGGTCATAATTTGCAGGAAAAGCATGAAGAATAGAAGGTAAAACAAGAGGTTTGTACCGATTTGGAATTTTACAAGGTGTAGGGGTTTGTACAAGAGCTGTGGGATCAGTTTTGTTTTCTGGCTCATCACTCTGAAGAGAGTCATCATAAGATGTGGAAAAAGTAAGGAGGCCAGGATCAAAGGGAAACTCAGTATTTACACTCTTTGAATAGGTCGAGTGAAGGTTTTGATCACCTTTCTCATACAACAAACTTTGAAAAACTTTCAGGATAGCTTCAAGACCAAAGATAGAAGTACTTACGAGGAAAGGACAGGATCCTGAATACCATTCCCACTTTAGATACCCGAACTTTGTGTAAGATCCTTCCATTTTCTCGTAGAGTCACCTCCGTACTTTGAATTGAGTCACTGTGTGAATGATTTCACTTTCTTATGTCCTGGATCGTTGTCCACCATCAACCAATGTATCTGGATCTTGATACACGCATTTAGGGGAATTCGCAAATCAAGGGACACATTCACAAGCTAAACCGGAGATCGACTGAAGCAGCTTTTATCTACTATGCACTCGCAAAGCAAGGTGCAGTTCGAAGGCTACCTGGCGTGACTTCAGACTCCGTCTATAGCAAGCAAACGTTTTGAGTTTTTCCCCAGTGGAGTTGCCACTATGTTAGCGCTCAAATCTACCTCCTCAGCCGAAATAAGGTAAACTCAAGGCTACATCAAACCACGCTTAGCCTCGTAGCTAGCCCTACGAGGGCAGGAGAGGGCTCTCTCCTAGCTCTATCTCGCAAATGTTTTCTGTGAGGGTCAAGATGACTTATAATGAACAATGAATACCGATTTTTAGGCTAGTAAAGAGATAGGTATGTTCGATTTTTTATTTTTGGGTTTTCGCTGGAGAAATGGGAAAAACAAATTTTGGGTCCGGGGATAAGGTCAGACCTTTGCAGATTTCGAGTTGGGGCGAGGTAGGTGATTGTCTTGATGCTTTTAATTGGATATACAGACAGATCAGACCAATGAGGAGCTAAAGAGGGCAAAGAAGAAACTTGGATCCTCTTGAAACAGTCGAAAACATATAGAACTAAATGAATTCAAACGCAGAGCACGGTAAACTATGGATTCAACCTCATCTACTCATTCAATTTAGTTCAGAAGCATATGAAAGTAATGGCATACATTAAACATGAAGAACTTACAGTAAACAGAGAGAAAACACCATCAAGAACAAAACACCACAAGGATCCCAACAAGTGCCGCAAAACCTCTGATCTTTCCTTAGCCAAAATATGAAAAAATATGTACAATGATGCCAAAAGTTTCCCAAGAGTCCAACCTGTAGAATGTCTCAGAAATTACAATATATAGATCACTCTAACTCCTTCCCACACCTCTAGGGGTAGAATTCCTCCTTTAGGGATCAGTTTCAACAAATTCTAATCATGGAACTACAATCTAGGCAGCTAACAACTTGCCTCTAAAAAAGTGGGAACTGATCCATTTACATGATTTTTACTTTTTTGAGAGTGAATCTTCTAGAATAGATAAAAATAAGCCAAAGTTACATGCCAAACCTACCTCTACATCATCATAATAATCAAAATTTTATCCACAAGTAAACCGGTCTAAACCGGCTGAAAACTGGAAATGGAAAGTTGAAAACTCAGGCCAAAATTTAAGGCCGTATTTTTTTATCCTGATTTTAGTACTTCTCGGAGTCCAAATTGAGCTCATGATATATTTTTTGAAAGCCCTGGATGTTGACTATCCAACCCAAGTGGAATTTCTCAATTTGGAGCTCATTTGACCCTCCAAAAATTCTTTCTCCCATAAGTACTTCCTGCTGGTGCAAAAGGTGGCAGCAAGGTGGTTTTCATGGTGTTTTTGAGCTCTTTGACCATCCAGAATCTAATGAAATGCTTAGGTAATGTCTGAGGATGCATAACTAACCATGAAAAATCCAAAAATGCAAAAATCTCCTTCAGCAAGTGTCCCGAAAAAAAGTGAGCATATGAGTGCGAGACCCACTTAACTGAAAAACCTGTTTTTAGACCAAAAAATTTCAAAATGACAAAATTTTCTCCGAATTTGCTCAAATTCAGAGCGAAGACCCTCCATCATGTATCTTGCCCAGCCAACGAAGCCTCGGCCAAAATCCGGAGTGGATCAGGCCTTTTCCGCCGTTTTAGTGCTTCGCTCAACCTCCTCTTCAGAATCTTCATTCTCGCTTTGCAAACATGCATGCGAGCCCATTAATGGCCTTTCATGTGACGAAGCATGTCTTTGTCTCTATCATTATCCTTTGAATGTACCTACGCTGATGAAGAAGGCGAGACCCCTTCCACGCCATGTGGAGATAGTACTTGCGTTGCTGATGAAGTCAACGAGACCCCTTCCACCCCATGTGGAGATAGTACTCGTCGTGATGCTACAAACAAAGCTCTGTGGCCTCTCTAATATGTTACCACTACTGGCGCACTGCTATGCTCCATCTCAGTACATCAACCTCAATGGTTGAGTCACTGTCCTGCTCATATCCTTGCTCATAAA
The DNA here is from genome assembly GCA_034641835.2 of Pinus albicaulis. Classification (NCBI taxonomy): domain Eukaryota; kingdom Viridiplantae; phylum Streptophyta; class Pinopsida; order Pinales; family Pinaceae; genus Pinus; species Pinus albicaulis. The sequence goes on along the minus strand of CM076573.1, from coordinate 778,600,897 downwards.
CTGAATCCATCTCTGACATGGCTTTGAACAAGATATTTGCAATATGGATGCTCATATAGGTGCAGTGAAAGCAAGATTTTAATGTATGTTCAAAACCCAACAGATATCACCCATATACCCAAGTAGCAAGGGAAGACTAGAATCATCATAGGGATGGCTTTGTTTTAATGGCATAAACACTATCTCTGTGTTCAGATTGCAAGTAGGTTTGACAAATGACTACCAAATGCAAATGTGTAGTCAAGTTTTAATAATGGCCAAAATCTGTCAAAGGATTGCTGTAATGTATAATTATTGCAAAGACCATATGAAGGAAAGACAAATGAACATGACAATGGCAGTCAAATGATGATGACAGCAGTGATATAGTGATGGAGGTTAAATACAAGTCCACATGAAAACTGTGCAAAACATGAAAGGGTATAATGGAAATGATAAAATGATGACTGAAGGCATAAGGGTGACATATACAATGGCGCTAAGGTGTGAACCATTCAAAAGCTTCCAAATTTTTCATAAACTGCTCATACAATTGAAAACCCTTGAGGAATCATTTGCATGATGAAGGTAGGGTTTATACAAATTTCTCCAAGCGTGATTATTTTCTTCAACATCTAGGACGTCCCAACTACATTAAAAATCCATTGGGCAATGATAAAAACCTGTTTGTACGCCGCCGGAGCTAATTTGAATCGAATCTGGGCACCCAACGCAATTTTCTGAGCTCTGTTTTTAAGTGGGTCGCATCTCCCTCAAGTGGGTCGCATGCCACAAGTGGGTCGCATGCGTTCAAATTTACACTGGCCAAAACGCACAAGTGGGTCGCATCTGCCAAGTGGGTCGCATCCCCCTCAAGTGGGTCCCATGCCTCTTGCCACATAGTGAATTTTGCAGGAAGCTTTTGGAGGCCTTCCCAATGTCCAAATTGAGCGTGTGATAGCTCGTTGGAAAGCTCTTGGAGTCTAATTTCCAACACAAGTGGAATTATGCAATTTTGATTTCATTTACCTTGTCAAAAATCAAATCTCCCAACACTACTCCCAGCAGGTGCATCAATTCTCTTGGGGCAACGGTATTTTTGACTTTTCTCCAAAACCATGATACCTGTGTAAAAAGTGAAGGAATTTTTTCTTCCTCCGCATGTTTTGGACAAAAACCTCTCTCATTTTTCCAAATTTCATCTTTGATTACTCTGAAACATCTTTTGGAGGAAACTTACCCCGATGTGAAACAAGGAATTTTGTCGAAATGAAGCGAAATGAAGGGGATAAGGGGCTTCTAAATTCTTGGGGAAATTTTGGAAGTAGGGAGGGATGTTAGGAAGCAGGGGAAAGTGGAATTCCCGTAGATTGACTGAGGGGAAGGGGTCCAAAAGGGAAAAACACAAAGCCTAGCCTCTAGAAAATCAAGCAAGTCATGGCAAGAAACTAGGGTTTGTGCAAAAATGAGGGGAATTTGGGGAATCTCTGATGGGAAGTGTTTAATGAGGTATATTAAGGATAGGGGAAGGTGTTTGAACATCAGGAGACAAGTTTTTCCAATGATTTGACCATCCAAGAGAAATTACCTCCAAAACCCTAGGAGAGGGAAATGGACCTTACCAAGGCACAACTGAAGCATGAACAAGGTGTAAAATGACTCAATGGAACTTGACATGATGATGGCAACCCCCTGAATGATGATACACTCAGCTGAATGGTGACATGGACTGACATTTGGACAACTTTGGAAAAAGTGAAAGCAAACCCTAGACCTAATGCCTAGTGACCAAATTTTGCTTGAAGACTCATTGAAATGACAAAATTTGACCTTGACACTTTAAATCACTTTGAAAGAGCATGTTTGATCACTGGAGGAAGGCAGCAAAGGCTGACTCTAACAGAAATAACAATGACATTGATATAATAACATAGTTGAAAGGGTGAGACCAAAAATAGATAGATTATTACCATTCCCTTAGAGTTATCATACCTCCTGATGAAGTCCCCTATCCTCATCCAATGGTTAGGTCGAAACATATGAGCTAACTCACCATGGAATCTAGGTCGAGCATCCAAAACATCCTCTCTCAATTCCACACACCGCAATCTAGGACCATCACCATCCACCCATGAAAAATACAAAGTGTGTCGCTCAAGGATTCCAGATTTGAAGCTAATTTCTACATGGGAGGGGTTCCATCCAATGCTTAGACACATCATTATTGGAAATTTGTCTAATGAACTCCACACAATTGAGTACTATGTCCTCCTTTTCACCTACAAGGTTCATTGTATGAATGAGATGAGAACTCACATGCCTTGATGCCCATTGTATCCCTCAACACATGCTTATACTAAGTGAATCTCCTACTTGCTTTAAATTCCATTGCCACTTGTCATAATCATAGGATGGGGTGATGAATTTCCTTATCATTCAAATAGAGGTTTCCCACTTCAAACCTCAATGCTTTATTTTCCAACTGACTTGCTTTAGTATTGTTCTACATAAGTATATGCCATATTTTAATATTTTGCATTGCTTTGAGATGCATTATAATCTGATTGGAAAGAGAATTGAGTGAAAAATCTAATATGAAGGATCTAAAAAAATGTGCCTTATTATAATTTTTAAATCCCAAATTAAAATTCCATCTTTGTAATTATTTCTAGCATTGCCCAAACTCCACTAATAAAAAAAATTGATTTTCCTTTTCTACCACTTTTACAGATAATAAATATACTTATTACATATTAATGACTAAATTATAATAAATTCTACCACCAATCAATATATATATATGTGTGTGTGTGTGTGTATGTATATATATAACTAAATTATAATGAATTTTACAACTAATCAATATATATATATATATATATAAAGATCATTTTTGCTATTGAATATATAAAAATTATCTTTATATATTCAATAGCAAAAATTATCTTTATATCTATATATATATATATATATATATATATATATATATATATATATATATATATATATATATATATATATATATATATATAAGCTGCCCAATGGTGCATTACTTGCAATTCGAATATCTCCAAAATATATTTAGGCCAATAGGCCTTCCTTTTGAATCATCTCACCTTATCTCTTTGTCAACCTTTTTTTTTGTGCTGATGACATCTGTCCTGAATGCCTGTTGGTGACATTTGTACTGAATGCAATGAATGCTCCCACAAAATAAGAAATAAAAGTTCAGAGAATGTGAGAGGTGTGATATCATTAACGCGTTTCATGTGTCCAATGAAAATGGAAAAACTGTGGCATGTGCGTTTAATTCTTGATAGCCTACACCATATTTATGGGGCAAAACCACGCCGTAAAATACCAGAATAGCAGAATTCTAGCGAAGCCCAGAGATTCTCCAAAGGCGCCTCACTCAAAGTTCATAAATAGGAACAATTGGGGGTTGATCATTTCTTTCTGAATTTGGTTGGGATGGCAGCTCGAGTACCTGGAGGCTGGATGAGCGGCAACTGAAGGATCTACTAATCATTTCTTTCTAAATTTGGTTGGGGATGGTAGCTGGAGTACCTAGAGGAGCGACGACTGAAGGATCCGGTCAAGAAGCATTCAGAGTTCATCAGCTACACCATCTAGCTACACATCTATTTGTGGATTGAGAAGACTACCGAAGTTCATCAGCTACCCCATCTATTTATGGACTGAGAAGACTACCGAAAAGGAGGTGAGTGACGACGAAGAGGAGGCAGATGAGAAGAAGGAAGATGAAGGGGATATCGAGGAAGTGGAGGAGGACAAGGAGAAAGGAAAGAAGAAAAATAAGGTGAAAGAAGTGTTGCATGAATGGAATCTGATGAACAAGCAGAAGCCTATATGGATGAGGAAGCCAAAGGATATTACTAAGGAAGATGAAGGGGATATCGAGGAAGTGGAGGAGGATAAGGAGAAAGGGAAGAAGAAAAAGAAGGTGAAGGAATTGTCGCATGAATGGAGTCTGGTGAGGAAATTATTCCTGAATACTTGGGCTTTGTGAAAGGTGTGGTGGATTTTGACGATCTACCTCTCAACATCTCCAGGGAGATGCTGCAATAGAACAAGATCCTAAAGGTGATCAGAATATTTTGGTGAAGAAGTGTATTGAAATGTTTAGTGAGATCGCCGAGAACAAAGAGGACTATGCCAAGTTCTATGAGGCATTTTTGAAGAACTTAAAATTGGGGATACACGAGGACAGCCAGAACAGGGCCAAGCTTGTGGATTTTCTATATCACTCGACAAAGAGCAGAGACGAGCTGACGAGCCTCAAGGACTATGTGACCCAGATGAAAGAGGGGCAGAAATACATGTATTACATCACGGGCAAGAGCAAGAAGGTGATGGAGAACTCTCCGTTCTTGGATAGAATGAAAAGGAAAGGGTATGAAGTACTGTTCATGGTGGATTCCATCAATGAGTATGCCATATGGCAGCTCAAAGAGTACAACAGGAAGAAGCTGGTTTCTGCAATGAAAGAATGGCTGAAGCTGGAGCTGGAGGAGACATAGGAGGAGAAGAAGAAGAAATCCGCATTCGAGAGCTTGTGCAAAGTGATCAAGGACATTTTGGGTGACAAGGTGGAGAAGTCGTGGCTTCAGATTGCATTGTGGTATATCTGTGTTGTCTGGTGACTGGCGAGTATGGATGGACAGCGAACATCGAGAGAATAATGAAGGCTTGGGCCCTCCACGACAACTCCATGTCGTCCTACATGTCCAGTAAGAATACTATGGAAATCAACCTGAGAACTCCATCATGGAGGAATTGCGAAAGAGAGCCGAGATGGACAAATCAGTGAAGGATATGGTGATGCTCTTGTATGAAACTGCCCTTCTCACCTCAGGTTTTAGTTTGGAGGATCCAAACACATTGGATGCCAGAATCCACATAATTCTGAAGCTTAGCCTCAGCATTGAGGACGATGCCACCAGTGAGCTGGATGCAGACATGCCGCCCTTGGAAGAGGACGCCTCTCTCCAGGAGGAGAGCAAGATGGAGGAGGTCGACTAAGTCTGCCATTGAATCGTCTAAGAAAGAAATCAAGTTTTCCGAGAGCGGTTTCTTTTCTTTTGTTCAAGATTGTTGGTCATGATAATTGCGTGTTACTGAGTATTTGTTGTGTTGTATACAAATTCCTTTTCATGAATTAAAATTGTTATTTTCTTTCTTTCATGAATTAGAATTTGTTTTTTTTTTTTTTTGAATTTGAAAGTGAAATTGGTGGAAGGTGTTTGTGAGTGGATTGTCCACAAGATACACTAAAATTTGATGGAGAGGAGTTTGTAAGTGTGTATGAGCTTGTTGGCCATCCATATTATACCCACTTTGTTGGGCACATTGTTATACGTCGACACTCTTCGGTCTCTGGGAAAGCATAAGTGCCTGGAATTAATGTCGATCACATAGAAATTTGTAGGGATGAAACAAGACACAGAAACATTGTTGGGACTGCAAATCTATCCATGAACCAGAGGTTGACAAGAGTATTGAAGAATCTTATCTATCATGGATTGGCAATGTCATAGGTGTTAAATATGGAGACATAGAAGTAGCATGGGCAGATGAAACAATGTCAAAGGTATGCCATTTTCTTGTTTCCTTATATTGAAATATTACAAATGAATGTATTTTTCATTGTACTGCTCAAGTACTATCCCTTCTATGAGGAAGATCTGCTTATTTGTTCCTCCTCCTTTGGCTCTACTATTGAGCCATTCTGTTTTTTACCTGGATATTTTCCTTACATGTGGTTAGTTACAGAGGCAGAATGGTAGAGCTATGAAACAAATATGAAACTAATTTTATAGTATGATAGTCTAAAGGTTAAATCTTGCTTGTTTGTAAATGTAGCTTGGACCTCGACAAATATTGTTGGTTGATAGTTATGATGATGAAGAAGAAGATGAGACTGCTAGCTGGTAAACTAGTGATGATGATGATGAAGATGAAGAAGAAGAATATGATACTGCTAGTTGGGAAACTGTTCAAGAAGATGATATAGATGAGCCTCCTACCTGGGAAATTGTTAAAGAAGATGATAGAGTTGAAGTTACAAGCCGGTAAACTTTTGAAAAAGATGGTAAAATCAAAGCTGTAAGCCGGGAAACTGTTGATTCTGATTCAGTTAAGTCTATATCCAATACAATTGATAAGGAGCATACAAATGAGGAAATTAATATAGTGCATAGCTTCTCTAGCAGTAGTTGTCATGAGCCAGGTCAATTTAAACATTTTGATAGTATAAGTGACTCTTTGGATTACTTTCATTAGAATGAAACAATACATGTATATTTATCAAGGAGCATGTTTTTCTCATTCCATTTTATGATTTTTTATTTGGGGGCAGGGCTAAAACTTTTGAATATCTTCGTGCAGCCTATCAATAAGGGGAAATGGATGAAGAAAATAAATCAAGAATGGAACATCTTGAAAAACACTTACCAGGTAACTCCTAAGCCATGCGGCCTTTTTTTCACTGGTTTATTAAATGAGTTCATGATATTTGAACATTCACTAATAGGGAAACACTATTCTAGACAATCATATTTCCTTCAATTTTGCCTTTTCTGTTTTCAATATTATTTTCTTGTTTTCTCTTGGGTAGCAGGAAGTTGCAAAGTGACAAATTTTGTGTACCACAGAAACAATTTTAATTTGTAACCCAATTGTTCATGAGAATACGATGGACTCATCTGTACTTGCAAAAAAGTAGAACAAATAAAATTATGGGCAAAGAGTTTTATTCCTCTGCTTGTTAAAATAAAGGTTGTTCTAACTTCTACTATATGAACTCTGCATTGATTTGACAGATACAATTTTTGTTAGAATATATGAGGATAGGATGGATTTGTTGAGAGGTGTGATTGTTGGAGCAAACGTGACTCCATACCAAGATGGACTTTTCTTCTTTGATATTCATTTTCCATATGACTATCCTGATGCACCACCAGTAAGCAATTAACCAGAACTGTTTGATTTGAAAGTGAAAATGAGATCTCAAGTTTTGTTTTGAACTTAAATGAAAGTCTCATTTATCTTTATGTTGGCTTTTAATTTTACAGTTAACTTACTACCATTATGGTAGGTTACGGCTGAATCCAAATCCATATAAGAATGGAAAAGTCTGTGTTAGTCTTTTAAACACATGGATAGGAAAAAGGAATGATGTGTGGAACCCGTTGTCATCAAACGTTTTCCAAGTGATTGTTTCTATTAAAGGATTGGTACTAAACGATAATCCTTATTTTAATGAACCTGGATTTGAGAAACAGATTGGTTCAATGGAAGGGGAGAAGAACTCTTTAGCCTGCAAATAAAACTATTTTCTCCTATCATGCAATTCAATGTTGTACGCACTACGAAGGCCTCCAAAGGTAGAATTCTAGAGATATTTTCATTTACACACATATTTTCAATCTTTATCTAGGAATCATTCTAAATATACTGATTGTCATCTGCGCAACATTTTGAGATGTTTGTTAGAGAGCATTTTAAAAAACGTGGTCAGTATATTATTCATGCTTGTGATGCATATATGAAAGGCGCTCAAGTTGGATCACTGTCAGAGGATTGTACGTTGCCATCAAATGTAGGAGAAGAGTCTGAAAATCAGGGTGCTAATTTTGCAGGCTTCAAGCTTATACTACTTATAATTGTTCCCAAACTTATTGGAGCCTTCAGTGAAATTGGAGTAGATTGCCAAGAATTTCAGGAGTCAATAGCCAAAGAATCCAAGGGACTATCTAGCTCATACCGTATGAATTAAAGTCACATATTAATAATGAGAAAATTTCATGAAGGATCTGATGTGTTGGATTCTTACTTGGAAAATACAAATGCGGTTATTTCTTCTTTGAAAGGTTCTATGTGGAATTTAAGAGCTCATGTACTGTGGTAAAAGTTGTCATTGCTTCCGTCAATCTATTGCAATGTTGTTACATTATGGAATATTGGATTCTTACTTGGAAAATCTATTGCAATGTTGTTACATTATGGAATATTGGATTTTTATTTGGCAAATACAAATCCTGTTATTTCTTTCAAAGGCTTTATGTGGAAAAGTTTTCATTACATCCGTCAATCTAATACAATGTTTTTAAATTATGGAATATGTTTGTAAATTTACCATGTTAGTTGTAAATTTTATTCATATGTATTTTTCAAAAGCATTCAAATTGTTAAATGTTTCTGATGCTATCTTAAACATTTTGAAAATTTGGGTTTTTTATTTAACTAAAAATACATTATAATTATTTGACAGGTTAGTATTTAAACACTATAATCAAGCCACCATAACCAAGTTTTTTGTGTTATTTTTGTGGTTAAATTATATGAATTTCTCGAGAATTAAATTGTGGTCATTTAAAATATCTTGTTAAATATAGTAATGATAAATATTTTGAGAACCAAAAAAAAGTATGCAATTGAAATTATTATTATTATTATCATTTTAAATATACAAGCTTGAGACCCATAGAAAGGGGGTCTCATATATGGTATCAATGTGAGGTTAAAAATATTGAACCTAAGAATCCACTTGTGCATGGGTCCACTAGCCCCAAAATTTCTTCCTACTTGCAACAAATGGGGATCATGTGAAAAACCTTAGTCAGAATGGAGACATTTTGAAAGTAGATCATAAAAAATATATGGAAAATAGACAACTAATTTTTTGGAATAAGAACATATAATAAAAAACTATCCAAAGGTATGAGCATGAGGAAGCAATAGTCAAAACTCATTGAAGTCCTAATAATAATTAAACTTAAGATATAAAATATGACTAGAAGTAAAATCATCTCTATTAGATGAAATTTCCTAAGAAGTAAAGTCATCTTTGTTAGATGAAATTTCCTTAGCAGTGCCCGAGTACTCTTAACCCATAGGGTTGCCCAAGACTTCTGATAGATTGTGTGTGTGATGGTGTCTAGTTAACCCATACAATTCACAATACAAATGTGCAAAACAAAAGTAAATAAGGAGAATCGTATGCACCTTATCTTGGAAGGTGGTTATCTAGAAATTGTGGTGATTGAATTCCCGGAGATATTGGCTTTGTGAATATTTTCACTCTGACATGCACATAGACAACATAAAACCTCTAATTCTATGTTCTTGCAAACTGAAGTTAGCATTAACATCATGAAAACCCAAATAGAAACACAAATAATATCACAAATGTTGAAAATGCAGCAAGATGATGGAGCTTAGTGAAATGAAGTCGCCTTCACTAAGTGGGGCCGCAGGCGATTTTTGGCGCAAAGTCTATTTTTAGACTATGTCTATTTTTAGACATATGGAGCATGGTCCAGGGGTTGCAGTATGTTATTCTTGGAGTATTGGTCATGTTGGTAAAAATAGATGGACCTCTATTTTTAGACATTTATGTCGAAGTCTATTTTTAGACTGCCTATCCTAAAAATAGGGAAGTCAAATATTATTTACCCTTAATAATATTTGGACTCTAAACTTCAGCCATTTTCTGATCACTGCCACTCAAGCTGCTTAAGGTCATCTAAGGTGAGGAATTACGCTATTCCTAGGGGTTTGGTGAGCTCATGCATGGTTGACTTCAGTTAGGACTTCAGTGGCAGAAGTTTGGTGGAGTTGATGAGACAATTGGTGGAGTTGTGTTCGGTTTAACTTAGTTGAACTAGTTTTATTCAACTCAAGAACACATCAGTTCACTACAGTGCATGGACAGTTCAGTGGAGACCAGTGAAAGAGGTAGATGAAAGGTTTGAGATAGCTATCAGTTGTGACACCAGTTGTGCATGAGATTTGCACCACACTTGGAGGAATTTCCCATGATGATTGCGCTGTCAAGCCAAGGAAATTCGAACCTTGGATCTCTCATTAGACCAGCCTTGATTGCGCAATAGAGGCAGGCAACTAGTGGATGTGTTTTGAACCTATGACTTGTTCAAAACCAAGCTAGTTTGTGTGTAACTTTATGAGATAGTACTGAGTACTTGTGAGGAATATTGTGCTATGTGTTACATGTTTTCTCCATTATAATATACACAATAGCTGAGGGGTTTTTAGCTATAAGCTTTCCCCATACATATTGTGTAATGTGTGTGATGTTTTGATGATCTTTTGATCGCATACCGCTTGTTTTATTTCCGCATGTGTGATGATCTGAGTGGAAGAGATTATGTGTTGCATATGAATTCGAATTGATATGTGATCAGGATAATCTCAGTGGATAAATCTTCTTTATTCAGCAAATTTCTACATGGTATCGGAGCTATTGAAGCAGGTATTGATCATCACAGTGATTACAAACTTATTTTGGTAGACAGAGTCTGCATGCGGGCCAGGTAGCCTCTGGATCCATCCTTTCCTTTGAAAGGTGATATATCCAGTAAATGCCCCTGTAGTCAATCTCTGTGCTAGAAATAATTTGTTCTCACAGATCAAGAGCGGTTGATCTTTGAGCTTGGAATTCGAATTTTGCAGCAGTTTTGTTTTCTTGGTGCCGGAGTTGAAAATGTATTTCAATGGTTTGCGACTCGAATATGCTCTTAAAGGCAGTTCGAATTATATTGCATGGAAGGATCGCATGGAGGCAGTATTAGAAGATAATGGACTGAAGGAGTTCGTAGATACGGATGTCCAAAAGCCCACTGATACTGCTGAAGTCGAAGCTTGGCAAAAGAAGATGGCGAAATTTCGAAGGATTCTGTTGGAGGGCGTCAAGGATCATATTGTATCCAGCCTGCATGGAAAATCTTCTCCATATATAATGTGGAAAGCTTTGACGGATCTATTCCAGAGTAAGAGCGACCAAAGGAAGCTAGCGCTCAAAGATAAGCTCAGAAACATCAAGATGGAGAAAGGCGACAGTATCGCCAAATACCTCACGAAGTTCACTCAATGCAGAGATGAGCTGGGAAGTGTGGGGGTGACTGTCGAAGATGAGGACATGGTGGACTTGGCTCTCCTTGGTCTTCCGAAGGCTTGGCATTCATATCAAGATAGTGTCAATGGTCGGGAGAAGTTGCCGGGATGGGAGCGCCTTTGGGCGGATCTCATGCAGGAGGAGATAAGGAGGACTACCAGGGATGGATCTTCATCCAAGGTATCTGATGAAGAAAATTGCGCTTTGGCTGCCAAAGCAAAGAAGGGGAAGAGCAAGAAGGCTTCTCAGTCTGGTGCGAAAGGCAAGAAGCAAGACATGTCCAAGGTGAAGTGTTTTCACTGTCACCAGCATGGACACTATGCCACAAATTGTCCGCAGAAGAAGAAAATAAGAAGGCTGTCGGATCTGCAGCAGGAGAGGCATTGGCTTCTCAATTCGAACTGGATTTTTCACTGATCGCATGCTTGGTTTCAAGTGTGGCGGGATCAGTTTGGTTCTTGGACAGTGGTGCGTCATTTCACATGACTGGAGATCGAGATCTGTTTTCAGATCTGGAGGAAAAAGATCTTGGAGTGCACATCGAGATGGGCGATGATGGTAGATACAGCAGGACTGCATCGGCATCTACTTAGAGGGAGTTCCGGTAAAACCTTTCATCATGAATTTTTTGTGATGTTCCGTGATTGATGAAGAACCTGGGATCTCCGTGGCGATGTTGGAAGACAAGGGGTGGTGATGTGGTTCGTCGAAGGAAGCCTTCCTGCTGCAAGAAGACCACCGGTGACCGAAGATAGGGGTTCGAGTTAAGAACCTTTATCACCAGAAGGACATGGTCACAAGAAAGCAATGAAATGTACAAGGAGAAGTGGTGAGCTGGGATGATGAGGGCGAGTTGTGGCATCGGAGATTGGGCCACCTTCACCATGGCGCTTTGAAGATACTGCAGCAGATTTCTACTGGGCTTCCTAAGGGTACACTTGCACAGTCAGATCAGTGCAAGGGATGTACCTTAGGAAAGTATGTGAAAGCCACCTTTCACGAGAAGGATAGTCACACCACGATGATCCTTGAGAGAGTTCACACAGACGTGTGTGGTCCTTTCTTAGTAGCTTCGACAACAAAGCATAAGTACTATGTGATCTTTGCTGATGATTTCTCTCGAAAGTGATGGCTCTTCTTCATGCAGAAGAAGAGCGATACATTCACGAAGTTCTGTGAGTTTAAAGCACTGGTCGAGAAGGAGTCGGGGAAGAAGGTGATTGCTCTAAGGAGTGATAATGGTGGTGAATTCATCTTGGCTGAATTCAAGGAGTTCTGCAGCGTAGAAGGGATTTGGAGAGAGCTCATCGCACCCCATAACCCACAGCAGAACGGAGTGGCTGAGCGGAAGAACAGAACGATCGTGGGTGCTGCACGGGCGATGTTGCATGATCAGGGCCTACCCCTTCACTTGTGGGCTGAGGCATGCAATACAGCAGTGTATGTGCAGAACCGTTGTCCTCACAAGGTTCTTGGCATGAGACACCTGAGAGGCGTCTCGGCAAGAGGCCCTCGATATTTCTCATCCGGAGAATTATTGAATTGATCCGTTTACATGGTTGTGATTCATGATGCTGTAAAGAAGCTGGATCTGACCGCAGAGGTTGGAATATTTGTGGGGTACACTGATACACCTCACAACTATCGGGTGTATTTGTCAGACAGTCGCAAGACTGTTGTGCGACGGGATATCAAGTTTTAGGAGGAGAAAGCCATGCAGTGTTCGCTTGAGAGGGAGCTACACTTGCATGCAGATGAGGAGCTGTTAGTTCCTAAGGAGGAGCTTCCGGATGTGGATCAGCCACAAGAGGAGATTCAGGAGGTGGAAGAAACCACCCATGCAGCGCCAACCATCAGAGGGCGCATGCGCACTACAGAAGCTGAGCGACTGGCTCGGGATGCAGAGAAGGTTGTAGGACCACCTACAGCACAGCGCAGACAGAGGCAGTCACCGGATCGGTACACTGGATACATGGCTCTTGTGAGTCAATGTGTTGTGACAGAGCCATCCTCTTTTGAGGAAGCTGTGGAGGAACCCGCATGGGTTGATGCCATGATCGAAGAATATGATTCAATCATCAGGAACAGTGCATGGGAGATTGTCCCAAGACCGGTTGGGAAATCAGTTGTAGGTTCGCGATGGATCTACAAGGTGAAGCAGGCGGCTGACGGGAGTGTGGAGAAGCACAAGGCGAGATTTGTCGCCCGTGGCTTCTCACAGATCGAGGGGATTGACTATGAGGAGACTTTTGCACCTGTCGCAAGGTACTCTTCCATACGGACGATCCTTGCTCTCTCAGCGCAGATGGGGTGGCACATTCATCAGATGGATGTGAAGACTGCGTTCCTCAACGGAGTCATTGAGGAGGAGGTGTACATAGAGAAGCCTGAAGGTTTTGAGATCTTCAGCAGTGAGTCGCATGTGTGCCGACTCAAGAGAGCACTGTACGGGCTGAAGCAAGCACCTCGTGCTTGGTACACTCGGATAGACAGCTACTTCACCGGGCTTGGATTCTCCAAGAGTGAGGCGGATCCAAACCTGTACCAGATTGTGGTGGAGGGGAAGCCGTTGATCATCGTACTGTATGTAGATGATCTGATTTTGACTGGCGATGAGCAGTTGATACTTTCATGCAAGGAGGATCTTGCACGAGAGTTTGAGATGAAGGACTGGGGCATCCTTCATTATTTCCTGGGATTGGAGATTTGGCAGCGCAGCGGAGGACTGTTTGTTTCTCAGGGCAAGTATGCCCGGGAGATTCTGGAGAGGTTCAACATGCAAGGCTGCAAGCCTGTTGACACTCCTCTTCCTGGTGGTTGGAGGAAGGAGGATGCTACTTCAGCGGAGGTAGTGGATGCCACTGCCTATCGACAGTTGGTGGGGTCGCTTATGTATCTGGTCAATACACGACCCGATATATGCTATGTTGTTAACCAGCTTTCGCAAGCTATGGTTAAGCCTACCAAGCTCTTTTGGAAGGCAGGCAAGCATGTATTGCGTTATCTTAGTGGCACATCAGGATATGTTCTATGGTACAAACAGGAGGATGGAGCGAAGCTTTCTGGCTTCACTGATGCAGATTGGGCAGGGAGCCCAACGGACCGGAAGAGCACATCTGGAGGAGTTTTAAGCATTGGGTCGACAGCAGTTTCCTGGTACGGCACGAAGCAGAGATCCGTGGCACTCAGTTCAGCAGAGGCCGAGTACATGGCAGCAAGCTTGGCTGCATGCGAGGCTATTTGGATGAGGAAGATCCTCGTTGGATTGTTTGGGTTGCATTTGGAGCCTACAGTGATTTACTGTGATAACCAGAGTTGCATTAAACTCTCGGCTAATCCAGTATTTCATGATAGATCCAAACACATCGACATCAGGTACCATCATATCAGAGATTGTGTTCGGCGGAGAATCATGATGCTTTCATATGTTCCCACGGAGGATCAGGATGCCGACATCCTGACGAAGGCGCTCACCAGGAGCAAGTTCGAATTCCACAGAGGCAGGATAGGGGTTGCAGATAATCCATATCTTGCTGAGAGGGAGTGTTGAAAATGCAGCAAGATGATGGAGCTTAGTGAAATGAAGTCGCCTTCACTAAGTGGGCCCGCAGACAAATTCTAGCGCAAAGTCTATTTTTAGACTATGTCTATTTTTAGACATATGGAGCATGGTCCAGGGGTTGCAGTATGTTATTCTTGGAGTATTGGTCATGTTGGTAAAAATATATGGACCTCTATTTTTAGACATATAGGTCGAAGTCTATTTTTAGATTGCCTATCCTAAAAATAGAAAAGTCAAATATTATTTACCCTTAATAATATTTGGACTCTAAACTTCAGTTTACTCTCTTGGAGCACTTCAATTCGAGCTACAGAAGTGGCTCATGCATCTGACAGAGGAATTACGCTATTCCTAGGGGTTTGGTGAGCTCATGCATGGTTGACTTCAGTTAGGACTTCAGTGGCAGAAGTTTGGTGGAGTTGATGAGACAGTTGGTGGGGTTGTGTTCGGTTTAACTTAGTTGAACTAGTTGTGATTAGTTTAACTAGCTAATCAACTAGTAATGAGTGGAGTGAATTAAATATTATTTAATTCACTAATTATTAACTCATTATTCAACTCAATAACACATCAGTTCACTACAGTGCATGATCAGTTCAGTGGAGACCAGTGAAAGAGGTAGATGAAAGGGTGGAGTTAGCTATCAGTGGCGACATCAGTTGTGCATGAGATTTGCACCACACTTGGAGGAATTTCCCATGATGATTGCGCTGTCAAGCCAAGGAGATCGAACCTTGGATCTCTATATAGACAGGCCATGATTGTGCAATAGAGGCAAGGCAATTGGCGGTGAGTTTTGAACCAGTAACCTGTTCAAAACTGAGCTAGTTTGTGTGTAACTTTTGGAGACAGTACTGAATACTTGTGAGGAGTATTGTACTGAGATTGTTACATGTTTTCTCCATTATAATATACACAATAGCTGAGGGGTTTTCAGCTATAAGCTTTCCCCATACATACTGTGTGATGTGTGTGATGTTTTGATGATCTTTTGATCGCATACCGCTTGTTTTATTTCCGCATGTGTGATGATCTGAGTGGAAGAGATTATGTGTTGCATATGAATTCGAATTGATATGTGATCAGGATAATCTCGGTGGATAAATATTCTTTATTCAGAAAATTTCTACAACAAATAATGAGGATTTCACATGGCTTGAATATTAATGCTAACGCTGTCACATTTTATTGAAAATTCCTGCTTTAAGAGAAATGATATTGCATATATAATGATGCTTTAATTCCAGACATTAACACCCTGTAAGCTACAATCATCACAAATATTCTCACTGCTAGACAATGGGTGTTGCTGCCAGTCCGGATCAATATGGATGTTTCACCAAAGCTTATTCCACCATAGGTAAACCAAAGCAGTACATATCACTTTCATTCATAGAGGAAAGAACTGCCCAGGACCATGTGATTGACAATTGCAATTAAAACCAACCCATTCAACCCTGCTCAGAGGGACGAAAGAGAAATTCCCTTCTTTTCTCTCAGGGAAATAAGAGGGTTTGGAGAGCACATCGATATTCAGCTACAAGTAACTTAAAAATCGATAGAAACCACATTGCAAGGAAATGCATGTAAATCGAGGCTAGTGATATCAAGTTACTAGGCAAGTGGGATCAAATTATATTTGGTCTGCATAACATCAAGCTCATCTTGGAGAATTAATTCAAAATCTGAAAGAAAGAAAATGGGGTGGAATTGGAAGGCAAGGTAGTGACTTGAATATAAATCTTAGTACTGACGTGGAATATCTACAATCTACTCCAATGACTCCCTATTTAGCAATGTATAGATATTGTCATCCTTGGGGAATTGCAGGCTCCCTTCATCATTTTGAAGGTAGATGGCTCGATGCTAGGGACTATAATAGAAGGGAACAGGTCCTAGAACCGTATTGCTTTGTTTCTCTACAATTTTCTATGAGTTTCAGAATTAGTGTAATTTTGTGTTCTGGGAAGCCTCGGTATTTTTAAAAAAAGTTGTAAGAGGGTTGGTCAGTGTAAGTTTGTGTTATGGGAAGACTATTTTTTAACAAAAGTTGTAAGAGGGTTTGAATGGGCACAACCAACTATTATAAATAGAACATTATGGGAAGACATTTAAAAAAAAAAAAATTGTAAGAGGGTTTGAATGGGCACAACCAACTATTATAAATAGAACAGATATTGTTGGAAGTAATGGAGAAACCTAAACTTAGATTATTGTTATGATGAGGATAGGTTTGAGAATCTAATCTTAGACCTCATATCCTAATATTTAGCGAGTGGTTGAAACCATCCCATTAGTGTGAAAGCCTATATGTTTGAGGCTCATTTGACTTAATAGTCAGAGCTTGTATGAGTGTGATTACACTCTCCAGGTATCTCACCTGGAGAGCCATTTACTTAATAGTTCATAGATTCATTTTTTAACATGGTATCAGAGCTTCAGGTTGAAGTTGGGCAAGTTTGTCTATCCATAGAGAGAGCAGTAAGTGTGGATTCGACATCAGTGGAGAAAATGTTAAATTGAATCGGTGGTTTAATCCCTGCGTGAAGAAAGCATAGTGTTGTTACTCATGTGGTGGATCACTGGTGCGGTGAGCCCATTACCGAGACGCCTGACTGCAGTGAGCTTGCATATGCTGCATACCTTTACAAGCAAGACCACGCGGAATTTAAATCCCATGTGTGCAATTTTTCCACCGTCACAATATCAAAATTGTGGCATCGAGAGTGCGGATCGGATCTCATTTGATCGCCGAGAGATCTTGTTTGCAAGAATTTTGCTGCGAATTTAGGTAGTACGTGAATCCGAGATGCGGATCCGAGTGTCTCAGGTTGCTTGCTGCACCAGTTGAAGATGTCGTGGTAGGAGGATGTGGAGGCCGTATGACGAAAACGATGCCATCATCGACATCCAGAGAGAACGAGCCTGCAATGTTTGTCACGATTGATTTTGACTCACCACTGCTGTTGCTTGTCACAATTGCATAGTCATATCGCTCTGCTTGGGCTTTAGAGTCCCCGCGTAGGATGAGAGCGAGGAAACAGAACTTCAGATATAGATTCACATTGCCCAAAGTTTTTGTTGAATTCTGATATGTGTGTGTCGTGACGGACATGATTCCCTACCTTCATTGCTGCCACTGAGCTCAGAATCGCAGCCATTACAATAACATAAAGGTCATCCTTTCATTAACTATTGGTGCAAACAATTTTTTTCTATGATCGTGTCATTAATATGGTACAATATGGTAGCTGCGCTGAATCCTCAAATGAGCTTGCAAGGGCATATAATGCATTGCTAAGGGATTTGATCGTTGAACTCAACCAGTGTGTTCAACGCTGCCATGGTGCATCAATAATATACCAACAAACTCAAGGCAGGAAGTGTGGATTTTCCCACAGTGCATTCTGCAGATAGCTACAGCTGAAGCCAGATCTGTTTGTCGTACGCTGGGCCAACATTGATCTGTTTTTTTTTTTTTTTTTAATGTGGTTGCGCTTCCCCCTTGATGCGTTATCTAGAGAGCACAAAAGACGAGTTTTCTTGTGTGATCTAGTAGATTCATTATTGTTTGAGAAACCTAGAAGTTGCAGGTTGTGGAGATCCCAAAATCAATTTGGTAAAATTTTTCTTCTAATTCATTATATGCCAGAATAAAAATGTGAAATTTTTTGTTGATTTGAACCCATCTTCATAAATATGTGTCATTATAAATTTCTAATCACATGCATCAGAATTGGACATCGACAGCGTTTCCAGCTTGTTGAGAGGTCATTTGTTGCTTGTTGCAAGAGATGAGGGCACTGAGACCTGCGTGGCATAGAAGCCACAATCTACAAGGTTCTACAGTTGAAGGGCTGCCAAAGGGAGAAGTTTCCCGCCTGCGTGGTAACGGGGTTGTTGGAGCTCGCTAGAGGACCGAGTGGAGTCGAAAAGAAATCTCGAAACAAGATAAAGCGAGATAAGATGGAATTTAAAAACATGTCTATATTTTTAGATATGTTTGATTCAAATGATGATGATGATTTTCTCATGTGGACATTTGGAGGCATTAGCATGGGTATTATTTTTAAGTATAAAGAAATTTCAGAAAAAACAATGTGGTTCCGTTGATGGCCATGAGAATCAAGAGGCACAATTTGTTGTGCAAGATCCTTATATTCAAGAGTCACGAGCTGATCTTCAGGAAGGATGCAAAGAGGAACAAATAGGTGAAGATCAATTGGACGAGCCACACGAAGCTGATTACAAAGACGTGGCAGAAGAAAACAAAGATGGAGAGAATTTAAATTTTGATGATCTCATGAATATTTCTGTGTGTAGATGTTAACAACAACAAGGAAGAAACAATGAAGTTTGAAGAGGAATTAAAGTTATGTGACACCAAAAATAGTGAGAGAAAACATTCTCCTATTAACCCTGTCATAATTTTGAGAAGGGCGAGGATAAGCGTTCAAGAAACTCGTTACTAGGGAAGAAATGAGGTGAAAATACATCACTACCTCACGGCAAGAAAAGTGAAGATGAAGCCTCACCTCAGAATGAACAAGTATGGAGTCACGAGCATAAAGACCAAAATGAAAACCTGTGTTACCAAGTTTTTCATGTTTTTTTATTGTAAGCTTAGGTAAGACTAGACCAGCAGGCGTATGTTATTGTTCAGTACCCTTTCTCCATTAAGGGGGAGTGTTGGAAGTAATGGAGAAACCTAAAATTAGATTATTGTTATGATGAGGATATGTTTGAGAATCTAATATTAGACCTCATATCCTAATATTTAGGGAGTGGTTGAAACTATCCCGTTAGTGTGAAAGCCTATATGTTTGAGGCTCATCTGACTTAATAGTCAGAGCTTGTATGAGTGTGTTTACACTCTCCAAGTATCTCACCTAGAGAGCCATTTACTTAATAGTTCATAGATTCAATTTTTAATAGATATGTCATTATTGAAGGTAAATAAGACATTCCTTGTATATGGACAAAGTATACAGATTGAGGTAGAAGTGAGGTTATTTAGGATGGCTCTCATTTCAATCCATACCAATTTATGACGTGTTCAATTTTTGTTTCAACCAAGAGACTTCTCATTTGTTTTGTTTTATTTATTTAAAAGTTTAAATTAAATATTAAAAGATTCATTAAATATTAACAAATGGTTTTCGGTGTTTTTTTATTTACTTTTCAATTTTTTTACTACTCTCACTAAATTACAAGAATTAGAAGAATTGAAATTAAATTGTTTTTTATTTCATTAACTAAATTACAAGAATTACAAGAATTGAATTTAAATTGTTTTTTATTTCATTAACTAATTAGAAGAATTGAATTGGCATAATTAAATTTAAATTACTTTTTATTTCATTGACTAAATTACAAGAATTAGAAGAATATAATTTTATTTTATTTTATTATTATTATTATTATTTTAACTGAGACTGTTGTATTTTATTTATTTAGAAAATTTTGGTTGGGCCTAGGCCTAAACAGCCAATGGTACATTGCAGCAAGCTGCTTCTTTGCACAATGAAATTGATTTCCACTTTCCCTTTTTCACGGGATACAAATTTGGAGAGGTCTTTCTTCATTTATTCTGAGTTCTCCTTTTTGAAGAAGGCATCCTTTGTTGGCCATGGAGTCTGCTTCACTATTCGAATTTTTGAGGATGTGGAAGAATTTGTAGGAGGTGAAATCGAGCAGTAATGTCTTCAGTCCCCACAATGTCTTGTTGAGGACTGCGTTGTTAAACTGATCCTTCGATTTGAGCTTTTTGATGAGGATTTCCGAATCTTCGAATGCTTGGAATTCTTTGACGCCTCTTTCTCAAACTATTTGACAAGCTTTTAGGAGGCCCAATATCTTTGCTTGATTATTGGTTCGTTGCCCAAGTCCTCAGCAGAAGCCATCCCTTCTTGTACTATCCGGGGAATAGATAACACCACCCGCACCTGCTGCCCTGGGGTTTCCCTTGGATGCACCATCAAAGAAAATCATGGTTTTGTTTTGGTTCCTCCACCATTCTTGAAAAATTTCATCCAGTTCTCTTATTTTCCATTCTGGATTTATGAAGGGGGAGGCCAGTGAATGCTTCCTGTGTTGAGGAGCGAGCACTTTCATCCAGTTATTTTCTTCGGGGAGGAGGGAGATGTCTTCTTTGAAATAGTGTTGTTGAAATAATTTTAGGAGAAAGGATTTGGCTTTAGCTGCAACTTTTGTAGGGGGACAAGGTGTTTCATTGAAGATTTTCTCATTTCTAGCCAGCCAAATTTGCCAAGAGACATATTTGGGAATGGAAAGCAATACTTTAAGCCAAATGGAGTTGTTGGGGATGCTATGCGGGTAGTACTGGCGCCATGATGAAAATAGCTTCAGGGGAGTGCTATGGCAGGGGACAGGAACATGAAGATCAGTGAGGATGAAACCCCACACCTCCTTTGCAAATGTGCATTCGATGAAGAGGTGAGATGATGTATCACTATTGTCACACCAATGAGGCTTGCTATATTCCTTTTAACAAGGTTATCTCCTGTCAGAATTTTGTTGTGCATGAGAAGCCAGAAAAAAAATAATTGACTTTAGGGAGGCCAATGGGGTCACAAACTTACTTCCACAGAGAGGGAGTTTGATTTCTGTCTTTTGGAGGTAGAAGTGCTCTGTAGCCTGAGGCAGTATTGTAAATGCCGATATGGCCCCAACCCCAAATGTCGGTAAAATCCTTGTGCACTGGTGCAACGTTGATCAACAATTCAGTGAAGATGCGAAGCTGTGGGCTGAGGTGATCTGGCACATCGTGGAGATCCCAACCAACCCAGGTACCGTTATTGTCCCAGCATGAGAGATTGTGAAGGCTACTGATGCCGACGCTAAGCAGCTAAGCACGCAGATCAGAAATGTCATCGTTTTTGCTGAGAGGGTCACGGTCCATGATTCGATCTTCCCATAACATCGTCCGTCGTCCATTGCCTGGGATGCGGTAAATTTTTTGTTGAAAGAAATTGATGCTCTTTCTGCAGAGATTCCAAACATGAGTTCTGTTTATGGTGTTTTTAGCTTGCAGATTCCTGAGGGAGGCTCCGTGCGTGTATTTTGCTCTAAGAATTTTGCTGACAGGGTGTCTAGGATCTGTGTACATTTTCCAAATAATTTTACATCCCAATGCAAGGTTTGAGAGGGATGGATCTCCAATCTGTAAACCTCCCTCCTCTGCTGGACATTTGAGAAGCTCCCAATTGGCCAAATGGATTTTTCGCTGGTTTCCTTTGCCTCCCTGCCAGAGGAAATCACGCAAGAGTTTAGAAACTTGTTCCATGATATTTTTTGGTGCCAAGAGGAATGAGGCTTGATAGACAGGGAGAGCAGACATAACAGATTTAATGAGGATCAATTTTCCTCCTTTGGTGAGCCAGTGGTCGCCCCAGGAGGAAATTTTTGACTTGATTTTGTGGATGATTTCTGTCCACAGGGATCTTTTATTGACCTCAAATATTATAGGCAAGCCCAAGTATTTTATTTTCTCCCAATGGGAAAGTCCTTCAAACCCAAGGAGCTATGAAATTCGATTGAGCTCACCTTGCTCTACGTTCCAACCATAGACTGCACTTTTTCTTTCATTAACAAGGGCTCCGGTGACTCTGCAGTAGCTTTTGAGGATAGTGTCAAAAGCCTTTGCAATTCTAGGAGAGGCTCCACCAAGGAGAAGAGAGTCTTCAGCGAAGTGGGCATGGTTGAAGGGTCCAAGCCACTTGCTGTTATTAAGCCAGACAGAGCCCCAACGGTCCTTTCTATAGTGATCTTTATGATGAGGGTGTCCGCCATCAAAATATACAGAAAGGGTGAAAGAGGACAACCTTGCCTCAGTCCTCTATGAGCTTGGAAATAAGAAGTCGGGCACCCGTTGACCAAAGGGGCGATCCAGGGCTTTTCTGTGCATGCTTTTATGAGGTTGACAAACTGCAAGGAGAATCCAAAGGAGAGGAGGACTTTGAGGAGGAATTAGAGATTGACCCTGTCAAATGCGTTAGGCATATCTAGCTTGATCAACATCCCTTTTTCTTTTCGCTACTCGCTGGAATGGATGGTTTCTTGCACTTGAATTACGTTGTCCAGGATGTGCCTACCTTCTAAAAACCCTCCTTGGGAGTTAGAGATAAGTCTCTCGAGCAGGGGTTTGATTCTGTTTTCTAGAAGTTTGGCTAGAATTTTGTAGGAGGCGTTGTAGAGGGAGATGGGTCTAAATCTTCTAAAGGTCTCCGGATTGACTTCTTTCGGGATTAGAGCTAGGAAGGTTGAGTTGATGCCACCCCCCACCTTTGATTTGTTCAGGAAGCCTTTTATCATTTTCAGCAAGTCTTTTTTGATAATGTCCCAACATGTTTTGTAGAAATGGATCGTGAATCCGTCAGGGCCTCGGGCCTTATCGGGTTCCATAGACCAAATGACTTTAGTAATCTCTTCTTCTGAAAAGGATTTAGTGAGGGCAAGGTTTTCTTCAGGGCTGACAAGGTGGGGGATATTTGAAAGAAAGTTTGCTATATCCTCTTCACTACCATCTATCCCAACACTAAAAATATTTCTGAAGTGGCTTTCAGCTACTGCTTTTATTTGGTTGAACCCTTTGCAGATCTGTCCCTCAGCTGTTATGATTTCAGAGATGTGATTGTAGGAGAGTCGTGCTCTATATTGACGGTGGAAGAAGGAAGTGTTTCGGTCCCCTACCTTCAACCACAGACTAAGGGATTTGATTCTCCAGTATTCTTCTTCTGTGCAGAAAGAGCAGTAGGAGAAACTTTGAGCTTTCACCTCCTTGTCTAACAGCTTGGGAGTGATGTTTTTACTTTCCATATCCATTTGCAAGGTCTCCAATGACTGTACAACTTCTTTTCTCTGAATTCTTGTAGTATTTTTTGGCTTTCTAATCCATTCTTTCAGAGCATGCTTGGTGGCCTTTAGTTTTTGCTCCCACACGTAGCTTGGGAAGCCGAAGATTGTTTTGGCCCAGGCTGCTCTAACAGTATCGGTGAATCCTTCTCTTTCTATCCAGATGGGACTGAACAAAAAAGGGATAGGGCCCAAGTCTTCCTCCTCTTCCATAAGAAGCTGGATGGGCTTATGGTCCGAGGTAAGTTTTGGGAGGATTTTTGTTGAGATTATCTTTTGTTCCATCAACAGTGAGCTTTGGACTAGGAATCTGTCCAAGCGGGCAGAAATGTGATCCTCCTCGATTCTGTTGTTTGACCATGTGAAGAGGCCTCTCACCAGGTTGTAGTCAAGAAGATCCCATTGCTGAATGAGGTCTTCCACCATGGGGAGAATTTGGTCTTTGTTGCTATTTCCGTCCCTCTTTTCTCTAGGTTTCAGAACTATATTTAGATCTCCGGCGAGAATGATGTTATTGGGGGAGTGTTGCTCTAGGAAGGCAGAAAGGGAGCTCCAACACTCCATTTTTTCTTGATAAAGAACTGGAACATAAAGATTGAATAAAGCAAAGGTCAACTTACTTGTGCGATGCTTCAATTCGGTGAAAATCCAGTGCCGAGTCTCGACAGATTTATTCAGATGGAAGAGATCATCGGACCATAGAGTTGCTAGTCCACCTGAAGAGCCTCTTGAGCTTATTGCTTTGCCTACATTTTTCTTCCACTTCATCTTGCTGATATCGAGAAGGGCAGACCCTTCGATTTTAGTCTCTTGGAGCATGAGGATTTCTAGGGGGTCTGTTTTCAATAAGTCTTTGACAACTTCGGTTTTTGAAGGATTCCCTAAGCCTCTGAAATTCCAAGAGACTAGGCGCATTATTTACTGGGGGAGGGATTGATGAGTCCTCCCTTGGGAGGCCTTACTCTGCTATTTCTTCCGTTGGACATCTCTATTGTGGGTTGGCTTCCTTGCGTTTTTAGCCTCTTTGCCTCCTCTTCTCTGGATTCTTTGTGGGATTTCCTTCCAGCTCTTTTTGACGGTCTCTTGAAGGTCTCATCCTCTGAGGAGCATGAGCTGTCTGCCTGCTTCTTCTTGGTAATTTCTGCATATGAAGGGTTGGAAGGAGAGCCTTGAGAGGCTCCAAGGGGGACAACTTCTTCTCCTTCCTTGTTGGGGATGGGAGACTCGTTCTGATCCACACTGTTTGGGGCTGTTTCTAGAGTGATGGCAGGGGTGCTTTCCTTTTCTATGGGGTTTGAAACCCCATCCTGGTTGGAGGTGGTGTTCTGACCTTTTGTGGAGGAGGTCCCCTTTGTGGATCCTTTCCCGTTTCCTTTTTGCTGGGCTGTTTTCTAGACTAGGTTCCATTGATCACCCTTAGTTTTCTCAGTCTTCTCCTCAGCCTTTTTCTTGCAGTATCTTGCAAAGTGTCCATATCCGTGGCAATGTCTGCATTTGAAGGGGAGCTGTTCATAATCCAGCTCTTGGACATGGGACCATCCGATGACCATGAGATTGATTGCTTCTGGCAACCCTTCCTCTAGATCTACTTCTACGTAGATGCAAGCACAAGAATACTGATCTTTTCGTACAACTTGGTCGATGTATTTTCCTAGGGCGTTGCCAATAATCTGGAGGGACTTCTGATTCCAGCAATGCAGGGGGAGGTGGGAGAGACGAACCCAAACAGGAACTGTTGAGGGCACGTCTTGGGATGGATCAAGATCAGGCAACCACTTATTTAGGTAAAGGCCTTGCGGCCTCATGAAGTAAGGGCTGTTCCTGAAGATGAGACTTCTGTCTTCAGCGCTTTCGAAAACAAAAACAAAGAAGCCTTTGCCGATAAAGTAGCTTTTGATACCTTCTTTGGTTAAAGGGCTCCAGTTCCTCTAGATCCAGTCTTCTATTGCCTTGGGAGAAGGCCAGAGGCCCATAAACTACCCTATGAGGCCTCTCTCAGCGAGTTTCAGGGTAGATATGCAAGTTTCTTCCTCTGGGAGAGCCACAGTGGGGATGCTGTCCCATTTCTTGATGAATTTCTGTTGTTGACCAGTTGAAGGACGCTTGTTGCAGGAGGCCACCAACGATTTGAATGCGCTCACCTCCGGGGAAAGAGGGGGGGATTGGGGCCCCTTCCAACAGAGGCCATGGGCGATGGTGAGAAGCTGCAGGGGTAGCGTGGATCTGCAGAACGCAGCTACCTCAGGATCGTGCGCGCAGTTGATAAGACTTTATTTTATCTTTTTTTCCATCACCGTAAGTTTAACGAAGTTATCAAAATTGAAAATAAGTCTATCACACTGAATAGGGATGATGGGTGGAAATTTAGCAGTTGCTAGATCCCATCTCTTTTTCCCTAAGTTTTTTTCCCTTCCCCTTCTTCTTTCTTTCTTAGTGTTAGAAGAATATAACTTTTAAATATTTTTTTGTTATTCAAAGGGATCGGCAACATCAGACAGCTTTCACACGCGCGGCGCGGGGTCCAACCCCTCGGCTACCTCTATAACCTCTCAGGGAACTGCCCAGCCTGCAAGAGCGGTACCCGGATAAAATGAGACTTGAACTCGTGACCTGCTTAACAACACGAATGCCTTAACAGTGCGTCCACTGGCCACTAGACCATGCCCCTGCGGACATATAATTTTTAAATATTTGAATGAATTACATATTTCAATAATAATTTGAGAACAAGTTTTTTCAATTTTTTTTTTTTTTTTTTTAAATTAATTGAAATATTTGAGAACCTCTAATTTGCAAAAAAAAAAAAAACACTCTTTTTAAAAAAAAACACTGAAAAAATGAAAAATAGTAACTCTTTAGAAAAAATTATTTGAGAATTATTAATTCACAAAAATTTGAACTCAATCATCTCTTCTAATAATTTTAAAACATTATATATTATTTTTATATTAAATAATTTTAAAACATTATATACTATTTTTATTTTCAATGCAAAACAATACAATACATTCACATACAACTTTTCCAATTATATAAACCTATAAATCTCTCTAAATTTCTCTTTGCAACTTTTAAGACACCTATGAGAAACAATTAGTCCACTTTGGCATCTACGGCCGACATCAAAGCCAGGCTATCGATCCGTGCCGCACCCAACTAACCAATAGGAGAGCATACTTCCTGTCTATAAATATACGAGATCAGATCAGTGTGCTTCATATACGGGTATTTCTATAGACACGGAAAATTCAAAAATTCTGTTCTCCCCAGATTTGAATTATAGCGATGGCTCCAAAGGCAGAGAAAAAAGCAGCTGAGAAGAAGCCTGTTGCAGAGAAGAAGCCGGCTCCCAAGGCCGAGAAGAAGCTTCCAAAAGAAGGCGGAGACAAGAAGGGCAAGAAGAAGCACAAAAAGAGCGTTGAGACCTACAAAATCTATATCTTTAAGGTTTTGAAGCAGGTTCACCCAGATATCGGCATTTCTAGCAAGGCCATGGGGATAATGAACAGCTTCATCAACGATATCTTTGAGAAGTTAGCGAGCGAGTCATCGAAACTTGCCCGGTACAACAAGAAGCCCACAATTACCTCTCGCGAGATTCAGACCGCTGTAAGGCTGGCGCTTCCAGGGGAGCTTGCCAAACACGCCGTCTCAGAGGGTACCAAGGCTGTTACCAAGTTCACCAGCGCTTGAATTTGATATTCTATTTTATTTAAATTCAATGGTGTCTTTTGACACCACATATGCTATGGAAAGCTTAGCATATTCTTTGAGTTTAGTCTTCTGCACCATTTTTTAAAAATATTTTTAAATTATAGGTTCCTTGTTTTTCCTTGCACAATGGTGGTAGAGTGGCTTTATTGTTTTCAGGTTTTTGTTTCCCTGGTTACTTTTGGGTTAATTTCGATCTTGAATTTTTCGGCTTGATTTCATTTGGCCTTTTGTGTTCGAGGTTTCAGAAAAGTTAACCGTTTAGATACCAAGTGGCTAAGATTACATCAATGCTATTATGGTGGTTTTCTGTTTGGTTGGGCCTAGCCTATTGGTTGAATGATTGGATTTATTCTGTTGGTGTTGTTTGAATGGACCTTTCTGCAATCAATAATCACTGCATTTTAAAATGAGCTAAATCGTTTTTGGAAAAAAAAACAGTTTTTGGTGAAATTTAGACTGAAATTCCTCAATGGTGGGGTTTGCAGCCTTACGCAGCAAGGAGTCTTGCATCTGCAGAACTGATGCATTTTCAGTTGCTCTTGATTTTTAATGATGCAATATTTCAATCATCTATTATTGCT
Organism: Pinus albicaulis; assembly: GCA_034641835.2. Lineage (NCBI taxonomy): Eukaryota > Viridiplantae > Streptophyta > Pinopsida > Pinales > Pinaceae > Pinus > Pinus albicaulis. The sequence goes on along the minus strand of CM076573.1, from coordinate 778,573,251 downwards.
ATAGTGGGCAGTGTTTTGTGTTAAAGGAAACCCGGTATAAGATTATATCTGCATATAGTTTGATCGTGTAGCTTCATTTATAGTTGGGGCTGGTAATGTAGAGAGTGATTATGGCTTAAGTTATTCTTATTTTTGGAGGACGGGGGTTGTGATACAATTGAAAGTGAGTAGATCAGCATCTTATGCTTCATTTGATAATCTGATGCAAGAGGCGGGTCCATAACTGTTTTTGGATTGTAAAGTATCCTGAAAGCTAGTAATAAAGGTAACAAGCTGGCTACCAAATGAATGAAAAAAAAAAAAAATTCACAGTGATGGATTATTCCTTAATTCATCTATTTTTGGATTGTAAAGTATCTGGAAACCTAGCAATAAGTAACAAGCTGGATACCAAATCCAAATGGAAATCCAGACAGACAGAAGTGCAGACAGGGCCCAAAAAAAACTACACAGGCCTGTTGGTATTTCACAGTTATGTTCTGAGAATGCAGTTAGCTGATTACTATTTATGAATGCAAGTTGATTTATGATTTTTTAAAGGAAAATCATGCCATTTATGGTCTGTAAAGAAACCAACTTTCACTCTAATTGACCAAATGTTTTCAAATGAGGACCCAGGAATTTGTATTTTTTCAGTTGAACGGGAATAGTGTGCTAATGGCCATAATGAGCGAGGCAATAAGGGAATAGTGTGCTAATGGCCATGATGAGCCATCTAGTTAAAATGATGGTAATGATGGAAGACACTTTAGCAGAGTATGGGCACAAAGAGATGATCTGGAACATGGGAATTTGGAAGGCAGAGAACATAGTTCTCAATGATAATTTCTCTTTTATTTTATAATTTCATTTTATTGAAGGTTTAAACAAAGATTTATATAAGTCGATGCCAAAGGAGTAGGTTATATTTTTCAGTTGAACTGGAATAGTGTGCTAATGGCCATGATGAGCCATCTAGTTAAAATGATAGCAATAATGGAATAGTGTGCTAATGGCCATGATGAGGCATCTAGTTAAAATGATGGCAATAATGTAAGAAACTATAGCAGAGTATGGGTACAAAGAGATGATCTGGAAGATGGGAATTTGGAAAGCAGAGAACATGAATTCTCAATGATAATTTTTCTTTTCTTTTATAATTTCATTCTACTGAAGATTTAAGCAAAGACTTGTATAAGTCGATGCGAAAGGAGTAGGTTAATTTTGTAATATTTAGTTTTCAACTTGTCAGAATCTGGCAAGATGAAAAGTTTGAAGGCCTGATTTGAAATTGTGAAACATAGATTATGTGAAATTCTGATTTGCCACACTTAGATTATGTCAAACTTGTTATTCACTTAACTGATTCAACTGTGTTTTTTGTGTTAAAATATGACAACAAATGTAAATAAATTAATTCTGAGCAAATTTATTTATTATGTGTTAGTTGGTTGTATAACAAAAGGAAGTTAAAATAACGAAATAGCCCAGGTTAAATTGGATGGCCAGAGAGATTTGTAAGCAGAGGACAAAAATGACAACAAATGTAAATAAATTAATTCTGAGCAAATTTATTTATTATGTGTTAGTTGGTTGTATAACAAAAGGAAGTTAAAATAACGAAATAGCCCAGGTTAAATTGGATGGCCAGAGAGATTTGTAAGCGGAGGACAATCATTTTTGATTAATGGAGTTTCCAATCTCTTGGCCCGTGAAAATATCTTTGACACCCTAACAAGGTTTTACCATTTATATTTGTGTATTTACCTATGTGTGTTTATCTTTCAGTTTATCATTTAGTTTCATAGATTTCTTTCTTGTTTTATAACTACTGGGTTCATTATTCTGCTTAAAATAAAATCACTGTACTGCATGATTTAACTTACGAGGTTTGATGATAAGTTTTGACTGCTGGAGATGTACTTTGAGATGCAGGCATATAGATATTGGCAAAATATATATTCTGCAATATTGAAGATCACTGCCCATACATGATTGTGGTGGGAAACTGAGCAGCAGGGCATAAAATGACAAAATCAGATGTTTATTAACTGATTCAACTGTGTTTTTTTTCTTCAAAATAAAATCACTTTATTGCAAGATTTAACTTACTAGGCTTGTTGATAAGTTTTGACTGCTGGAGATGTGTATACTTTGGTATACAGGGATATACAGAGATTGGCAAAATATATATTCTAAAAGATTGAAGATCACTTCCCATACATGATTGTGGTGGGAAACTGACAAGCAGGGCATAAAATGACAAAATCAGATGTTTATATGCATAATAAACAGGCCGTCCTGTTATACTTATGAGTGAAGATCAGCTGACTTTAATGAAATATACAAACGATTGTCCTAGTCAAGAAGACAAACTGATCCAAGATTATACTAAGATAAGATACAAATAAGATATTGTAATTGGCTTGAAGTTTGAAGATGGTGAAGGCTTGTTCTTCTATGCTTTCTGGGTTTAATACTAAAGGATGTGTTTGATTTAGTGTGGCAAGGTTATTGTGATGAGGTTTTTAATTGGATGTGTTTGATTGAAGTTTGAAGATGGTGAAGGCTTGTAGGGTTATTCTATGCTTTTTGGGTTTAGTATTTTTTTTGGGTTTAATACTAAAGGATGTGTGATTTAGTGTGGGAATGTTATTGTGATAAGGTTTTTAATTGGATGTGTTTGATTTATTGGGGTAAGGTTGATGTGTTTGATTTATTGAGGTAAGGTTTGAAAAGTGGATTTTTCATTTGCCTTTCATTAATATATTATAAATTATTGTTATGTGATTTTGGAGTGGTGAGCCTTATAATTAACTTTGAGAAGATTTAATCAAATTATTGTTATGTGATTTTGGAGTGGTGAGCCTTATAATTAACTTTGAGAAGATTTAATCTTAGATTTCACACAAATTACTTTAATATATTACCAATTATACTGGAACTCCAAAGAATACTCTAATATATTACCAATTTACAAATTACTCTATAAAATACTCTAATATATTACCAATTCACAAATTAGGGATTTTTTTTATACTCTAATATATTACCAATTTACAAATTACTCTATAAAATACTCTAATATATTACCAATTCACAAATTAGGGATTTTTTTCTTCTTCTTTCAAATTACTTCAAAAGAGAAGTTTGAAGATCTTATTTGTTGACTGTTGGAACAAAAACTTAGCATGGCTTGGTGAAATGGACAACCCAAAAGAATATAAACAATGATGTAAAGATGGGATGAAGAAAACTACTCAATGATAAGTAGTACAAGCACTCTTTATAAGACTCATGGTAATAACTTTGACATTGATAATGACATTGAAGCAAAGTGTTGGAAGTTGCATATCAGAACTTCACCCTCACTCTATAAGAAGCAATAGTAAAGATACCAGAAAATTTAGAAGTGCAGGAAACCCATTAAAAAAGATCTATGGAATAAAAAAAAAAGTCCTATATAAATGTTTGTATACATATCATTTGAGCGCAGTCTAAAAATGGAGTAAATTGGCATGGAGTAAATTGGCTTTGAAAACTGTTATCACTCTATAATTTGTAAGATTATCAAGAACAAACGACAGATGACAACATCAAACCACTTTGGAGTCCAGAGCTTAGCCTTCCTAGACTCAGAGAGGGCTCTCTCTATTTTTATGATTTAGCTAGATAATTATAAGTGTTGATATTAGGCTAGTTATATAAATTATGAGGGTTGTTTGTTTTGATTGATTGTGTGGTTGGACAGATAGAGCTGTGAGATTTAATCCATTGGGCTATGGAGTCATAAAAGGCTAAAATGTGCATCAACTTTTCAAGGGCATTCACAGGGCAAGCGAACTATGCAGACTGGATCTTACTGACAGTGTGAATATGAGATGAAATAAAGCAGTGAGTTCAGTAATAGCCAAAGAGCAGTTAAAAATTCTTTAGCTATACTTCAGAAGAAAACATTAAGATAACAAACACAGACAGAATTAAGGTGCTCTCTCAGCGAATCTCAATCTAAATATTCTGTTTTGAAATCAGAGAGATTGATGCACAGCATAAAAAGATAGAGGAAAAAACATTAACATAGAGGAAAGAACATCACCATTAACATAGCTCAAGAATCCTGTGAACGGTATCTTATTAATGATGCCCAACTCAAACAATTACAGTGTTCCAATACTTCTTACAATGCAAGTTTCAGCAGGGTCCAATTTTCCAACCTCTCATACTGCTAGGGCATGTAGTATTTATCTAGAGACTAAGTCGGTTGCCCTACCTTACTCGACAACCTTTCATTGATTACAATTTAGCAAAAAATGGACAAGTGTGGCCATGCAAGGGCCGAATAGAAATCTTTGACAAAAACACCGCCTGTAGAATTAATTTTGGGCAGATCTTCAAGGATCCAAACGCTTCGATGGCTTTTCGTAAGATCAAACAATAAGCTTGGAGGTGGCTGTGATGGTCACAAAGAGGTAACCAATGGTGGCTCTGACATCTGGCCTGCTTTCCAGAAAATTGGTGTTTGGTAATTAAATTTGGTGTAGTGCTTTCCACTTTTCATTGATTTATGATGGTGCTAATGTGTTTACTGCCTTTATCGCTTTTGCTGGTATACCATAACAGTTCTTCTATGAACGTCCTTTTCTCGACTCGACATCCTTTGTTTTCACTCCTTGTCGGGGCTTATTCTACCATAAGTTATTCCATCGCATTTTAGCCTATTTCTTCATAAAACAATGTACAAACTGCATCCGCCCAGACTTGAAGTGCTTTAGATCTCAGTATTGGAATCACATCGCACTGTGACGATCTTCACACTTACCTCCCGCGCCTATCCTTTAAAGTTTGCGATTGCGAACGAGTCTCACCTGACATTGCACATCGCACTTCGACGGTTTTAACATTTATCTTTTCAACTTAACTTTTAAGATTTGCGATTTGTGATTGCGGTTGGGTCCCACTTGTTATCGCACATCGCACTTCGCGTTCCATAGATTTTACGTTGTAATCTCATTTTCCTCCTCCGATGAGATTTAACACAGAAAAGGCTCTACATGCGGGTTCGAAATCCTTTGGATTTTGCCTTTGAAACTACATCGCATCCGGGCCTCTTTATCGCACTTCGCAACTTTTAACGTTTAACAATAACTTCTCCCATGCGATGTGCGGTATGCGGGCCAGGTCCACATCATCGTGCTATGTCACCTTGCCACATCATTCCACGTCATTGCCACGTCACTGCCCTGTCATTTCCATGTCATCATAAACTAAATACGGTCTGTGGGGTTTGGGCTACGTCATCTGCCACGTCACTTCAGAGTTTTTGTGATTTATCGAATCGCAACTTAAACAGTGTAACTTGCTATTTTTTAGCATATAAATGTGAAACTCGTCGATATGTGATATGCGATTTAACCTCCGTCGTTGATCAATGCTCAGATCCAACAGTCCTCACTGCTCCTTTGCTATGGTTTGTCGACTTTGTTTCTTTGGTTGTGCCCATTCGTTTCTGAGTTGTTCGTAGAATACTTGACTCATTCACTACTTTTTCCACGTTCACCGCTTGACTTGCTTAACGTTCACGACTTCACCCGCTTAGCATTCACGACTTCGACCCAAACGTGCACGACTTGACCCAATCACGTTCACGACTCTGTCCAGCACGTTCACGACTCTGCCTTTGTTGTTTTTATGCCTTAACTATTTCTCTGCTGCTTTTGTCTTCGCTAATGGTCTAATGCTGCTCCTTGCCTCTTTGCTGCTTTCTCTGCCTCTCTTTTATGCTTTTTTTACTGCATTATTTCCTGATCCGCTCTTTTGCCTTAATAATAGTTCTGGTGGTGCTGCTTTGTGTTCCTTTGCCACCAATGACAATATTCCCAACACATGGTTGTGAGTGTCAATAAGATTCTAGATACTGAGGCAATATACAACATAAGTAGTAGGTTTAGGTGGTGGGGCACTAGTTGGTAAATGAAACGGAATGAGGGAAGAAATGAAGTTTGATCACCATCACACCTTATCAACAACATTTTCCCCTTCTACTGAACTGAAAGGTACATAGATTCATTTGAAGCTTTTGATAGTCAAGATTTCCCATTTTTTCCGAAAATAAATGATAGCTATGGAATATTATTTTCAGTGTGAAAGATTTGAGAAAATAATCAGTCACCTAGTGATACTGTGAAATACAAGAGTTTAATAGTGGCTCCAACTGGGGATGGCAACTCCTTCAGAAGGTGTCAAGAACACCGTAGACTAGTAACCTGATCCATTGGGTTGATCCCACAACTTGTATCTTGATCTTTCAGACAATTTGGTGACTGGAAACTCGCTGATTATTCCTCCTGACTTTGACTGATAAAAATAGACCACATGCTTGGCCAGCCAGGTTATTAGCATACTGAAATCTGAACTGAAACTACAATTGAACTTATCCACTACAATCCATCAAGATGAACATACTGCTGCACGTTGAAAACTTTGAATGGTGAAACCATAACTAAGCTGAAACTAAACTCTGAAACACACTGATCTGAAAATGAAAAGCAATCTAAAACTAGAATTTGAAATATGCTCAGAGTACCAAGCTTATTTTCACCCCTACCTTACCTAATCTAACTTGGAGATGATATATACACTACGTGAACTCCTTTCTCCAATGAAACTAATCAAGTAAATGACTACATGATTGATTCTTGTTCTCTTTTTTGAGTAGGCTGAAAAAAATGCATCCGTCCGGACTTGAAGTCCTTTAGATCTCAGTATTGGAATCACATCGCACTCTGACGATCTTCACACTTACTTCCCGCACCTATCCTTTAAAGTTTGCGATTTCGATCGGGTCCCACTTGACATTGCACATCTCACTTCGACGGTTTTAACATTTACCTTTGTAAATTATCTTTTAAGATTTTCAATTTGCAATTGTGATCGGGTCCCACCAGGCATCGCACATCGCACTTCGTGTTTCATAGATTTTATGTTATAATCTCCTTTTCCACCTTCGATGAGATTTAACAAAGAAAATGCTCTGCATGTGGATTTGATTATTGAAATGCACAACATATTCAATGTCCATATCTGTCATAAAATACATATTGATTATTAAAATGCAAAGTTAATGTTTTTTAATGATGTTTTTTTTGTTTTTGTTTTGTTTTGTTTTTTTTTTTAAATTTTAATTATTATTATTATTATTATTATTATTTTTAAAAATTTTCAGAGGAAAAAAACAAACAGCTTTTCATTATATTGGAATTAACAGTGTACATGTGCATACTTTCCAAATAACAAAGCATCATAACCAAAATGGAAGAGAAAAATGAGGCCACATAAGGTCTGCATAAAATAACACCATGAAAGAACAAAATGCAACATGTGCATACTTTCCAAATAACAAAGCATCATAACCAAAATGGAAGAGAAAAAGGAGGCCGCATAAGGTCTACATAAAATAACAACATGAAAGAACAAAATGCAACCATGTAATATAGTCTTTCAACATATGGTTCCCCAAAAGAGAGGGGTCACATTATCAAGAAGGATCATATCAAAACTAAGAGAATCAAAGGAAAACTATCTAGCATAGTCATATGCAACACTAAAAAATTATCCAAGCATCCAACTATAATATCAAAATGTGCCCATAGTCGATCACATGCCCAGACTTGGAGTGGGATAAATGCATATATGCATCCTCCAGTAGCAGCCCTCGCTTGGAAAAAATAAGAAAAAATAAAAGTTCACGGGAGATATGATGCATAGAAGCAAAGTGGAATTGTTTTAAGAGATCTTTCGTCCTCCTGCACCAGTATCTGAGATGTGGAGGGTCGAATAGAGTAGATACATTGAATACCTGCAAAATAGTCATTGAGTCTCCATAGAGATTTATAACTGATCCAGAGCAAGTTTTCTAGCAAACCATAACAATTCCCATAGTGCCAACAATTTTGCCCTGGTGTTTGTACCATCTCCTCCCCCTAGTATAAGATATATTTGTCAGAAGAGGCCCTATACAGAACAACCCCACAACCACATATTCCATCTTTTGCCGCCCCATAAAAAACCGGCAGGTATCCTAATTTCAGATCTTAACATACGGTGTGACAGGGCACAAACCGTGTGAGTGCGAGGAGGCAATTCAGTCACAGTGTAGTAGGGGTTTGGTCTATATTCATAAAATAATGGCCCTATTCCTTGTTTTCCATAGCTCCCCTAAAGTGAAAATTGGAATTTGAGAAATAACATCCTTTCCTTTTATGGCCCATTCTAAAAATTGAGAGATTGAAGTAAAGCGCTGAGGCCCAATGTGTAAATGGTTGAAGGTGAGATCCCATACCTGAGCAGCAAATTGACAGTAAAGAAATAAGTGAGCAGCAGTTTCCTCTGAACAACCGCAGAGTCAGTAGATACCAGGTCCAGTGAATCCCCTCCGGCAGAGGTTATTGTTGAGCCCATATTTTGTCTTCTTTTCCTTACCTTCTTTGCCTCTTTTGGCCCAGTTTTAATACATATATACTTCCTTTTTCCTCTCTTTATCCCTAATGTGGCCAAGCTTTCATCAATTATTGTTAAAGGTAAAAAGCAGTACAAGTATAATTGATTTACTATTTTATAGCTAGGTTAGGTATTTTAAGTAGCATGCTTGTTGTTAACTTACAATTATGGGTAGAATGATGAATTTCCTACAAGACTTTTTTAGTTGGAACTTTGATTTGGAGGAAAGCTATGTTCCTTCAAACCATCCTTCAGTTGATAATCCAACATGCCTTAAGATAGAAGCCCCAACTGAACGTTCTAGAAGTCCGATGCTCCTTCCAGCGCTTCGACAAATTCAAGTATTGATGAAGGTCTAGCTAGTCACTAACCATATAGTGGAGTTCAGTTGACAAGGATTAGGAACCTTCTTCCTATAGCAGCATGCAGCTTTTGATAAGAAACTAATGGTTTAAATTTAGGATGGTTAGTGCCGATTTCATGGATTACCATAATCCATGGTTTTCAATGTCCTACTTTGTAATAGAATTGATACTAATTATGTAAGTAAGAATGCCTATAAAGGCAAAAACATATGGTTTGATTATGGTGGCGAATATATTTTTCATTTCAACTATCAATACAAAGATTGTGATTTCATGTTCTGTTGAAAAAATAATCCAAATTGTAGCTATTATGATGTGTTCTTGATTCATTGTGGAGTGCTATGGACTTGATGAACTTCTAAGATAAGTTATTGTAGGCGTAGTTAGTTCTCTAATCCTAATATTTCTCGGGTGTGGCAAGGGCCCAACACAACCGGTTCAACTCCTATAGACGTAGTTAGAGGTAATTCGTAGGTGTAGTTTGATCCAATTCTTGTTGCATAATTATTTGTTTTTGAAAATCGATTTCGTTTCCTGGTATTTGATTTATGTTGCTGTAGAAGAGGTAATTTCACACATCAAGGCTTAGTTTGAGAGTGTCATAGTAAAAGCTCTGTGATTGTGGCTATACGTGTGCTTGGTTCCTTTTTGCAAGCTCTGTTTTCCATTTTAAACTCCATACGCATCATTCTTAATTGAAATTATGTTTAGAAACAGAGTTAGCATATACTCTTTCACCCTTTTGAGTAAACGATCTTACCAAATGCGTTCATGTGTAAATGGACAGAGCATGGTTATATGCATTTAATTAAATCTTTTGCGAAGTTAAGTAGATAGGACTAGAGTACGTGTAGAACTGTTGGATCGATTTCAGTAGGAGAACCAAGCTTGGATTCACAGCAGATTTAATGGAAATTGGTTCTGTGTGTTAATTGAAGTAATCCTCATTCCATTTCATGCATGTAGCTTGGATTGGTAAGTAAACATAGTTCAAATTCTCGTAGCAGTGTGTGTCATTTTTAGATTGAACAATTCTATTTGAATTCCATGCGTTTGGTTTGAAGTAGATTTTTGTTCAAATTGGAGTCTATGGCTTGAGATTTGTTATTGCTTAAGGCATAATAGGAGCATGACATTTTGTTCATTGAAGAGTAAAAGTTATAGGTTATTTTGGGGTCTTAGCCGGCAAGTTACTAGAAGGCCCGTGTGTTGAATAGGTAGGAGAACTAGGTTTAGAGTAAACTTATGAGTTGTATGCAAATAAGAAAATTGAATGATTCGTAGAATAGTTCTGAGTGGGTTTTCTTCACTCCTCTGGTGTGATTAAGTAGAGGCTTACAATATTGTTCTGTTTTTCATAGAATTAGGGTTTGGTATTAGAGGTCATTTACAAATATTGTTGTAGCGTTTCAGTTATAAAAAGTAGGGTTGAATTGGCAATATTATTTTGAGTCAGTGCATATTCCCTTAAGAACAGAACGATCATGGCAGGGTCTTAACCAACGTTTCCTTTTTGGATTGTTGCTTGAAATCACGTATTAGGGTTTGTAGTTGGTGCAAATTTCACAATTCTAATCCATAAGAATAGAAGTGATGAAGTGATTTAACTTTTGCAACTTGGTTCGAAAGTAATTATTCATTGAAGATTATGAAACATTTTTTTGCAAGTTTCAGAGGATGATTAGATCACTGCCAATGGTGATTTACGTGAGCTTGTCAACTTTTAATTTCAAGATTGAATCCAATTATGCTCCTATGTCTTAATGCAGAGTGTGTTGATTGAATAGGTAGTGTTATATTACTGCATAAACCAGAGTATTGATTGCTGTAGATGTTTGAATAACTTTTCCAAAGTGTAGTTGGTAATCTGACGAAAGACAATTGTAATTCAACGCTGATCTCCAGAGTATAGTTGTGCATTTTGATAGCTTAAGTTTATTTCAGTTTGGTTTGAAAAACAGAAGTTGGGTTTGGAGATTAAAACTGTCGGAAAGTGGGTAATATATATATATATATATATATATATATATATATATATATATATATATAGGGTGGGTAGGTATGAAAGATCAATGGCTATCATGACTAAAATGTGTGTGTAAAATCAATATTCAAACCAGTGTGACAACACACCCTTTTGCTTGACACTAGTATAGTGAAATTGGTACAAAGTGTTTGTCATTAGAGTTTAATGAGGGACACCATTAGTAATTGTAAGTTCAATGCGTGAGTGTGGAATCAATTTATAGGTCTGTTCAGATTAGGTAGTACCTTTTACGTGTGTGTTACGCCATTTTTTGGTCATCTAACTTATTGTTATTAGATGGACCCAAGTACACCATGTAAGACCAATTTTACCTTAAGTAAAATTGCTTTCACTATGAAAATAACTTAGTAAACCACCTTTATTAAGTTTTTTATGGTCTAAACAGGAAACTCCATAAGGAAATATTAAATAAATATACATTTGTTTGATTTTTCCTCAAGGAATAATTAGTTAAACAACAGTTTAATTAATATTCTTGGTTATATTTAACCCAAAATAAGGGAATTAATTAGATAAATAATTATTTATCTTATTATTTTCTAAGAATGATTATTTAAACCTTATTTAAATAATATTTTTTGTTAAATATGATTAATTCACCTTTAAATAATTAAATAAATCATTATTTATTTGATTATTACTCAACTACATCCTTAAAATGACAAATAAATAATTTATTTATTTATTATTTACAAATAAAGGGATTTGACTCAAGTCAATTTCCTTTCCCTCCAACAAATATAATAAAATATTCCATAAAAGTTGGATCTTGATTTGGTTAATAATATTTTAATTATGTATCAATATCTAGAATAACTCAATATTTTGTTATAAATAGAAGGGTTTTCCCATTCATTTACCACCTTTTGTTGCTTAAAGATCACTCTCGATCTAAACTTTTGGTTTGACTATTGATCCACCATCATAGTCATATTTTGCTATTATTTTTGTCTGGGTATCCTACACCATCAAGAGAGAGGAATTCTAGATCTGAAGTGCTGAGAACTTACAAGAACCCATCCCATTGAGGAGAACAGGGAACAACCTCTTGTGTTTTCCTCCCAGGTGCCATTAATACAAAATTCATTTGATATATTCTTGTCTTGTCTATTGGATGCATGGAGTAAATTTTGTTTTTTCTACTGTTTAATGTCTTCTAATGCATAGATCTAGATTTTTGCAGCATTTATCTTGATCACCTAACTGCAGATCTGAAGATATTAGTAGTGTTTTCTGCTGCTAGGCTATTTTTTATGCGCAGCTAAAGTGGTATTTTTTCGTATGCTTGAAATTAAGATTCATACTAACAACTGGCAACTCCACACGGGTTTACGATTATGACCGCTGTCATTTTTCTGATCCTTGCATATCCAGCTACTTCAAACCCTAATATTTCTCTTCAGCCCCTTGTTTTTTCTTTTCTTGATGTTGTTTTTAACTTATAAAACCCTAAAACGACAAAAATTATGACTTCCGTGTGTTTTCGGACCTATTGCGCAGGTGACAGACATTTGCCGCAGCTGAGACGAATTTTTTTTCTGAAACCTACCGCCGAGAGTGCCGGAAGCGCAGGTCACACTTTTTGGCCCAAAACCTGCGACTTGGACCTTCAGGGCGCACTTTTCAGCCCAAAAACTGTGACCTTTGTTAAAAACAGGTCAGAAACTGCGACCTGGACTTTTTGTAGGGATTTTTCTGAAAGTTTTCTGGGTTTGTCTGAGCCTCTGTTCCGAGTTGTCTGACCTGCATCTCCGCCCGTTTTGAACCTGTACTTGTTCTGTTTCGTTCAACTAAGTGGGAACCTAGCCCCCTAGGGCTTCAGTACCCTCCACTTTTTGTGGAAGAGTTTTTGCTGTTGCAGGTTATCTGAAATTTCAGAGTCTTTAACCATTTTTTCAGAATTGATGCCTCACCTTTAGATCCGCTTTATATTGGCTTGTTATCCATCCAAATCACCTCATCTAGCTTTGTTTGGGTTTTCCTCTAGGGTTCACTCCATTTCCCTTCAGGAGATAGCCTTTCGCCACTTTTTTTACAGCAATTTTTCCTCTGATTTGTCGCTGTTTTCTGCACCACTTTCCAACAGATTTTGTCTTTTAGATCCCTGTCCCTCTTGACCTTAGATCTATTAGCTTTTTTAGTGTGTTTTGATTAGTTTTTTTACTCACCTATAGACTAGTTGTTGAGAGACCCGCTTTCATGGGTTTATATTATTGCATTATTAACTGTTTATTTTCTGTTTTTGTAGGCCTATATACTGTCATTTGAAGATTTATTTATAGCTATACAACACACTCTTTTTTTTCTCTACAAACATCTGGGTTTAAAAATTAAAATTTACACACTTTTACACACACACCCTAAGCGAAAAAATTCTTGGTTAACACTGCCAAGCAAAGACTCTAAAAACATTGAAATCAATTGATCTTGCACCTCCCTGCCCTTGTCGGTCGCTTTTTCCTTTGTGCCATGTTTGTGTTGTCATCATTGCTCTACCTCCCATGGGCTCTGGTTTTCCTCAGGGGGGGGGGCTAGCACCTCCTGCATTTTTTCCCCTCCCGGTAGCACGTATCCAGGATACGACATGCCTCCTCTTTTTTTCTCAATCTCCTGTTTACCACACTGTTACCCAACCTCCTTGTTATCCATATCCATAGCCTAGTGCTCCAGCTCCCCCAACATTAGCACCTCCTCCTCCCTTGCCTTCTCAACCCCCACAACAGTAACCACCACCCCCTCAGGGGTAGGTGCATGCACAACAGAACACGACTAATCCTCCTCCCTCAAAAAGGAAGAGGAAAGGCACTCAAAATCAAGCTACCGCTGGTAGTCCTAGACATAATCAAGGTAATTCTCCTAACACTACAAACCAGCAATAAGGCACTCAGCCCAAGCAGGATATGCCTAGTCGTACGAACAAACCCTATTCTTGTTGTGGTGTTTATGGTCATTATACACATGATTCTCCTCTTCTGCCACAGACGCGAAAACTATGGGAGTCTCAAGCAACATTGAGAGGACAACAAGCCATCCCTTCCGTTCCTCCCAGTCTTGCACCTAGTCAATCGGCTGTGCTTACTGATCCTTTCCCTCAGCAAGGATTTGTGGCTACCAAACCACCTAAAGATCAAGTGGCCATTCAACCTCTTCCATCTGGTTCCCCCGATTACCAGATTTTCATGATGTCCTCTGATCAGCCTTCTGTACCGTCTTCTCCTGGCCCTTCACCTTCAGCTGGTACTCATGAGCCCTTTTATCCTCCTGGAATGGTTCCTCCAGGCCTTAACTGTCTTGGAGCCACCCCGCCTAGTCACTACCCCTCTGGTCAGATACCATTCTTAGCTCCTCCACTAGGAGTGTACACGGTACCTGTTATGGCCACCCTCTCTCTTCCTAACCTGACCCTTTGGATTCCCGTCTGGTACCTCGATCCTCCAGCCGCTACCCCGCCTGGTCAACCCAAACCTTATCTTGCTTTGACCCTGGTTCAACCGGTCCCTATGACTTCTCCCGCTGCAACAGTGCCTCATTCACCTCAATAGGAACCACCTCCCGTTGCGACTGCTTCGGGTAAGAAGGGAAAAGCTCGTAAGGGGGCATCAAAGGACAAGGTTGCCTCGAAAAACCCTACCCCTTCTCGGCCTCCAAAGCGTACCATCCAATGTTCTTTGTGTGATGTTGTCGGCCACTCCACCCATACTTGTCCGGAGTTGCCTCACCTTAAGTCCATGGTTAATAAGACATTTCCGAAATCTCATATCCCAGAGGTATATGTCACTATACCTGATTCAATCCTGAAACTCAAACCATTGCACACAAATCACCCTTGTGCTTTGTGTGAATTCCATGGCCACTACACTCACCTTTGTCCTCGACTCGAAGAGTATCATTCCTCTTTAGAAGCCTTATGCCAATTCGAGGCCAAGCGCAATGAGTCCACCACTCCCTTATTTGTGCATCTTTCTTCGGCAACACCAGAGGACACGAATGCTCCCATTGACATTCCCCCTTATGATGTCAGATGACGGAGCCTTGGTCCTCCATTTTCTATCTATCATCATCCATGAGACCCTCGATGGAAGTCCCCTTAGAGACTCCCCCTGCTGTTTTGCCTGACTTCCCTTCAAAGATCACCCTGGGCTCAAAATCGGTAGATCCTTTATCTGATTACTCTTCTGTCACCACTTGTGACGATGCGCATGTGAACCTCTCTTCTCATGATGATGAGTCAGGTAGCTTCGCCGCGTCAGGTGGTATTTCTTCCCCAGTCACCCCATCCTCTATTACGATGACGACATTGTGGAAGTAGTCACCAACCCTGACTTGATCTATCCCTCCTTACATAGAACCCATACATCCAAACCACAAACACCTCGTGGCCATTACATGGACACCCAATGTTCGAGTAAGGGGGCACTCATAGTTGCGAATCCAGGAGAATAAATTCTCCACAATTCTCCGAGTATATCTGGTCGTGTCGGCTTTAGTACCATTATTCTTCTACATTTAGAAGAACCTCTAGAGTCCCATATCACTTCAGATCACTCTAGGGATGATACCCCTCACCATTCCTTCATATTACATAAACAACCCAGTCCTTTTGACATTGTTGTTGACCAACCTGTGAGTTTTCTGGGAGAGCACCTGTTCATTATCCCAAAATCCTCTCTTTGGGATAGTGACACCATGTATGCAAATCTGGAAACTTAAAGTCCATTTGATTCATATATGCAGTACCAAAATAGATTGGTAATACTCCATTCCCTTTCTCAAACTGCATAACCATAATGAAAACAAATGGCACACCACATCATTAAAATGTGTTTAGATTCCCCTTTTTTCTAAAAACATTTTGGCATGACCACAACATGCTTGGGGGCACCTATGCCCCTCAACCATAAAAATCCCATATCTGAACCAAAAATAGCACTGAAACCCCCTTTCTTTGACAGGTCGCACTTTTTAGGTCATTTCCTGGGACAGGTCGCAACTTTCTGCCCAGTACCTGCTACCCAGGTCGTAGAACAAACCCCAAAAAAGTGCGACCTGGCATGCTCATAAGCTCTGGGTACCTAAACTAAACTTTCAATCCACTGAAATGAAAGAGTAGGATTAGGCCTCTTACCTACAACTGACAGATCTCAAATTCCGACAGTCGGTTTGTCTGCTACGATCGCTGCAAGATTTAGGGCCTTCTCTCCTCACTACATTCACCATAGCTCCACCTGCAAATGAGTGAATTTGGAGGGAAAATGCCTTATTAAAAGAAAACCCCTGATTTTTTTTTTCGCTTGCTACGACCAAACCATAGCTCAGTTTGATGAACCAGCTATACCGTTGGAAAGTTCTCACCGAACCCTCAAATGGTTATCTGTTAGTTTTTAGTGACTTGATACTCCACCAGGACACATTTTTTCCACGAAGCGTCACTTCACCACTCCTCAAAATCAAATTTCTTCACTTGCAACACTTGTACTGGGGGCACCACTTTTCTTTCATACTTGTCCATGCTCGTGTCAACTTTCTTCGTGAGTTACCATCTTGTACTCATGTTCTTATGATCCCCATTGGACCTTTTCTGTGTGGCAGCACCATCGATCACCCTTGTTTAGAGCATTCGAGTTGAGTCATCATTGCATTCATGGAGTTTATCTCGAGTTCCTTTTAATCTTGCTATAGTCCTCCATCCTTCATTGCTTGGTCCCTCTCTCGTGTCCCACAATATGGCCTTTAGTCCACTGTCCCCTATCCCTCATGATATTATGTCAGTCGCTGCCAGGTCATCCATGCCCTTTATGCTCTAACAAGGGAAGTCATCCGTTCGTTACTCAGTACCCCCCATTTCATCATCATCATTGGTGTCAGTATGTCAGTCGCTCTACTATTTTCTCTCATGACTTCATTGAGGATCCCTTATTGCCTGACCTATGGCGGACCTCCTTTTGTCGACATTATCTCATTCATTTCAGAAGACAGGTCTACAGAGCAGTGTACCTTGGTTCCAGTGTCCACTCTTGTTCGGTGCCTCGGATCAGGAAAAGGGACTCGTCATTGCCCTTTGAATTGATTGTTTCTCAACTCCAACTCCTTTCAGCATGATCGAGATCTGTATACTTGATGGTTCAGTGATCCAGCAGCCGACATCGATGATTCCCGGGTGTGTGTGAGATGTCTCAACCCTCATGAGGGGGTGGCCCTACAGGTAGCCCCCCACGTACTCGGATGACCTCTTCGTTACAAACTTTGATACAGCTGCATACATTTGATCATGTCAGCCTCAGCCGCTTGTAGCGCCTTTTTGTTTGCATGTATCAGTCAGATTTTTAGAGCTATTTCCTGTTTTCAGGGGCATCTAGGTTGCATTTATATTTCATGTAATCAGATATCATTATACAAGTCCTGGCTGTTATCCCAGGCACAATATGTATGTGGGATTCATTATCGTGTTGTTTATTTGCCTCATGTTTATGCCAGCATGTACTATATTGGCTAGTCTTGTGGTTTTTCGGACGCCTTCTTGTTTGTACTTTGCCTCGGCGGGCATAGGTATGCCTCCCCTGCCACCTATAGCACGTACTCACGCATCAAAGAGACTTGTCGCACCTGTAAGTCTCGCCTCGTCAGGATCTAGTTCTTTCAGCACTTTGGTCTACCTTTTACTTCTCTCTCTTTGACTTCCCCTTCGATGTCTAGTGATTGAGTTCTTACAACGTACTTTGGTCATACGATTAGCTCCTAACGCTCGCACGCTAGGGGGAAATCTGTTACACCATTTTTTGGTCATCTAACCTATTATCATTAGATAGACCCAAGTACACCATGTAAGACCAATTTTACTCGAAGTAAAATTGCTTTCACTATGAAAATAACTTAGTAAACCACCTTTATTAAGTTGTTTATGGTATAAACAGGAAACCCCATGAGGAAATATTAACTAAATATACATTTTTTTGATTTTCCTCAAAGAATAATTAGTTAAACAACAGTTTAATTAATATTCCTGGTTATATTTAACCCAAAACAAGGAAATTAATTAGATAAATCATTATTTATCTTATTAGTTTCTAGGAATAACTATATAAACCTTATTTAAATAATATTCTTTGTTAAATATGACTAAATCACCCTTAAATAATTAAATAAATCATTATTTATTTTTTGATATCAACATCCTTAAAATGATAAATAAATCATTTATTTATTTATTATTTACAAATAAGGGGGTTTGACCCAAGTCAAATTCCTTTTCCCTCCAACAAATATAATAAAATATTCCATAAAATCTGGATCTTGATTTGGTTAATAATATTTTAATTATGCACCAATATCTAGACTAACTCAATATTTTGTTATAAATAGAAGGGTTTCCTATTTATTTTTCACCTTTTGTTGCCTAAAGATCACTTTGGATCTCAACTCTTGGTCTGACTATTGATCCACCATCATAGCCATATTTTTCCATTTTTGTCTGGGTTTTCTACACCATCAAGAGAGAGAAATTCTAAATCTGAAGTGCTGAAGACTTACAAGAACCCTTCCCATTGAAGAGAACTGAGAACACCCTCTTGTGTTTTCCTCCCAGGTGCCATTAATACAAAATTCATTTGATATATTCTTGTCTTTTCTATTGGATGCATGGAGTAAATATTGTTTTTTCTACTGTTTAATGTCTTCTAATGCATAGATATAGATTTTTGCGGCATTTATCTTGATCACCTAACTGCATATCTAAAGATATTAGCAGTCATTTCTCTTATTAAGGTTGTCTGTTATCTGCTTGAGATAAAGTGGTCTTTAAATATACGCTTGGAATTAAGATTCATCACCAACTGTTGGCAACTCCACACGGGTTTACGATTACGACGGTGTCGTTTTTGCAATCCTTGCATATCCAGTGCTTCAAACCTAGGATTTCTCTTTGACCCCTTGTTTTTTTTTCTTGATGTTTTTAACTGTAAAACCCCTAAACGATATAAAATTACGACTCCATGTGTTTT
The DNA here is from genome assembly GCA_034641835.2 of Pinus albicaulis. Lineage (NCBI taxonomy): Eukaryota > Viridiplantae > Streptophyta > Pinopsida > Pinales > Pinaceae > Pinus > Pinus albicaulis. Next base: position 778,554,367 of record CM076573.1, on the reverse strand, counting down.
TCGACCTATTAACGTGAGGTGACGGACAGTGTTTTTGACTAAGTTGGTAACTTTTTTTAAACTTCTTGTGAGGTAGCCAGTGCGAATTACGCACTTTTTGGCCCAAGACACACGGCCTGGACCTTCGGGAGCATACTTTTGACCCAAAAAGCTGACCTCTGTTGAAGCGGGTTGAAAGCTAACGCCTGGACTTTTTGCAGGGATTTTTCTGAAAGTTTTCTGGGTTTGTTTGAGCCTCTGTTCAGGGTTGTTTGACCTCAACTCTGCGTGTTTTGGACCTGTACTTGTTCTGTTTCACTCAAATAAGTGGGAACCTAGCCCCCTAGGGCTTCAGTACCCTCCACTTTTTGTGGAAGATTTTTTGCTGTTGCAGGTTGTTTGAAATTTTAGAGTCTTCAGCCATTTTTTCAGATCTGATACCTCACATTCAGATCTGCTTGTTATCCATCCATATCAACTCATCTAGTTTTTTTTGGGTTTTCCTCTAGGGTTCACTCCGTTTCCCTTTAGGAGATAACCTTTCGCCACTTTTTTTATAGTAATGTTTTCTCTCATTTGTTTATCTTTTCTACACCACTTTCCTGCAGATTTTGTCTTTTAGATCCCTGTCCCTCTTGACCTTAGATCTATTAGCTTTTTAGTGTGTTTTGATTAGTTTTTTTAGTCACCTATAGACTAGCTATTGAGAGACCCACCTTCTTGGGTTTAGATTATTGCATTATTAGTTGTTTATTTTCTGTTTTTGTAGGCCCATATACTGTCATTTGCAGGTTTATTTACAGCTATACAACACACTTTTTCTTTTTCTCTACAAACGTCTAGGTTTAAAAATTAAAATTTACACAATTTTACACACACCCTAAGCGAAAAAGGGCTTGGTTAACACCGCCAAGAAAAGACTCTAAAAACATTGAAATCAATTGAGCCTGCACCTCCCTGCCCTTGTTTCAACATTGTAATCAGTTGATCTTGCACCTCCCTGCCCTTGTTGGTCACTTTTTCCTTTGTGCCATGTTTGTGTTGTCATCATCGCTCAACCTCCCATGGGCTCTGGTTTTCCTCAGGGGGGGCCATCACCTCCTGCATTTTTTCCCCTTCCGGTAGCACGTATCCAGGATACGACATGCCTTCTCTTTTTTCCCAACCTCCTGTTTACCACACTGTTACCCAACCTCCTTGTTATTCGCATCCACAACCTGGTGCTCTAGCTCCCCCAGCATTAGCACCTCCTCCTCCCTTACCTTCTCAACCCCCACAACAGTAACCACCGCTCCCTCGAGGGCAGGTGCATGCACAAAAGGGCACGACTAATCCTCCTCCCTCAAAAAGGAAGAGGAAAGGCACTCAAAATCAAGATGCCCCTGGTAATCTTGGACATAATCAAGGTAATGCTCCTAACACTACAAACCAGTAACAAGGCACTCAGCCCAAGCAGGATAGGCCTATTCGTACGAACAAGCCCTGTTCTTGTTTTGGTGTTTATGGTCATTATACACATGATTGTCCTCTTTTTCCACATATGCGACAGCTATGGGAGTCTCAAGCAACATTGAGAGGACAACAAGCCGTCCCTTCCGTTCCTCCCTGTCCTGCACCTAGTCAACCGACTGTGCTTACTGATCCTTTCCCCAAGCAAGGATTTGTGGCTATCCATCTACCTGAAGGTCAGGTGGCCACTCAAGCTCTTCCATCTGGTTCCCTCGATTACCAAATTCTCATGATGTCCTCTGATCAGCCTTTTGAACCGTCTTCTCCTGGACCTTCACCTTCAGTTGGTACTCATGAGCCCCTTTATCCTTCTGGAACGGTTCCTCCAGGCCTTAACCATCTTGGAGCCACCCCGCATGGTCATTACCCCTCTGGTCAGATACCGTTCCTAGCTTTCCCACCAGAAGTGTACATGGTACCTGTTATGGCCACCCTCTCTCTTCCTAACCTGACCCTTGGGATTCCCGTCTGGTACCTTGATCCTCCAGCCGCTACCCTGCCTGGTCAACCCAAACCTTATATTGCTTTGACCCCAGTTCAACCGGTCTCTATGACTTCTCCCGCTGCAACAATGCCTCATTCACCTCAATAGGAACCACCTCTCGTTGTGACCGCTTCGGGTAAGAAGGGATAAGCTCGCAAGGGGGAATCAAAGGACAAGGCTGCCCTGACAAACCCTGCCCCTTCTCGGCCTCCAAAGCGTACCATCCAGTGTGCTTTGTGTGATGTTGTCGGCCACGCCACCCATACTTGTCCGGAGTTGCCTCACCTTAAGTCCATGGTCAATAAGACGTTTCCAGAATCTGATATCCCAGAGGTATATGTCATTATACCCGATTCAATCCTGAAACTCAAACCATTGTGCACAAATCACCCTTGTGCTTTGTGTGATTTCCATGGCCACTACACTCACCTCTGTCCTTGCCTCGAAGAGTATCGTTCCTCTTTAGAAGCCTTATGCCAATTCAAGGCCAAACGCAATGAGTCCGCCGCTCCCTTATTTGTGCATCTTGTTTCAGCAACACCAGAGGACACGAATTCTCCCATTGACATTCCCCCTTATGATGTCAGATGAAAGAGCGCTGGTCCTCCATCTGCTATCTATCATCATCCATGAGACCCTCGATGGAAGTCCCCTTAGAGACTCCCCCTGATGTTTCGCCTGACCTCCCTTCAGCGATCACCCTGGGCTCAACATCGGTAGTTCCTTTATTTGATTACTCTTCTGTCACCACTTGTGACGATGCGCATGTGAACCTCTCTTCTCATGATGATGAGTCAGGCAGCTTCGCTGCGTCAGGTGGTATTTCTTCCACCAGTCACCCCATCCTCTATTGCGATGATGACATTGTGGAAGTAGTCACCACCCCTGAATTTATCTATCCCCCCTTACATCGAACCCATACATCTGAACCACAAACACCTTGTGGCCAGTACATGGACACCTAATGTTCGGGTAAGGGGACACTCATAGTTGCGAATCCAGGAGAAGAAATTCTACACAACTCTCCGAGTGTATCTGGTCATGTCAACTTTAGTACCATTATTCTTCTACATTTAGAAGAACCTCTAGAGTCCCATATCACTTAAAATCACTCTAGGGATGATACCCCTCATCATTCCTTCATATTACATAAACAACCCAGTCCTTTCGACATTGTTGTTGACCAACCTATGAGTTTTCTGGGAGAGCACCAGTTCATTATCCCAAAATCCTCTCTTTGGGATAGTGACACCATGTATGCCAATATGGAAACTTAAAGTCTATTTGATTCATATATGTAGTACCAAAAGAGATTGGTAATCCTCCATTCCCTTTCTCAAACTGCATAACCATAATGAAAATAAATGGCGCACCACATCATTAAAATGTGTTTAGATTCCCCTTTTTTCTAAAAACATTTTGGCATGACCGTAACATGCTTGGGGGCACCTATGCCCCTCAACCATAAAAATCCCAGATCTCAACAAAAAACAACACTGAAACCCCCTTTCTCTGACAGGTCGCACTTTTTAGGTCATTTCCTGGGACAGGTCGCAGCTTTCTGCCCAGTACCTGCTACCCAGGTCGTAGAACAGACCCCAAAAAAGTGTGACCTGGACTTTTTATGAGCTTTGGGTACCTAAATTTAACTTTCAATCCACTGAAATGAAAGAGTAGGATTATGCCTCTTACCTACGACTAACGAATCTCAAATTCCAACGGTCGGTTTGTCTAGTACGATCGCTACAAGATTTAGGGCCTTCTCTCCTCACTACATTCACCATAGCTCTACCTGCAAATGAGTGAATTTGGAGGGAAAATGCCTTATTAAAAGAAAACCCTTGATTTTTCTTTCGCCTGCTGCGGCCAAACCGTAGCTCAATTTGACAAACCAGCTATACTGTTGGAAAATTCTCACCGAACTCTCAAATGGTTATCTGTTAGTTTTTAATGACTTGATAGTCCACTAGGACATATTTTTTCCACGAAGCGTCACTTCACCACTCCTCAAAATCGAATTTATTCACTTGCAACACTCGGACTGGGGGCACCACTTTGCCTCCATACTTGTCCACGCTCGTGTCAACTTTCGTCGTGAGTTACCATCTTGTACTCATGTTTTTATGGTCCCCATTAGACATTTTTTGTGTGGCAGCACCATCGAGTCACCCTTGTTTAGAGCATCTGAGTTGAGTCATCATTGCATTCATGGAGTTTATCCCGAGTTCCTTTTAATCCCGCTATATTCCTCCATCCTTCATTGTTTGGTCCCTTTCTCGTGTCGCGCAGTATGGCCTTCAGTCCCACTGGCCCCTATCCCTCATGATATTATGTCAGTCGCTGTGAGGTCATCCATGCCCTTTATGCTATAACAAGGGAAGTCGTCTGTTCGTTACTCAGTACCCCCCATTTCATCATCATCATTGGTGTCAGTCTGTCAGTCGCTTTACTATTTTCTCTCGTGCCTTCGTTGAGGATCCCTTATCGCCTCACCTATGGCGGACCTCCTTCTGTCGACATCAGCTCATTCATTTCAGAAAACAGGTCTAGAGGGCAGTGTACCTTAGTTCCAGCTTCCACTCTTGTTCGGTGCCTCGGATCAGGCAAAGGGACTCCTCATTTCCCTTTAACTTGATTTTTTCTCAGCTCCAGCTCGTTTCAGCATGATGGAGATCCGTATACTCAATGGTTTAGTGATCCAGTAGCTGATATCGGTGATTCCCGGGTGTGCGTGAGATGTCTCAACTCTCATGAGGGGGTGGCCCTATAGGTAGCCCCCCACATACTCGGATGACCTCTTCATTACAACCTTCGTTGCAACTACATACATTTGATGATGTCGGCCTCAGCCCCTTGCAACGCTTTTTTGTTTGCATGTATCAATCAGATTTTCAGAGCCCTTTCCTGTTTTCAGGGGCATCTGAGTTACATTTATATCTCATGTATTCATATATCATTGTACAAGTCTTCGCTGTTATCCTAGGCACAATATGTATGTGGGATTCATTATCGTGTTGTTTATTTGGCTCATGTTTATGCCAACATGTACTATATTGGCCAGTGCCGTGGTTTTCCGGATGCCTTCTTGTTTGTACTTTGCCTCGGCAGGAATAGGTATGCCTCCCCCGCCGCCTATAGCTTAGGTACTCACGCATCAAAGAGACTTGTCGCACCTGTAAGTCTCGCCTCGTCAGGGTCTAGTTCTTTCAGCACTTTGGTCTACCTTATACTTCTCTTTCTTTGGCGTCCCCTTCAATGTCTAGTGATTGAGTTCTTACAACGTACTTCGGTCATACGATTAGCTCCTAACACTCGCATGCTGGGGGGAAATCTTTTACACCATTTTTTGGTCATCTAACCTATTGTTATTAGATGGACCCCAAGTACACCATGTAAGACCAATTTTACCCTAAGTAAAATTGCTTTCACTATGAAAATAACTTAGTAAACCACCTTTATTAAGTTGTTTATGGTCTAAACAGGAAACCCCATGAGGAAATATTAAATAAATATACATTTTTTTGATTTTCCTCAAGGTATAATTAGTTAAACAATAGTTTAATTAATATTCTTGGTTATATTTAACCCAAAACAAGGAAATTAATTAGATAAATCATTATTTATCTTATTATTTTCTAAGAAAGATTATTTAAACCTTATTTAAATAATATTCTTTGTTAAATACGACTAATTCACCTTTGAATAATTAAATAAATCATTATTTATTTGATTATTACTCAACCACATCCTGAAAAAGATAAATAAATCATTTATCTATTTATTATTTACAAATAAAGGGATTTGACTCAAGTCAAATTCCTTTTCCCTCCAACAAATATAATAAAATATTCCATAAAAGTTGGATCTTGATTTGGTTAATATTATTTTAATTATGCACCAATATCTAGACTAACTCAATATTTTGTTATAAATAGAAGGGTTTTCCCATTTATTTACCACCTTTTGTTGCTTAAAGATCACTCTGGATTTAAACTTTTGGTCTGACTATTGATCCACCATCATAGTCATATTTTGCTACTATTTTTGTCTGAGTTTTCTACACCATCAAGAGAAATGGATTCTAGATCTGAAGTGCTGAGGACTTACAAGAACCCATCCCATTGAGGAGAATAGGGAAAACCCTCTTGTGTTTTACTCCCAGGTGCCATTAATACAAAATTCATTTGATATATTCTTGTCTTTTCTATTGGATGCATGGAGTAAATATTATTTTTTCTACTGTTTAATGTCTTCTAATGCATAGATCTATATTTTTGCAGCGTTTATCTTGATCACCTAACTGCAGATCTGAAGATATTAGCAGTCTTTTTTGCTGCGCTGTTTGTTATGCGCAGCTAAAGTGGTCTTTTTTTCGTACACTTGGAATTAAGATTCATACTAACAGTGTGACCTCCGAAGATTAGAATTAGGGTTTTGAGTTTTTACGCAAACAGTGAGTTGTTGAATCAAATTTATTGTTGATTTGGTAATGGTTTTGATTTCAGATTTAATTTTGAGATAAATTGAATAGGGGTTTTAGTGTTCAACCAAAGTTAGCTGATTTCTCCTATTTTACTGATGAGATGAATTGATTTCTTTTCTACAGTTGTGTGTTTATAGATGTTTGTGTATCTTAATTCTTAAATTAAATATCATAAGGAATCATTGAAACTTTGACTCCAAAAGATGAATCTTGAAAGCGCAATACAACTCATGTTTACCAGCCCGGATTGATATACAAATATTGGTGAATTAATTCGTCAATTATTTCGCACAAAAATTATCCCACATGAGAATCTTATTCTTCCAAACAAACCAAGCAAATAAAATAATCTTCAAAGGAATCTGCATCCCCCACATGGGCATAACCTAGGATCTGACCTGTTGAAATAAAGTAAAATGAATATGTTGGTATATGTCCTTGATAGTCAAAGCGCCATCCTGCATGGGGCCATCCCATGTAATTTCATCCCGAGCCCCATTGCTCAACAGAACAACCTTACGAAGAGCGTATATATATAAATTCCATTCGGTAGAATTATCTCCAAAAATTCTGAGAGTGGTATCATCTTTCCATTGTGGGATGTGGCCCACCCAACCAGCGATCGCATGTTCCAAAAGGAAAACAACCCTGTGTTCTAAGGCCGCAAGAGTCTCCAATGAGATATAATTATGTCCCGAGATGCCAGAAACGTGATCGATGCCAATCAATATATCATTTCCTTTTCCAAATTCCCATTTGGCCCTATCAAGAAGGAGTTACTTGACCTTTTGAAAACTTCTCCAGATGAAAGAACCCTGATAGTGGCCAATTTTTTAGTGTCGAATCCATTGTGCAATGCATATACCATTGAGATTTTTTGCATTAGTAATCCCACTCCATATACCATCGTGAAACAAAAACTGCCATAAGGATTTAATAAGAAGGGAGTGTCCAAAAGTATGAGTATCCAGTATACCCCAACCCTCAGCTTGTTGGGGCCTAAACAAGTCCCCTCCCAAGCTGCAAGATGAAACTTTCGGCTCGATTGTCCATCCGCCCATAGAAAATGTGACATCTTTGATCTAATCTTAGCAATAATATGAGAGGGGATATCAAATAAATGCATCCATTATAAAGACATCTACTGTAATAAAAAGGTGATGAGGGTAAGCTGTCCACCGAGAGATAGGAATCTGTTTGCCCACAAAAAGAGTTTTCGATCGACAGGGGAAGGGAGCCAATCCCAATCCCCACCCATATAGGAAATCGATTTTAACGGGTATCTAAGATATGAAAAACCCTCCTTGATGTGTCTGTGTTGAATCTGAAATAAGTCAGCAATATACCTGAAGACATTCAAGTCTCCATCATAGTGATAGAGGAACATCTTGTGACAATTGATGAGTAGACTCGAGGCCTCCCCATATCGGTTGAAAATATAGTGAATAGCATCCCATTGAGCTACATCACCCTTCCCAAAGGTAATAATATCATCAACAAACAAGAGGTGCGTAACATAAATCAAAGGAGTAAAATTAAAGCCATGGAAGAGATCGAGGCCTCTTGCATCAAAAATATTTTTGCTAATGCCATCCATAACTAAAATAAAGAGAAGTGGGGATAGAGAGCACCCCTGATGAATTCCTATATGCCCACGGAAGAAATTAGTGGGGAAGCCATTGAAAAGAACGACATACTATATGACAGTGACGCAAGCCATAATCCAGTCCATATTGCGATAATCGATTCCAATCTTAACAAGAATAAATCTTAGAAGCCTCCAATAAACACAATCATATGCTTTTTTTAGATCAATTTTCATCACTATTGTGTTCCTCTTCCCAATATGAGTAGAGTGAATACGTTCTTGGGCAATAGACACTACATTATGAATCGATCTTCCTTTCAAGAAACCAAATTGTTCTGGGGTAATATGGGTAGACAGAATATCCTTTAGTCTCTCGGAAATGACTTTGGAAATCAATTTATATAGAATATTGCATAATGATATAGGCCGAAAATCCCCAAAAGTTCTGGTTCGCAAATCTTTGGGGTCAATGCAATGAAAGTGAACTTCATCGCACAAAAAATATGTCCATATATATGAGATTCCTCAACCATGGCACATATGTCGTTCCTCATCAAATGGAAAAAATGGAGAAAAAATTCAACTGTCCAACCATCAAGGCGATGGCATTTATCCTTCTAAAGTGAAAGTAAATAAGTGTGAATCTCCTTAATCAAAATCGAACGGAAAAGAATGTTATTTGCCTCGACGTCAAACATTTCCAGATATTCCTGAAAAGCCCATAATTGATCTACAAGGTTTTCAATAGTATAAGCTCTGTATCTTTTTTCAAAATGATTTTTAGCCTCTGCCTTGAGCTCCTCATCAGAATATTTGTATGATCCATCCCACCCCCCCTTAATGCGCTAGATTGCATTCTTATTACTTCTGTGATTTGCAAATTTTTGAAAGAACTTTGTGTTTCAATCTCCTTCCTTTATCCAGGTCACCCTGCTCTTGAAACACCAAGATCTCTCCTGAATGATTAGAATAAGTTTTTTCCCGCTCTCCAGATCCTTGATCCGATCAATGGATCGATTATCATGGAAGTGCTCAGAGAAACATTGGCTGAGTGCTTCAATCTCAACAATGATAGATTTGAATTCATAAAATAGATTTGCTTTTTCTTTGTCTCCTAGATATGCACTTTAAATTTTAGAGTAGTCAATCATCTATTGAGATTGTCCATAGTCTGTATCCCATCTCCATCCAGACTATCACCCCAAACTTTTGCAACCAATTCATTAAAAGATGCATCCGCGAGCCATGTGGAAATGAATTTGAACAAGATGTCCCTCTTGGGCCCCACCTGTCACCATATAAACATAATTGGACAATGATCAGAAATGCTGTTCTAAATCACATTTGATCTACAGTTTCCAAGTGTCTCATACAAAACCAGGTGAATAAGGAATCTATCCAGGCGCTTCCAAACATAATCCTTTCCCCATCTACCATTTTTCCAGGTGGGAACCAATGACGATGGCAGAACATCGTATAAATGGTGGTCATCACATAGCTGAAGGAGATAATAAGAGAGAGGGTCCACGTGAGATGTAGTCCCCAAGTGTTCATTCAGTTGTAACATAGCATTAAAATCACCTATAATAATAAGAGAACCGATATTAAGGATTCCAGAGTCCCCGACATGGTCCCAGAAATAATGACGGTCCAAGTATGGAGCATAGATATTCTAGATATGAATCCTTCCAGCCGAGATCCGTATGTGACCGGAGAGCAAAATTCCAGCGAAAAAGCGGTAGGCCTTGAAGTTTGCATTGTGAGGATCCCACATAGCAATAAGACCCCCCGATAGTCCATTCAAGCCCAGGGCAGACATGGACCAATTTCGGAGAATGACATGAAAATATTCAATGGCCTCGAGGGCCGGAGCCATGGTCTCTTGAACAAGAATAATGGAGGGGTGGTGAGACAAAAAAAAAGGTGACAGAAGGAAAATCTCTTAGTGGTGTCCCCGAGGCCACATATATTGAAAGAGAGGATGGTCATGATGAGGTCGAAGGTTGAGGCATCCCACTCTAAGGGCCCCGGGAAGGGAGGAGTCAAACAAAGGAATGTCACGTAGTCAGTCAGAGTCAAATATGAGCTGTTTACCATGGTTTTCACCATGAAAATGTCGGCTGCCCCTGCCATCTCTTCTACGAGTAGTGATATTCCTTCGAGATCTAGGACTAATGGAGGGGGAAGTGGCCTTAGGACCAACATCATGCACAGTGAGGACAGCCATATCAAAATTAGGATTGTGCTTCGAAAAATCCAAGTCACTGTCAGTAGAGTTGTGTGGGGAGGACAGGTTAAAAGGTTCTGAAAGAGGGAACGAAGTCTCACGAGCCTTAGATGATGAGGGGATAGTGGTATCAGAAGTAGACAAAACAGAGAGATACATAGGATGGGTATACTATGGGGGTCAGCACAAACAGAAAAAGGAGTAGCCTAGCCCGTGGGCAGGGGAGAAATAGAGATGAATTCCATGCAAGAATCTTCATGGCGAAAAGAAAGATTATCAAATTGAGAAAAAGGCATCTCGAATTCAGTATCCACAGTATCATCTAAATATTTGAAGGTACCTGGTTCAAATGCAGAATCCCTATGGGTGGAGTCACAACCATCCGAGGCCGATCCTGAGCGTCCAGAATGGTGTCCATGACGAGAATGTAGTAGTCGCGGACAGTGCTCCAATAGGTGCCCAGTACATTTTAATTCAACCATTTCTGGACAATGCAATGCAGCGTCCACTGAATTCCAAAATGACTGTAAAAAGAAGTGTGTACTCTCATTGATTTGACTTTCAAATTTGTTTGGTATTAAGAAAGGAAGGCACTAGGTATTTTGAAATCGTGCAGCATATTCAACGTTTATATATCTTCCATAAAATACATATGAATGATTGAAATACACAGCATATTCAACGTCTGTCATAAAATACGTATTGATTATGAAAATGCAAAGTTAATGTTGAACATAGCATTTTAATTCAATAATTTCTGGACAATGCAATGCTGCGTTCACTGAATTTCAAAATGACTGTCCAAAGGAGCGTGTATTTGTTTTTTATTTTTCAAGGCATGTTAGTTTCCGTGGAAAAAAATTATGAAAAATATTATAAAGTTGAAAATTTTGATAATAGAATGGTAATTAGTCAGTTTAATTTTATTTTCCCAAAATGTCCTTTTGAATTATAATGCTCTCACCCATTCTAGATTGGAAAAATGCAGATAGTTTAAGGGTCAGGGAAAATTAAATGGTAATAGTTATGATTACACCATAAATCTTTGCTCAAAACAATGCTTCTAAATTATAAATTCACCCGTTATCTGATTTTTTTTTTCGAAAGTGTTTTTTTGAATTATAATGCTCTCTTATTTATTCGTGATTGGAAAAATGTCAATAGAAAACTATGATATCACTATATAGTTTTAATTATGGATATAATTAGCATAGATCTATTTTTGAATTGTAATGCTTTCTTTTATTTATTTGTGATTGGAAAAAAATGTCGATAAACTATGATATCACTATATAGTTTTAATTATGGATATAATTAGCATAGATTAGCAACTATTAGTTTTAAGTACATTTATCGTGAAAAGAATTCTCAAGCAGACAGATTATCAAAAAAATATGGATGGAGTTTTTGGTGTTATGCATTATGAGCTGTCGAACACGAAAGGGGAAAGAACAACGAGGATGGTGAAATTCTCTTGAGTAGTGTTTTTACAGGGAGCAGTTGTTTTTGTCTGTGTTTTTTTTGGTCACCTTCTTTCACATCATATCAGATCCACCAGCTTTCGCATCATATCAGATCCACCAGTTCTTTGGGGATGGCAGGTCGATTTTTTGGATCACGAAAATGTAAACACTCCGTGGACTTTTTGGGATGCTGGGATACAGATTCCACGGGCTTCATTTCACCCTCAGCACAGCTGTTCCTGCCTGCCAATTCCGATAGGTCTCCACAGCTATATTTTTGGGTTATCTCCGGTATTAAGATAGGTTTGGTTAATGAACATAGGGTTCGAAGGTAATATATGAAAATATAAGTGGCTCAAAGATTGCAAAAGGGACTTATGGAATATTTTCACCAAGTTATTAACATAAACTGGTATATTATATAAACCAGAGTATATAAATCAGAGTTTTGTTTTTTTGGTTGAAAAAGAAATAATTAGCATAGATTTATTTTTAAGTATGAATCTAACATGAATGGAAAGAAAAGTAACATGAATAGAAAAGAAAGAGATCAAATTTCTTCTTGTGTAAATTCTTTTAAAGTACAAAATGCAATGTGTTATTGTTATTTTCCTTGTTTAAATTGTATTTTTAAAAGCTTATTAGAATATATATAAGACCAAATAAAAAATTTAACAATAAAAATTTAGTTATTTTTTACAAATTAGTTAAGATAGATATTCAAATAGTTTATTTAAATATTTTGCTAAAATATTTTTGAAAAGTTTAAGATATAAACATTTGGATCACACAATTTGTTTTAATTTCTAATCACTTTACAACATATTCATTTTTTTTTTTTTTAAATTATAGCCCATATTGTTTTTTTATTTAATTTTTAGTTTTATTTTAAAGGGTCACCGACCCTCACACTAGATTGTAGAAAACCTACACATCCCCTCTTATTGGACTGTAGAATGAGCCTCTTGGATCAATTAATGTAAGAATGGTTTTTATTTAAATTTAACATTTTTTAATAAAATTAATTTTATAATTAGATAAATTGTTTTAATTAATCAAATCTACTAAAAATACATAGCAATATTTTTTTCATTTAAAATATAAAACTCTAGAAATAAATAATAATAATAATTTTTTTTTTTTCATTTAAAATAAAAAAAAATCCATTTCTATGTATTTAAAAAAACAAACACTAAGAAGAAAAAAACAAAAAAACCACCAAGATAAACCTGCAATCCATAAACCTAGAAAACACTAGTACAAGAAAGTTTGATTACCAACTTAAAAACAATAAATGTAACCAAAGTGGAGTCCCAACAAAAATAATTATCCAGTCAAATGCCAAATCATGAATCATATAGCGCTGAAACTTAAAAATACTTCAAAAAGCTGTAGGAATGTTTGATTCCCCTTAGAGCATCTACTGGAGGTGTAGGTAAAGAAAGTAAATTTCCAATTTACTGGAGGTGTAGGTAAAGAAAGTAAATTTCCAATTGAGTGTCAAAGTAAACAAAGTGATTTTCTGCCTAGATTGCCCAACATTCCTATGAGTCTTAATAACTATCAAAATTTTGTATAAATAATTAGTTATGGGATAGTAACTAGGATACCTCTAAGAGGAACTCATAATAGTTTTTAATGGAGCTCTCAAAAACAATAAAATGTTTACAAATTAAGAGAGTTTTCCAATGACTATTGTTGTATAAGGAAATATATCATTATTATGTATCATGACATTTTCATGACTGACATAGAATTTCATGATTGGTTATGGGATAATAACTAGGATACCTCTAAGTGGGGAAAGAGGAACACATAATAGTTTCTAATGGAGCTCTCAAGAACAATAAATTGTTTACAAATAAAGAGAATTTTCCAATGACTATTGCTGTATAAGGAAATATATCATTATTATGTATCATGACATTTTCATGGCTGAAATAGAATTTCATGGGAAGCTTCACAGGGTTCCCACTTGCACCTCAACGTGAAGGGTATTGCATTATATATCATTGCCAGATTAATAAAAGAATATATAAAAGTAAAGTAATGAATGTACTTCTTTACACCTGCTTTCCTACAGGTCAACGCTATGATAGGACTTCATAAACTAAAATCATTCATACAAGTCTGTGTGTTACACATACATATACAGGCATATATGTGCATGTGAGCAATAAATGTTTTAATCACATTTGGTTACTTCATTACACCTGCTTTCCTACACATCAACACTATGACAAGATTTCAGAAACTAAAATCATTCATACAAGTCTATGTCTTACACATACATATACACACATATATGTGTAGGTGAGCAATAAATGTTTTAATCACATTTGATTATTCCATGAAAACCTCTAAATCATCGTGCTGTTGGTGACAATACTTTTCCTTCCTTGCAAAACTTGTTTTAAGTGAAAAGTTAATTTTACATTCACTACATTTACATATAATAAAAATTTAACCTTTTCCTCTTTGGTGTTCCTTCCCTTGCTTAAAGGGTATGCTAGTTTTTTAATTATGTCTTTTAAAATTGAGTACAATGTAGACAAAGTTAATTTCCATGTAACATAATTGTATCTGATACTTACAACAAATAATTTTTGCAGGGAGGAAGATGCAATTGAGGTGGAGCTTAATTTTTGCAGGGAGGAAGATGCAATTGAGGTGGAGCTTAATTTTTGCAAGGAGGAAGATGCAATTGATGTGGAGGTTATCGATTGACATGACATGGTTCACTGCTAACCATGGATAGCCCTTTTTTCAAACCAGGTGGACCCTCATCATCTTTACAGCCAAACTCTTTTTGAATATGCAATGCATCTTCTGCAAACCAGAAAACTTTAAAATTTAATTGTTTTTATTTATAAGGAAATGAGTCAACGAACAATCTACCTTAGAACTAAATTTCTCCCCATACATCTTCCAACAACAGAAGAATCCAAAAGCTTCTAAACATGGACATGCAAAATTCACCAATGGATTTCCCAACAACTGGGAAAAAGGATCTGAGAATTTCAGTTAACCAACACTCAATATCTATATATACACGAATTGTGTTGAGAAGAAGAGAATGCAAGGTATTTTGGCTTGAGTATTTCTGAAAACAATTACAACTCTTTAATGTGAGTCATATGTTGCTTTCACACCCACGTTTTCTCCCAAAATAGAAGATATTAGTTTGAATTTAAGGAAAAATATTGAAATCCATGTTCTTCATGAGTATAGGAAGTGATATTTGGGTTAGAGATGAGGTTTGACCATGTGGTGGATTATGATAATGTGTGAATATTTAGGTGCATACGTATGGGCCTACCATCGTGTTTTGAAGGTGTTGTGGAAGTGAAAGATTACTTGCTTTAGTGAACCATATTATTTGTAATCAAACCCGGTTAAGAGGGGCGATAAAATGAAGAATTGTATGTCAAAAATAAATATTGGAGAAAGTGACACAATGTGGGAAATAGGTCTATTTTTTTTTCATTTTCGAAAAATAAAAGAATAAATGATGTTTAAGATGGATAAGATTCAATTCGGTCTTAAAAATACTTCAAGGAAAAAAATATTGTTTTCGAGTAATAAAATGAATGAATCTTAACCCTTAATCATTAACCATAATCCCTTAACTACAAAATTATTAACCTTGAAGCCCAATGAGTTAGCTCAATTAGTTCTAATGAATTGTTTCAATGTGGAGTTTTTCTTGATGTCTATACCATCTAATGTTAAAATCTCACTGAGTTTCATTGGGTTATCGATTGCTATTGTAGTTGGGGGTTAAACCGCCCTCCATTACTATTGTAGTTGGGGGTTAAACCAACCTTCATATAAATGTTCTAGGGAAGATAATGGATATTGTGACGTTTCTTTTGAAAAAAAACATTGTTAACCTTCCCCCACAACTTTGAACTTTAGCCTTCAACCTTTAATGTTCTTAGGCCCCAAGTCTTAATCATATTGTTTTCTTTCAAATGTAGTAATGGATATTTGAGAATGGCACTAGGTAGGAAAATCCACATTTAGATGAGAGACATTATTGTTTATTAATATGCAGAAAAAATCCATAAATATGGAAGACATTATTGGTTGTCGATAAAGATGAGTGATACCACAAAATTTCCTGCATCCTTGTCTTTTCATCTCATTAAAAAGTTGAGTGATTGTAAAGTGGCTTTGGAGAATTTGGAAGGATAATTCTATGGAAGTATAAGTAAGCGAGGCTCTCTTATATCAAGTTTAACAAACTATAAAAATGACACCAAAAGGAAAGGCTTCAAAGTACGACGCTTCCTAATAACTTGCTTAAAAATAATTGATCCAATTCACTACTCTCTTAGTGTTCACTTGGTTGAGCCTTAGAAAATATTGTTTAGCATGCATTCTAGAAGGATCATCCACCTGATAATCTATAACACTTTTCAAATAAAACCCAATATTTAGTGTTGACTTGGTTGAACCTTGGAGAAATATTTTTTAGCTCCCATTCTATTAATATTATCCACACCTGAGATTATATATAAAAAATTCAATAAAACTCCTCTATTATATCATAGATCATTTTTTAAATTAGAGTTTACAAACCCAAATCATTATTTGATTTTCAAACCCACTCTGAATCTTCACAATCTGCATAGGATTTGTATAATATTTGAATCAATCAATTGCAATTGAAGAAACAAAACATTGAAATCTCCACTAAATTGGAAATTAACCTTAACCCTCTCCTTCTTCTCTATTTGATCTTCATGTTGCCTGTCTCCATGGATCACAGTGTGTAAGCAAGAAAGTGATTAAATCAGACTCCATATCTAAAATTCTATAAATATTTTTTTTGTACTTAAAACAACTTGTAAATGTAGGAATAAGAAATGAGAATGATAATTCATTCGAGGAAAGTATCCATGAACTCTGAGTAAATATTACTCACTTCAGAATGCTTTGTGGTGCTGTTGACAGAGCTATTGATATTCATAGTGTAATCCATAGTGCAGGGTGGATGGTGTTCTTGTTGGTCTTGTGTGGATGAAGGGGAATTAGGAGGAGGCATCCTTGCAGGGAATGCCAAACTTCTCTTGAACTTATCCAGATGAGAAACATTATTCATCTTGCATGTATGACTGAAGTGTTCATGAGAATTAGGTGGGCCTTCCGAGCTCAAGTAATCTAAGGCATTGCTACCCTCGAAATTGAGATTATCGTTCAAGTTGTTATCATAGTTGTTATTGATTTTACTCCCATTCTTGTTAACATTTCCATTCATATTGATATCCATATCTGGTGCTCCAGTCATGGAAAATGATGATGATGATGATGCATTCCTCAGAAGATGGAATGCTAGTGGTGGAGCTTTGGTGGTGTTTGTTGGAATCATTCTTGGCAATCCTGGTTTCGAATAGCGTTGGGGGCCGAAAAATAGGATCTTATCATCGACCCTCACTATGAGGGTAGTCAAATATGAGAACCCATTGGGCCATTTTATCTCTGTACTTTCAGGATGATGATTACACATCATCTCGTTTGAAGCCAAAATCTGGTGGGTGATTAGGGAATTTGAACTATTGTTGTTGTTAAGAAACAAATGGGATTCATCTTTGGAAGGAATGGCCAACCCTTGCTGTCTAGGACCTAGAATTGTGGGTAATGCTGCTCTCTGGCTCCAATTGAAGCGAGGAGGTCTGGGGGAAATTGCAGGTTTTATATTTGGAGACCCATCCACAATACAAAATGTAGAGCTTATGGAATTTGCAGAGAAATATTCAAAATCCAGTAGTGAAAGGAATTAGAATAGAGCATACTGATTAGGAAAAACTATAAGGTCTGATCAAAATTGAAAATTCCTCATAGGTAAAACAAAAATATCATGATTTGGAACAACTAAAATGTAAATTCGGTGGGATTGGATAACCAAGAAACATGTGATCTGCATGACAATCAAGATTCAATCCAAGCCTTTCATAAAGTTAAAATTTATCATGGAATTACAATCTTTCAGGATCCCAGTTGGAGAAGACAGTGGCCAACTTGAATAAAGCTATTGTCTGAGAAAACCCAAAAATGATTTGTGATATGAACATATTATTTTAAATTCACTAAATAAATTTTTTATACAAGGACTAAGAATTTTAAATACATGGATGTGTATTCCAAAAGCAAACTTATCCGCCCATTCGAGTGGGTGCTGCAAGAAAGAAAAAAATTAATCAATCCTAGTTTAAATAATATCAAATAAAAATGCAAGTGGTATTTCCATAAAAATCGGTTTCATAGTCTGTAATAAGGTTAGGGTTTGTAACTATTTATTCTATTGAAGTATTGACTATGCATTGTTTTATGGCTATAAAATTTTTGAAACAGTTATTGAGATTCGATATTAGATGTGTTTCTATGGGATCAAAAGGAAGTTACAGTGTATGAGAGGATTCAAGATAATGTATGTCTTCATGGATTAATAAACTCACAAATTTGAGGGTTTCCATACCATAACCATTAAAATTGCAAAGAAAGAATAATGTTTTGGGTGATTTCTTGCATATATTAAAAATCTGAGAGAGAAAGAATCCAAATCAACCACTGAAATTGACAGGGGATTTGGGTATTTGATCTGTTGGCTAATAACTCACTACATCAAAAGAGCTTTGCCAATAGTTAGAAATGCTTTTTTCGCATTCTATTGATTTTTTGAATACCCCTTTATGGAATTTATTAGACGCGACTTTTCCCATTAATCTATTCAACAACACATGACATACAATGAATTTTTGAACTTAAAACTAGAAAATGATAATAATAATTGAAGGAAGCTTCAACATTGAGAAACTAAAAAAACATGCATTTATTTGACTGTAAGAAACAAAATTTATACCCTTCTCTGTAATTTTAGAGTTGAATTGACATTTTCCTGATCGGTTATCTGACTTGATCATCACCATCCAACTCCTCCAAACAGTCAGAGCTTGAATATTTCACCAATTTAACCATGCACCCATTTCCATTAAAATTCCCAAGCACTCTATTTACCTTGGGCTTGGAGGATTGGTGGTACCCATCTTCCCACATGAGCATCCTTCTAAAAAACACAAAAAAGTAAAAGACACTCACAATTAGTTTGTATGACTGTAGACACGAACTATCTTCTTTTTTAATCCTAAACTCATGGAGTAACTGAATAAAATTCTTCCACAACTATGTGACTATTGAATTTCAATAAAAAATATCGTCTTTAAAAGTGAGCAAACATCTAATTGAACAATCATCCCAGGAAAATGAGGATATTTTCCTTGAGGCAATCTCCTTGGTACAAGAATTACATGGAATTCAAAGAAATGCATATCCATTTTGAATGGCAGCAACTATTTCAACAATATGTAAGTAAGAAAAGTGGGAAAATGTTTACACTATCCGATTGTTCAAAAACGTTGGGTGTTAATTGATTTTGGAAAATCTCTTTCACAACGAAAACCCACAAATATGGAAAAATTGTATGTCACAGAGCATAATTTTCAAGTCTGATTATTCATACCTACAAAATGACTACTTAATGCCAAAAGAAAATGGGTAAACCAAAAATATAAAAGCCCTAATTTAATAAAACCCTCAACAATGTAATAATAGGAAAGCCAACAAAGAATTACAAGGTTATTTCTTGCAGCGAGTGAATACTATAGCACCAAATTTACTGAGAAAACATTGATTGAATATACGAACACACACCAAACGTTAGACTTTGAGCAGGCATTTGCACGCGTTTTATCACCACTTTAGCCCCATGTTGGGGTTTTTATCCATTTCCTCCCATTTACGGCATAATTTCCTATAAGACTTAATCGAGGCTCAAAATAGCCACATTCATACCAGTTAGAAACCTAGTAGGAAAACTATCTCTTTTCAGAGAGCCAAACATACATGGGAGAGAGGGGCAATAGGCTCTCAGTTAGTTGTTTGTAATTTATCTGAATGGGAAAAATAGTGTTTTTTATGCTAAATTCCAAGTCAGAATATAAAAATTTTTCTAGAGGATTATGATCCAGGTGGATATTGGTGGCCACCCACCTATTCCACTTGGGGCCCCACCATTGTCTCTTTCAGTTTTTCAGTTTCGGCACAACTTACTATTTTTGGCAGTTTTTCGGGTCTTAAACTTCCGGATCCGTTTTGAGGCCTTAAACGACGTTTTCTAGGAAAAATGAGAGAAAAAAAAGTTGTAGTCCTCGTATATATTTCTAATGAGGTATGGTGCACATCAAACGGAGATCGTAGGCCAAAGTTATGTCCCCGGGAAGTTGAAACACCAATTTACCAAAATGGGGCCCATAGTTTTGGTGCTTCATCTCCCAGGGTTAGTGTTTTGGATGTTTAGGGTTTTCCATTGTTTATAAATAATAAATATTCCCTCGAGCCTCATTATAACTTAGTACATAGGCCTATAGCCGCCACATCTCTTCTTAGAGATAAGCTACCAGTGCCCTAGCTAGTTTATTTCTATTCTGTCTGTAAGTAAATTTCATTTCTTTGATATTAATGAAATGAAATTTTCTTACAGAAATAATATAAATAAACTAGCTAGGGCTCTGGTAGCTTATCTCTGAGAAGAGATGTGGCAACTACAAGCCTTTGAACTGAGTTACAATGAGGCTCGAGGGCCTTTTTATTATTTAGAAATAATGGAAAATCCTAAACATCCAAAACCCTAACCCTAGGAGATGAAGCGCCAAAACTATGGGCCCTGTTGATAATGCAGCAAGATGATGGAGCTTGGTGAAATGAAGTCGCCTTCACCAAGTGGGTCCGCAGGGGAATTTTGGCGCAAAGTCTATTTTTAGACTATGTTTATTTTTAGACATATGGAGCATGGTTCGGGGATTCCAGTTTGAGATTCTTGAAGTATGTGTCATGTTGGTAAAAATAGATGAGACTCTATTTTTTAGGTCGAAGAGGTCGAAGGCTATTTTTAGACTTCCTCTCCTAAAAATATGGAAGTCAAATATTATTTACCCTTAATAATATTTAGACTATAAACAACAGTTTACTCTCTTGGAGCACTTCAGTTCGAGCTACAGAAGTGGCTCATGCATCTGAAAGAGGAATCACGTGGTTCCCAAGGGTTTGATGGCATCATGCATGGTTGACTTCAGTTGGACTTCAGTGGCAAAAGTTTGGAGGAGTTAATGAGACAGATAGTGGAGTTGTGTTTTGTTTATTTTAGTTGAACCGATTGAGATTAGTTTAACTAGCTAATCAATTAGTTATGAGTGGAGTGAATTAAATATTATTTAATTCATTAATTAGTAACTCATTATTCAACTCAAGAACACATCAGCTCACTACAGTGCATGATCAGTTCAGTGGAGACCAGTGAAAGAGGTAGATGAAAGGGTGGAGTTAGCTATCAGTTGTGACTATACTGTTGCTATTTGCAACACATAGATAGGAGGAGTAAGCCCATGAGGATTGCGCAGTTCAGGCTGGTGGTTTATCTATATAAAGAGGCCATCCCATAGCATTGAAACACGCAATAGAGGCAAGGCAATTAGTGGTGAGTTTTGAACTAGTAACCTGTTCAAAACTGAGCTAGATTGTGATTAACTTCATGAGAAAGTACTGAGTACTTGTGAGGAGTATTGTACTAAGTTAGTTACTTGATTTCTCCATTATAATATACACAATAGCTGCGGGGTTTTCAGCTATAAGCTTTCCCCATACATACTGTGTTAATGTGTATGATGATTTGATGTGTTATCGCTTGATTTTATTTAGGCATGTGTGATGATCTGAGTTGAGTTGAGTGGAAGAGATTATGTGTTGTGTATGAAGTTCAAATAGTATGTGACCAGGATAGTCTCGGTAGATAATTAATCATTATTCAACAAATTTCTACAGGCCCCATTTGGGTAAATTGGTGTTTCAACTTCTTGGGAACGTAACTTTGGCATACGATTTCCGTTTGACGTGCACCATACGTCATTAGAAAGATCTATTGCTGTCGGTTTTCCCAGAAAATGTCGTTTAAGGCCTCAAAATGGATCCGAAAGTTCAGGACTTGAAAAACTGCCAAAAATAGTAAGTTGTGCCGAAACTGAAAAAACAAAAGAGACAATGGTGGGGCCTCAAGTGGAATAGGTGGGTGGCCACCAATATCCACCTGGATCAGATTATGAGGTAAATTGCAAGTTAACCATGATTTTTATGTGAATTTCTTGAGAAAATCAAGATAAACACAACACTGAACAACAGTAACAAACATGAACATCACCATAAACAGTAACACAACAACACATGATGAAGGATTTCACCCCGCTTGGGCTATGTCTCCTTGTTCCAGCTTCTAATGGCTTGGCCCTCTTCTATTATGCTCAAAAGTGTGCTTACATATCTTTACAATGCTCAAACATCTCTAAAACATGTTCCAATGGCTCCAAAATGCCCAAAAATGCCAGTGTAGCCTCTTTCTACCTCAAATTTGGTAAAAAAATGAGTAAGTTATGGCTTTCCCAAGTTTTTTCACTAACTACTCCACATTTTCCACCAAATCGGGCACCTACCTACAATTTCGCCCCCAAATTCGCTAACGGAGCACCAAATTGCCTAATTTCTGGTTGAAATTGACATTTCATTAATTTTTCCAATAAGGCCTAATGTCCGGATTTCAAATCATATCAGATATGGTTAAATAATTTTATTTTATTTTATTTTAATTTTAATTTTATTTTTTTTTTAATAAAAAAAATTAACGTTTTCGCTAACAGTTGGCATCAAATGCTGAGGATGGACACATGGTCATCATCAATGATTAATGGTTAATGGATAGTGGCGGGGGGGGGGGGGGGGGTTGGGAGTGCGGGCTAGCCTTCCACCCCTAGGCGGTGACCAGGGTTGGGGTTAGACCTCAACCCGCACCCTCAAATGCCAAAACATTACAAAAAAAAAACCATACGGAACCCCATATATATTAAGAATTAGTGGTATGGCGTGATGGAAAAAAATCTCTGCTCATTGCTTGGAGGTTGTGCGTTCGAGCCCACCCACTCTGCTCGGATCTTGACCCAATTTTGGTGCCCCTCGGGCTGCCACGTGGCAGCCCCTGGTTGGGTCACGTGGTAGCCTGTGATTGGCCACCATAACACCCAATCAAAATTCGCCATTTCAAACCAACAAGGCAGTGCCACTTGGAATAATTTCATTCACCAGAGGGAATTAATTGACCAAGTCAACCTACCACATGGGCATGCGCAGTCAGTTTTACAAACTATGGACTAGGCTGTCCTTCTTTTATGTATATATAATTTTCATGTTTGACAAAGTGGACAAAACATGTTTTTGGGAGCATATGGTGTTGATTTTCTGCGAAATGAGTTGTGCCAGATTCAAAACGATGAGATCTACGTGGTTGTTTAGTTTTCACATCATTTTGACAAATTTCATTTTTAGCATAATTTTGAGCACGTGATCACACCTCCCCAGTAGAAGATTTTTTACCCCAAAATATCTTTCAATACTGAGCATGTGGATGAGGGTACAACCCCCTCACCCTTCCAGTCTTCAAATCCACTAGAATTTGTCTGAATTCAACAATTTGGACTTTTCATAAAAACTGATCTTTCTTCTTGATTTTGGAGACCCTGTCTTGCTTTTGTAGATACCATCATGCTGCAATTTACTAGAATTTACAGAACACCAAAATATCCTTGAAGAGACAAGAATGTTCCTTCCTTGGTCTTCAATCAAAGGAAACTTGAATAACTTGAAAACTTTCTCACCTCGAACGTTGTCGACATGGAGATTTTTAGCTTGACTTGCCTTGTACTTGCATCAAATTTTGACCAAGTGCTTTCGCCATTTCGATATACCATTTTGAAACCTCAAATAAGTACTTTTGGAACCTATTCCTTCTTTGTTGTATTTATTTGGGACTTGTTCTTTGATTTTTACACCATTCAACACCGACACCTTGTTCCCATCACTGTTCAACAATGATGTGGACTGCTACAAATCTTTCACATCTTGTTTATCTCTTTTCAAAGGCAACATGTTAGAGCCCTGAAAAATATTATTACAACCATTAGAACCTTCAATGAAATAATATTTTTCATTTGATGCCTTTTCTTGAAAGGTCTCATTCAAAAAATCATTATGCTTGAACATTAACAAAGCAAAAAATTGACTTGCATTCACTATTCTCTTCATTTTTCATGCATGCATAAGAGACAACTCATATTCTTCTTATGTGCTTTAACTGTGTACTCAATTCCATTCTTGAACAAGTGGTACTTATTCTCATGGCGATAAATACTTCCCTCCTATCATAAAGATAAGGACTTCCCAAAACAATACCTACAATCTCAAGCAGAACTACATCAAGCTCAACTTCGTCAAGAAAGTTTGAATTGATTGCGAACCTTAGGATGCACTTCCTTGTTACCCACAAGTTTTCATTCTTGCATATCCAGACTAAAGGATAAGGTATTGGATATGCAATGGTTTCTAGATTTAACCTCTTAACTAAGTCTTCAGAAATGAAATTGGCTTGAGAACCATTATCAAATAGTGTGTTTATTTTAGTATGCTTTGAAACCATTCTAATACGAAAGAGTTCAATTCTTGTATCATCATCTTGAGTTACATTAGAACAACTTGAAGAACTAGTTCTTGCTATGTTCTTACCTTTCAACATTGCTATAATATTGGTTTCATCTCTTGAATCTGAACCTAATTCATGTTCAATGATTACAATAGCTTTATCCTTCTCTTTGGTTTTAAGTTTTTTGGGCTTCAACTCTGGACGGAGTTGCCAACAATGGTCTTCATCATGGCCATTTTTGAAATAATGTTTACATGTTTCTCTTTTTTATAACTTAATATAATCATTTTTATTTCCTTTTCCCTTAAACTCAACCTTTCCTTTTCCTCCATACTCAAGTGAACTATCACTTTTCTCATTTGCACTATGTTTCCCTCTTGCTTCTAGATGTGTGGCTTGAACACATACCTCATATAAGTTTGTGGGATTGAACATGAGAATAGTATGTTTAAGATAGTTGTGCAAACCCACAATATACTTTAACAAAGTGTCTTGAGAAGATAAATTGGCACCCAAAACTTAGTGCTCTTCTCCTAAACTCTTGAGTATAATTTTGAACACTTTGTCCCTTTAGTTGTCTAAAATTCTACTAGTCCATAATAGATTTCTGTATATAAGCTAGAGGGTAAAATAGTCTTTTAGTTGCAGCAATGAAATCAAACCAAGAGATTGAAATCTTAGCATGGTTTTTCATCTCTTCCTGTGTCTTGGCTTCCCACCAACTAGTGTTGCACCATCTAGTCTTAAGGAAGCTAGCTAAATATCATCATCTTGAAGGTTTTTAATCATGCAGTAGACCTCCAATTGATGAACCCAATTTTCAAGCTTCTCTGCATTAGCTTCACCATTATACATAGGCAACTCAAATTTAAAATCAATTTTTAACAAGGGTGTTTTACCAAGTCCTTTTGAGGTATGTTGATGAGTATGAGTAAGGGTTGTAGCTATGGAAGAGGATGAAGATGAAGGTGAAGATGGTGGTGAGGATGATGGTGGGGTAGATGGTGGTTTATCACCATTTCCACTGCCTCCTCCTCTTGTATAATCCTCTTCATTTGGAGGCCTGGAGCTTTCACCCTGCAACCTTGTATTCCTCTCTTCATAGAGGACTTTCACCATCTTTGTCATGTCAAAGAAATCCTTCCTAAAAGCCTTCTCATCCTCTGTCATGTTATCATTTCCTCCTTCATGAGACATGATTACTAAAGTCTCAAGTACAATAAGAGGTGAATCTTGTGGTGGAGATTGTGGAAACTGTGTCGCCTTCTCCTTGCTCCAACTTGAGAACCTTCACCCACAAGCTTTCCTTCTCCTCTCTTGAGCTTCAACCTTGAAAGAATTTAAGCACTTGCAAAAGAATTAAATCCTCCTTGCACAAGTAAACCTAGGGCTATGATACCAACTTGATCTGAATGGGGAAATTAGTGTTTGTTTTGCTAAATTCCAATTCAGAATATAAACAAAATGCTTGAGGATTATGAGGTAAATTGCAAGTTAACCATGAGTTTTTATGTGATTTTTTTGAGAAAATTAATATAAATAAAACAATGAACAACAACATCTAATAGACATAAACATCACCATAAATAGTAACACAATAGCACAAGATGAAGGAGTTCACTGTGCCTAGGCTACGTCTCCTTGGTCCAGCTTCCAATGGCTTGGCCCTCTTCTATTATGCTCAAACGTGTGATTACATATGTTTAAAATTCTCAAACAGCTCTAAAACCAGTTCCAATGGCTCCAGAATGCAAAAAAATTCCTATGTAGCCTATTTCTGCCTTTAATTTGGTCAAAAACTGAGTAAGTTATGGATTCCCCAAGTTTCTGCACTAACTGCTCCACAATTTCCACCAAATCTGGCACCATCCTACAATTTTGCCCCCAAATATGCTAACGGAGCACCAGATTGCCAAATTTCCGGTCGAAATTGTCGACACGTTAAATTTTCCAATAAGGCCTAAAGTCCAGATTTCAAACCATATCGGATATGGTTAAATAAATTTTCTTTTTTTTATATATAAAAATAATCGTGAGGTTTTGGCTAATCGCCATCATCAAATGTTGAGGGTGGACACATGGCCATCGGCGACGGTTAACGGTTAGTGGAAAGTGGGGGGGTGGGGCTAGCCTCTCACCCATGGTCCCACCCCAAGGTGGTGACTAAGGTTGGGGCTAGACCCTGACCCACACCCCCAAACTCCAAAACATTACAAAACAAAACCATATGGAACCCCATATATATTAAGAATCAATGATATGACGCAGAGGAAAGAACTCTATGCTCGTTGATTGGAGGTCATAGGTTCGACCGCCGCCCACTCCACTCAGACCTTGACCCAATATTGGTTGCCCTCGAGCTTCCATGTGGTGGCCCATGGCTGGGCCATGTGGCAACCTGTGATTGGCCACCATAACACCCAATCAAAATTCGCCATTTAAAACCAACTAGGCAGTGCCACTTGGAAAAAAATTCATTTGCCGAAGGGAATTATTGACCACTTCAACCCGCCACATGGGCATGCCCAGTTAGCTGTAAGGACTGTTGACTAGGTTTTCCTGCATGTAAAAAAAAAATTCCTTTTTGACAAATTGGACAAAACATGTTTTTGGGAGCATACAACGTCGATTTTCCAAGAAATGAGTTGCACTGGATTGAGAGCGAGGAGATCTACATGGTTGTTTAGGTTCCACACCATTCCAACAGATTTCATTTTTTAGCATAATTTTGAGCACCTGATCAATAATTCAGGCTTGTGGGTGAAATGGATGTAGTGAGTGCGGCGTTGGAGCAATCTAGACCTAAAACCTTAACATGCTTTCCAACACATATGTCTGCCACAATTGACAACTAGTATAGAATAAATAATGTGCAAGTGGAAGAAATATAGATGACAAGTGGCGATCTACCAATGGCAATGGACATGAATCCTTTGTAGATAACCACTGCCTTAAAAAATGCCTTTGACGTAATGAAGGGTGTAAGTGTTGGACACGATTTTATAGTGTAAGGGTCTTTTTATTTTGTTGGTAGAGATAAGATATAGATGTTATTTGAAAATATATCATCTTGTTATTTTGTGGAATATTAGTTAAAGTTTAAAATATTTTTAAATGACTTAGTTTTATTCAAAAATATTTGGTATGAGTGAAACTTTGTCCTCTTTTTTAATTAAGTGATTAGTTTTTATTTACATACAATAACATTATTTTTTTCTTCGTTTTTTTCCTCAAAAAAAGCTCGTATTTTCATTCATTCAAAAAATGTACAAAAATACATTTTGCATATGCACTTTAATGTGCATTCCATGGAAAAACAACCATGTCCCCAGGTGAGGCAAAATAAAGAACATATACATGTTCGCAAAACACAACAACCCATACAATATGGTTGTACAAAGACAACAATAAAAAATACCACACTATTGTGTGTTAAACGCCAATATATATATATATATATATATATATATATAACCTATCGCTGAATAAAACCAAGCTAAACATAAAATAAATATCAGAGAGTCTAGAAAAGAAAATATGTACATCAAAATACTTGGCTGAAAAAATAAACCAAAGTCCTTGAGGACGAGCTCCTCAACTAAAGGGTGATGTAAAAATGATATGGAGCCGGTCCACCAAATTCAGTCACTTGCCAACACCCCGATCCATAAAATTCCAGTCAAAAACCCTATTCTGTTCCCTATAAACATGATTAATAGTCATAGAAACAAAAGTAAATTTTAGACGAAAAATATCCAATAGTAACTTTGTATTTTTTTTTTTTAATTCAATGATTAGTTTTTATTTACATACAATAATATTATTTATTTTTATTCACTTTTTTCCTTGAAATAAACTCGTATTTTCATTTTTTCAAAAAAATGTCCAAAAATATATTCTGCATATGCACTCTAATGTGCATTCGATGGAAAAACAACCATGTCCCTAGGTGAGACAAAATAAAAAACATATACATGTCCGCAAAACACAACGACCAATAGAATATGGTTGTACAAATACAACACCAAAAAATATCAGAGTATTGTGTGTTAAGCACCAATACATATAAAACCTACTGCATAATAAAATAGAGCTAAACATAAAATAAATATCAGAGAGTCCAAAAAATATAATATGTACATAAAAATACTTGGCTGAAAAAATCAACCAAAGTCCTCCAGGACAGGCTCCTCAACTAAAGGGTGATGGAAAAAATGATATGGAGCCAGTCCAAATTCAGTCACTTGCCAAAGCCTAGATCCATAAAAATCTGGTCAACAACCCTGTTTCTTGGAAATCCAGTCAACAACCCTGTTTCTTGGAAACATTGTCAACAACCATCTTATGTTCCTTGTAAACATGATTAATAGTCATAGAAACAAAAGAAACTTTTAAACGAAAAATATCAGATAGTAAATGAGAGAGAGAAACTGTATGGAAAGACTGAGTAGCATTAACCCAATCGATCACCAGTAGTGAGTCCTCGAAAATTTGAAGTCCGTCACAACCTTTCTCCAAAGAAAAATCAGTCAAGGATTTACACGCCAAGAGTTTTTCTCAATTATTTAATCCCCACCCAATGCACACATTGATATGAAAGAAAAATTGTTCAGATAGATGAAGAACGAACTCACTTCCTCTTATAAGGCCCTGTCAAAGTAACCCCAAGGATGATTGAAATCCGGAGTTTCACCTAGAACCTCTTGAAGCTTACCCCTCAGCCAAATTTGTGGATAATGTTCCAAAATAACGAGACAATTCGTTATTGTCTGAATTAGGAAGGAAGAAGTGTCCTTGAAAATGGGTCGATTATGGGCCAAAAAAGTATCCCAGGCAATACTGAGGGGAATTTATTTATACTGAAAGGTATCCATTTTATTAATCCAACCTCACTAAATTTCAACAAAGGAATCTCCCTCCCACTTGTATGCCTCCCCCATAACACTAGGACAAGACAACCATACTTTTTGTGTGAATGAACAATGAGAAAATAGATGCATAATACACTTAGAAACATTCTGACACAAGGAGCACCAACCGGGGCCAATCTTGTGTCAATGTTGCATAATATCCCAGGTGGGGACTTTACCCTTTAGAATGCACCAAAATTTTTGTTTTTTTTTGGAGGGACATTTTGTAGACCAAAGCACCCGCCACCACCAAACAAGATGCACCTACTGTGAAATGATATTTAAATGAATATAACCAGCTATAGGAGAGTATTTTCCATGTGGATTTCCAGTACAAATCAGGGCATCCTCATCATTCGAGAGGAAAATGTATGTTGTGTATAGAGAAATTAGATAAGTAGCCCATTCCCTACAAAATTCCCATGTTAGTCAAAGACTTGATGCCGACAACCACCCCTGACTTCAAATGGAAGTGTGTCTTAGATCATTTATGTGTGCAATTCTAGTATAACCTCTCTCCCTAAGCAAGGAAATTAGAGCTGAGGATGAAATATGATTATTTCTACCGCCAACACACAGATCCATTCCCAACTAGACTTTCGATCCAGGCTCAATTTTCTGCACCAAACCTACAAATATCACATGAAAGGAATTTAATTCTGCTCTCCATACCAAAAATATATTGGTTCTTGAATGTTGAGGAAGACGTATCCCTGCCTCCCCAATATGGGGTACTATGATTTTTTGAGAGATTACACTAGTCCAAAGACTATGTGAATCAATAAGTATACATACACATTTACCAGCTAGTGCCTGAGAGAAAAGATATATATATTTTTAAACCCCATCCTTCAAGAAGATTGGGCATAAAAATGTGAGACCACTTTATCCAGGGGAGCACATAATATTCTTGAGACCCAACCCATAGGAATTTAAAACACAGACGACATCCTTGTTCCAACAACCCCTTTGAATCCAAGCCAAGGACATCCAGTAAACTGGAATGGCTTCAAGCACTAATTTTACCAAAACCAGTCAGCCTACTCGAGATAACCATTTGAAGCTCCAGCTTTTCGGTCTTTTCTCCAGTTTTGAGATCAAATATTTTCAGTCTTCTTTCTTATAGAAGTTTCGCTTGAGTTGAAAGCCCACATATTTTAGGCCTTGATTGATAGGTGAAATATTATAAGGGAACATATTATCAATCCTTTGAATGACTAGTTCACTGAGATTGAAGTTAGAAATCAAAGACTTATTTTCGTTGATAACCATGCCCATGGCCTTGAAAAAAATTCTGAGGATGTCCTACAGGGTTTCCATGTCTCATAGAAACCCATTTGAGAAGATGAGGATATCATCTAAAAAAATAAATTGTGTGATGGAAAGGAGATGTGCAACCTTGATTCCCACAAAGGACCCCCTTCCTTTAGCCTATAACAACATCCGAATCAACCCTTTTGCAATAAGTAGGAACAAAAGTGCTGAAGGTGGACACCCCTGCCTAAGCTCCCTTTGGGCCGGGAAAAAAGATGAGGTCGATTTGTTGATAAGGAAAACAAAAGATACAAACATGAAATAATTCATAATCTAGTTGATGAAAGGAACCTTAAATCCCATGTGTCAGAAGAAGACACAAGAAGAGCCAATTCACAGAATTATAAGCCTTTGAGAGATCCAGTTTGATGACCACCCCTTTTGACTTCTGGATTTTTAAATTGTGAAGGAATTCCTGTAAAACCCCAATAGCTTCGTGAATTTGTCTTCCCTCTAGAAAACTAATCTTTTCCTGGGATATAAATCTAGAGAGAATCAACTTAATCCTCCTAGAAATAACTATTGTGATGACTTTATACACACAGTTGCACAGATAAATATGATGAAAGTCCTCAAAAGATACAATATTTTCCACATTTGGAATAAAAAAAATGAAGGTAGAGTTGAAATTAGGTTGTATATGGCCTCCCACCCTGGCTTGAACAACAACCTAAAGCAGATCTTGGCCCAAAAGATCATAATAGGTAATGAAAAATTCCACAACCCAGCCATCCGGCCTTGGGATTTTATCCTTTCGAAAACTTACAAGAACTTCCTTTAATTCACCCTCTGAGACCACAACCATCAAATCCATATTATCATAGGCCCCAACAAAATTAGGGAAGAATTGTGCTACACGGATTGCCTCAACTATGTTTGTGCCAACCAAATAAGAGTAAATGGATCGAAAGTGAGCCAATCCAAGCGAGAATAACCCTTCAAAAGAAGAAACAGGGTCACCCCTTTTCCCCTGCATACTCAAGATAGTATTTGTAAACTTTATCCCCTTAGCATAAGAATGAAAAAAATCTATTTTCTCATCTCCACACTCCAACCAAATGGCCCTGCTTTCTAGTCTCCAACTGGCTTCCCTAGAGTCCAAGAGCACCTCACATTGTGAGCATAACTATATGAAATAGTCCCGAGAATAATGGTTGGGAAGAACCTCTCCAAGAGTAGAGGAATAATGATCAATCTGAAGTTCTATATCCTTCATTCCAGAATCCTCCTCCCACCGAAGTTTTGGAGCCCACTCCTTTGCCAATATTTTGATATTTTTTAGATTTTGAAGGAAATGTGTCATCGAAGACTTGCCATCGCCTTCAAAGAAAGGATTCCATTTGTTTTTGAAGATATATGAAAACCCCAAGTATAGGCTCCATCAAGAATTCATTTTAATGGGCTAGCCGATTTTTGAGAAGAACCTAGGATTTAAAAAATAATTAGAAAATGATCAGAGATCCCCCCAGAGCCCACCCGCTGTTGAAAAAAAGGGAAACATTGAAGTAGAGGTCAACTATCAAGATACAATCAATACACTTGGCCATAAAATTGTCACCTAGTCTCATGTTCTATCAAGTTGGCGTGATTCACCCAGGCGCCAAATCAATGAGGCTTCTAGAAGATAACTTGTTTGAAAAAAAATCAGACAAAGGGTCAGCCCATACTCGGAAACCCTAGGAATCCAAATCCTCGATAGAGAAATTTATATCACACCCCAAAATCACGTTATACCTCAAGAGAAAGGATTTATTGAACACCTCGTTCCAATATGTAACCCAATCAACATGTGGTCCATAGATATTAATAAAAGTGATTGAAGAATTCAGCTCCATTAGAAATCCATCCACGCCCAACCCATTTGAAAAACTCCATAATTTTTCCATGATAAACTTCCTAGAATCCCAACCCACCACCAGACCACCAGAACAACCATGAACATCATCCACAATGAAGTGCCAATTTGGTAATATAGATTCAAGGAAAGAAGAAATAAAAATCCCATATCCAAGAGATTCCTGGAGAAAAATTAATCAGGATGCTCAATTTGAAACAAACAACGAAGAAAAAGTTTTTTAGGATCACTTTACAAACCCCTACAATTGAAGAATAACAGTTTCATTAGGAAGCAATATGTAGGTGGAATAATTCTCTAAGTGTCTCATCAATGGATGAATGACGACCTGCAACCATCTCCTCATAAGCCATGTCTTTGGCTTTGGATAAGTTTTATTTACAACCTCGCCCATGGATTCGGGAAAAAAGACAGGAAATAGGCCAAGCCCTCCGGAAAAACCCTCAGACATGGAAGCAATAAGTATGGATCTTAGATTGTACAATATATCCCCTCCCTCCAAAAGATAATAAAAACTAGAAGAGATAGAGGCCCTAGGAAAATTATATCTCGAAAGAGTAAGAGGGATATAAAAATCACTTTGGCAGTGGGTAAAGTTGTGACCGACTTCAAAGGCCCATTCAACCCACTCCCAAAAGTTGAAGTCAAATAATCCAGACCAAGAATGGATAAAGAAGTAACAAGCAAAGATACTAGAGGAAAAGGATGAGAAATACCCATGGAAGGAGTAGACGTCGAAACATATACAAAGGAAGATGCAAATTCCTACGAACTAGTAGAATCCAAAACAATGGGGTTAATGTACATGTCACTAGGGTCCATCGATCCCATATATACCTAATTTTCGCCCTCCAATCCCCCATTTGATATATTTTCCAAATCCATCTCACCTCCAACCTCCACCCACTGCTTTTTTGAAGCTGGTGCAAAACCGCCAATCCGATGAAATGAAAGGTGCCAATCTGGAATAAATGTCCATACTTGTAACACTGATGACATCATAAAGGCGAACCCTCATAATAAACCAAATGTAGCCATTCCTCGACATTTCCAATATTGATAGCCTCATGTAATTTCTTGTGCAGGTCCAAGATAACTAGAACTCGAGCCACATGTAAATCCCTCAACTCCTCAAATGAATAATCTACTTCGATAAAGCTACCAATATTGTTTTCCAAGTTTTCAAAATTATGAGGGTTAATACACATATGTGTTGGAAAACTAGGTAGATGAACCCATATCATAGCCACATCACTCCTTTTCTGACTAGGATCAAAGGTTGAAGCCTAGAATTTGAGTATAATGGGAGTGGAATCAATGGACTAGACAATACCTGCAACCTGCGCAACTGCCTCATGGGTTTTGAATATTAACTAGAACCAAACCTTTTCCAACATGAAAATGTGCAAACCTGCAAGACCTTTGCACAAAGGAATTGATCACTCTTTTTTGAATTTCCGGCCTCTATGTTAGAAATGTAGTTAGAAAGGCTTAGTTTGGCTTATGCCTTAGTCAAATTTAGTAATTCAATTTTTCACATCAGCAAGATGAATTCGATTGCAGTTAACTTGTGTGACATGCAGTTTTCCTGGGATATACATCTAGAGAGAATCAACATAATCCTCCTAGAAATAACTATTGCGATGACTTTATACACATAGTTGCACAGAGAAATATGATGAAAGTCCTCAAAAGATACAATATTTTCCACCTTTGGAACCAAAACAATGAAGGTAGAGTTGAAAGTAGGTTGTATATGGCCTACCACCCTCGCTTCAATAACCACCCGAAGTAGATCTTGGCCCACAAGATTGTAATAGGTAATGAAAAATTCCACAACCCAGCCATCCGGCCTTGGGATTTTATCTTTTTGAAAACTTGCAAGAACTTCCTTTAATTCACCCTCCAAGACCACAACCATCAAATCCATATTATCATATGCCCCAATGAAATTAGGGAATAATTGTGCTACCTGGATTGCCTCAACTATGTTTGTGCCAACCAACTTAGAGTAAATGGATCAAAAGTGAGCCAATCCAAGCAAGAATAACCCTTCAAAATAAGAAACAGGGTCACCCCTTGGCCCTTGCATACTCAAGACACTACAAGGAAAAGACCCTCTAGCGGAGGTTATAAAGGAGGTTTTTAGTGTTATAAACTTGGCCAAATTTGTCAAAAAAACATTTGCTACAACATCCTTATGGTTACAGAGGTTTTGGTGTAGCTTTTAACAGAAATTCAAGACAACTAAAAAAAATGGGCAGCCGGAGGTTATTACAGATGTTTTTTCATCGGTGCGCTACTCTTCCTTTAACGCACTGGTGCGTACATGCCGACAGCGCCCCGGGGTTGTGTTAGTCCAACACACCAGGACGTTTCGGTGTAAAACCACATTGGGTGTAGTGTTGGTCATACAACGCACGGGGCCATTCTAATTGGTGTTGGGATTTGTGCGGTGCCCATAGGTTGTATCAATGCACCGATGTGTCGTATCACAGAAAGACACTGAGATTTATAATTGGTATTGATATTCGTGCAGTGCCAATAGATCGTAAAAATAGACCAGTGCTTATAGATACGTAAACGCCCTGGTGCGCATTATCACACAAATTCACCGATATTGATCACTGGTATCGGTATTTGTGCGGTGCCCATAGATCGTATAATGGCACCAGTGCGTATAGACACATAAACACACCGGTGTACAGATACTGACAAACACCGGTTTTCATGTTGTATTTTTTAGAAACATCGACCTGTGACAACCCAATTATTGTGATTGTTTTAAATTCATTATTCATCAAAAGTCGACACATCTTATAAAAATACTCATATTAGTTACATTTTTATTAATGCATTTGAATGTGATGTTTGGATTAATTTGTTATATCATATCATAATTATTTTGGTTTTTTAAAATTCATTATTCATCAAAAGTCGACACATATATATTTTATAACAATTTCATATGAATTAAATTTTTATTAGTGCATTTGAGAATGACAACGGAGAACGACAATGGAGAATGCAATAGAATAAATTAAAACATATTTTATGATTATATATATATATATACGAATAAGACAATATTTATCATACAAAATGAGACAATTATTGGTATCCCTTTGTCTTTCAATTGGGACACTATGTCCATTACATTAAAAAAAATGTCTGATTTCACAGACATATATATTTCAAAAAATAAAACGCCTTGCTTTGATATCCAAACATAGTGATCATCATTCTTCGCTTGAACTGCTGTCACTGCTAGAGCTACTTCCATGACTTGGGTTATTTTTAGGAATGTTTTGTTCATGGCGTTGATTGTTTTCTTCTTCTTCACCTTCCATCTACAAACATAAAAATAAACTAAAATGAGTGTATATACATTGGTGAGAATAATGAAAATTACAATATTAAATAATATACATCAATGTAAATCGAAAAGAAAAATGACGTACCATAGCAACAATTAACTCATAAACTATACACATTCTTTCAAAACCATGTACCATGCCATCTTTCAAAATTTCATCTGTTGGCGTAGTTCCATACTTTGTTTCTTGCAAGTTTTATACCCCATAACAAATCATATATTTAATATAAAATATGTTTTTGTTCTATTAATTATAGACGGAGCTAATTAAAACAAGATCGATAGATGCTTACAAATTCCACAATTAAATTCTGATATGCCAACATATACTCACAGCCCATATTTAACCCAATTTCAATCAATTCGTTTGATGGTTCTTCTTTGTATGTTAGCACCTGTTTGGAGACATTCAATGATGATTTTTGTAAAACAACTTAAAAATACAAAAATGAAATCTAGTTAAGTTGTCATAAGGAAGTAACAATTACTCACAAACTTAGATATCAATATTTTTCTTCCTTGTCATCCTGTTTTATGTGCTGAATGGGTTCCATTTTCTTTTCTTTTCTGCAAGAAAATTCTTGAAAATTAATATTTAATGCTAAATTGTTTATTTATTGTACCTAATGATCGAAAAATTCAATGATTAAATATTACATTTGAAGCACGTTGTTGTTGTTGGAAAGAACGTCTATACATTCGTTCCACTAGATCCCTCAAACTTTTGTAAAATTTTTCCCCCTTTCGTTAACTTCCAGCACCACTCCAGATGAGCTAAGGAGCAATTGATTTTCATTTGCATGTTCTATTTTTTTTCTTTTCTTAGAACAACATTCATTTTCTGAGTTGTTGGTCCCTGTACAACATTAAACAGATGTGAATTAGTAGACTATTTGACACATGTTATCTAATAATTTTAAGTATATTATTAATGATAATTAAAAAAGGGAACTCATATTGGATCGGTAGTATTTTTTCATTCACCTTATTCAACCTTTTGCAATTTTTCCATTAAAATTTTACGCTCTTCTGGTCCTAGATAAAAAATAATCATATCGAGCTTCGTCATTTTGTGGCTCTGCATGATACATAGTAAACAATACATATTAGTTAAACTTACATATAGTTCAAAAATAATATTTTTTATAAAGAATTTACAAAGAACTTGTCTTTTTTTCTTTTCTTGATGTGTTAACAGTATTATTGTTGCTTGATCTCTTGTCAGACATTTCTTTATCAATCAGAAACCTGTACCATATCATTAATTAATATATTTATAAATAAATTCTCAAATTTTCAGGTAGAAAATAAATCTCGAGGTACCGGTGCGCCTTTCACGAGGTCCGCACCGCCGCCGGTGCATGGGGATATTAACAAAGCATTGCAAAAAAGTATAATACACCGTACGGTGTGTTGGGTATTGTAAAAACACTGCAAAAAAACAGTTTAATAGACCTAACGGTGCGTGGGGTATTATAAACACACTGCAAAAACGGTGTAATACATTGTATGGTGCTTTCCTAGTTAAATGGAGCACCGGTGCCCTATTTCAGATTTGACGCATGGATTTAGAAAAAATGCTTTCATTTTTTTTTACTACAGTACTTTCACGGTGCGTTGTATAATACGGAGCACCGGTGTGGTATAGTATGCAGGGCGCACCGATAAAGAAAAATCCATTTTTTCAAAAATTCACGCAATGGCCGAATGGATTGGGATCCGACTATGCAAGTCATCCCGTGGGTTGGACGCCAATCTAAAATGAAAAACCCTAATTTTGAAATCATAGAAACAGGGAGAAGAAAGGGAGAAAACAAAAAAATGAAGGGTTTAGGGTAAAAATGGATAAACTATAGAAAAAAGTAAAAAACTGCAAAAAAAAGTAAAAATAATAATCAAATTTAATCATGAGATGGTTTCAAATTCTATGATACATGGTTTGAATCACCAAAGGTTTGGTTTCTGATTGTTTGAATACTTCTGTTCGAACGTATTTTGCTGTTCCACAGTGTCCTCCTGCTCTCTTGCTCCATGTTGTCTCCTGCAAATATCTGGCTGAAAATTTTAGCAAAAATAGTGAAATAATGAAAAGTGTTTAGTATTTAAAGAAAATAGAGTTGCGTTTTTTTTATTTGCGTTTATTCGTTACCAGTGCGGAAGAGTTGTGACGCCCCGGTGCATCTTATTTATACGACGCACCGGTGCGTGTTAGGATGATAAGCGCACCAGACTGTATAAAGTTTTTTTTTTTTGTATGTAAGATCATAATAAAATAATGATAATTATAAAGTACATGAATTTATTTTCATTATTTTTTAAACTTTACTATGTTACAAAAAATCAAATTATTCTAGATTTGTTATTTTACAATTATTTGCAAATTTACAAATTTAAATATTTTAATAAAATCATTTCACATTAATAGAATTAAAATTTTCACATTAATAGAATTAAAATTTTACAAATATTTTACATACAATTACAATTAAAAGTACAATAATTACAATTAGAATCAAAATTACAATTACAATTGTAGATTAATTTCACATACATGAATTACGATTAAAATTAGAATTAGAATTTTAATTTTACATACAATTACATTTACAATTTTACATAGAATTACATTTACAATTACAATTACAATTTTACAAATATTTTACATACGATTCAATTAAAATTACAATTACAATTTTAGAATTTTACATAGAATTACATTTACAATTACAATTACAATTTTACAAATATTTTACATACAATTCAATTAAAATTACAATTACAATTTTAAAATTTTATATACAGTTACATTTACAATTTTACATAGAATTACATTTACAATTACAATTACAATTTTATAAATATTTTACATACAATTCAATTAAAATTACAATTACAAATACAATTACAATTTTAGAATTTTACATACAATTACATTTACAAATACAATTTTACAATTTTTCATATGTACAATTACAATAATTTCAGAATAAATTAAATATTACAATTACAATTAAAATTTTACATTAATAAATATTTTATATAAAATTACAGTTTAAATTACAATAAGTACAAATACAAATTTAATTTTACAATTTTACATACAATTAAAATTTAAATTACAATTACAATCACGACATAATATTTAATAAATATCATGGTCATTTAATATTAAATTAATTAATAAACATCATCATGATCATGATAACCATCGTACAAACATCATATTCGACTAATAAACACATTCAAACATCAAATTATCATTATATATTAAGATCATCACAACACAAACATCAAATATACATCTCAATATGTCAAATAACTCATGCTATCAGATACACACATCTAATTGCAAGCTAAACATTAAATGAACATATCTAACATTACCTAACAATATGCACCACATCATGATGATCACCAACATGAAAATTAAGTACAACTGCAACATGAACATAAAATACATGGAACACACACACACACACACACACACACACACACACACATATATATAATGTTAAAAATATACAACTGTAATATAAATGTCATGGATCAGGCGTTGGTGGTAGTATAACAACATCAATAGCAATACTACAAGTGGATGCCTGCTCAGTAAAGCTAGGTGCAGCCTCGATAGTCGATGGTCGAGCCTGCTCATAATCACGATCACTAGTACAGATGGATGCATCTGCTGGTGGTAGTACAACATCAATATGAGCAGTAGTAATGGAGGCCTGCTCAGTGAATAGTGTAGCCTTGACGGTCGATGGTCCAGCCTGCTCATGATCATCATGACTAGTACTGATGGATGTAGCTGCAGGTTGCTGA
Source organism: Pinus albicaulis (assembly GCA_034641835.2). Lineage (NCBI taxonomy): Eukaryota > Viridiplantae > Streptophyta > Pinopsida > Pinales > Pinaceae > Pinus > Pinus albicaulis. Next base: position 778,514,780 of record CM076573.1, on the reverse strand, counting down.
TTGGACGTGGCCGATGGTCCAGCCTCATCTCCATGATGACTGTTAAATGCTGCCAATGGAGCGTCATGCTCATCAGGAACGCCACAAGGTGAACGATCATGAGATGCATGTGAGTCGCTGCTCGTGGACTCATGTCCATCACGTGCCACGGCTCGACTACGCCTATAGCTACAGACAGTCCTCCTAAGTAGCGTAAAATATGTCGTAGCTCCTACGACATGCCGCATCAGGTCATACATGTCATGCGACATGCATCTCCACATTCGTAACAGACTATTGTCAGCCTGTATGTCTCTGTAATGAGCGGGCCTGATGCCTACATCAGCAATCAATGCACAAAGTTGGTTGGCCAACTCCATCCTATATCCGGTCTCAGGTCGACCACGCCTAGAAAAAGGTGGCACCGGTGCACCATGATGAGCACGAGCATGTCTCTCTGCTACACTGGCCTCATCCTCATCATGATCATCATCATCAGGATCCACACCTGGATCATACATCTCCTCGCCATCAAAAGAGCCAATGTCAGTAAAATATATACAAGTACACAACAATAATTAGACAATTTCATTACACAATTTAATAAAAACAAGTTAATTAATAACATGTTAGAATAAATATAAATAAAACAGTAATATTACCTCTATCATCTGGCGGCTCATTAGCTGTGAAGAGGATGTTGGGACACCCTCGCTAATCTAAGCCAGCATAAGGACATGGGACCAAAATGAAGGGATGCAGCCCGTCAATACTGACTAGTAAGTCCAGTGAATCATGTGATATCCTGGCTGGAAACAAAGTGTCTCCCCTCTTGGGCATCATCTGCCCCCACATGTGCATTCGAGCCTCAAACATCAGCCTACAAGGCTCTCGAACAAAACTAGGTCTAATCTCTGGAAACCTCTCAAAAAATAAACAAAACAACTCTGAAGAAAAAGGGAAGTTGACCCTCCCTTATGCATGAGCATGACATCTATCTAAGGCCGTACAAAATTGTTGCAAAAAAATAGCAGACCACTTGAAAAGTTGTGGCTGCTTTATTAAAGAATCAACATAATATAAAAGCGAGCAACTAATGCGTTCCCGTCACTAGTGTTGTGCGAAATGGTCGAAATGATAAGGGAGAGGCACTGCACGTCCTGTCTACCAGAAGAACCTATATGTAACTGACCTCTAGGTACCTAAAACTCTGAAGGAGATAGTACATGTGCTCCAATGTATCTCTAGGAGTAAAATAATTGACTCCCTGCTACACAACCAGCTAGCACGTCTGGGAATGAGGGAAAATCCACCCCTCTCCTCAATAGTCCTGTAATAAAATAAATATCCTCCTCAGTGGGTGTGTACCATTGGTCAGGACCAACCTGGAAAGCCTGTCGATGAGCATTCCACCTGCAAATAAGATATCTCAAAAAAACTCTGTGCACCTTTAGGGAAGTATCCTCCTCATAGAACTTGAGGAGGCTTACCTACCTAAGGATCTCCTGGGTATCTGCAGTAATAGGGCGAGGGTATGCATATCTCTCCCTCTCTCGGGCCTCCCATTGGCGAATCATGTCATACTGTTTAGCTTGTTGTTGTTGCTGTTCCTCCTCTTCTCTCTGAATCATTGCCATATTAAATAATTTTTTTTTATTAAAACATACATGTATTTAGTAATATACACATATATTTGTTTTTGAAAAAAAATCAATCAAACAAGTCGGTGCGTCATAAAAATAGTCACGCACCAGTCGCAGTCCATCTTAATAATGTAGAGCACCGGTCGCGGTGCCCCTAATGAAATACAACGCATCGGCCTTGGTGCAATTGTCTATTTTTCAAGCACCGTTAACTTCATCAAAGTTCAGAATAGCGGTGCGCTAACTGAAATATACACCCCGACGCGTATATTCGTGTCAGCGCACCGACTTCATGACAATTACATAGTTGACGGTGCGGTCTTTTACCTGGCTGCACCGTTGACCCTCTCGGAATCCAGAATGTAGTGCGCTGACATACACTGGGGCGGATAATTCTGTCAACGCACCACACTATGATGCCTGTGGTCAACAGTGTGCCTGGATAAATGAGCGCACCGCCTTTTATTTTATTTATTTATTTATTTTAAAATTATTTAGTGCGAATTTCGGTACCACCCTGGAAACGGTGCGGATACCATTAGCACCGGTGGCAGTGTGGCCTGTAAATTTTACAGGCAGCACCGCTATCCGGTGCGAGCCAAACAAATCCGGCACACCGCGCGACATTTTTTTTTTTTTTTAATGGTTATTTTTAAGGTTATTTCAATTTCTAATCTGCTAAAAGGCTTAATTACAGAAAAAATAGAAAAATACCTATACATTTGACCGTCGAGGAGGAATATTGGCTGTAAAATTTGCAAAAGAAAATTTGCTTACCGTTTTTCAAAATGCACGCTGGATATTGGTGGCTAATCTAGAGCAGCGGAGCATGCAATGGGTGCAATGAGAGCACTGATGTTAGGGCGGCTCAGACAAGGGGAAATGGAACTGGTGCTTGAGAGCTCCACAGCACTTAGGAAAGTGAAAAATGAAGTTTTTTGGCCGTAATTTTTTATTTATTTAACCCTGTTCCGGTGCGCGGGGTTTTATAGGCGCACCGGTACGCTTACCTACAACCGCACTAGGCTGTGTCAAATTTGGTGCATTGTTTATAATGCACTGGGGCGGTTCCCTAACACCACACCGGGATGTTTCAGTTTCGGCACAAAATTTTGATGATGCACCGGGGCGGAAAATCTGTAAAGCACCGGTGCAGAATAGTCGTAAAGCACCGGTTTTTTGGCCTTAATTTTATTTTATTATTATTATTATTTTTTTTAATGTAATGCTTTTCCGGTGTGTGTGGTTTATCGGCGCACTGGTGCTCTTGCATAAGAACCCACCGGTGCATTTCTGTTTTGGCGCGGTGTTTTATGATGCACCGACGCAGAGGAGTGGTGAAGCACCGGTGCGTTACAGTAATAGGAGGTCCCGGATGTGTGTGTACATTGCGCAAGTTGTTCGGTGTGCCAATGTCTCGTGCGCACCAGTGCATTCTATGGTAGGGCGTGCATCTATATTGAGAGCTCAGAAGCACTGGAAAACTGAAAAATCCGGGTTATTTTGCCATAATTTCTTTTTAATATAACCCTTTACCGGTGCGCGTTGTTTATAGGCGCACCGGTTATGTTTCTTACAAACGCACTGGTTGGTTTTTGCTTTGGCGCGATGTATTATGATGGACCGGTGCGGTTTCTTTCTACCGCACCGGGTGGTTTCAGTTTTGGCGCGATGTTTTATAATGCACCAGCGCGGAATATCTGTGATGCACGGGGCAGGTGTGTATGGAGTGCATGGTGTCCGGTGTGCCAATGTTTTGGTTTGCACCAGTGATTTCTCGGTTCGAGTGCACCGGGGTGATGTGTAATGATAAGCGCACCGAGAGGAAACCATCCGCAAAACCCTCCAACCGCCAACCTCCTCTAGAAACGGATGTATGGGGTATTTTTCTATGGGGTTCCTCAAAAACATATGCTAGAAGGTCTTTTCCTTGTAGTGAGATAATATTTGTAAACTTTATCCCCTTAGCATAAGAATGAAAGAAATCTATTTTCTCATCTCCACTCTCCAACCAAATGGCCTTGCTTTCTAGTCTCCAAGTGGTCTCCTTAGAGTCCAAGAGCACCTTACATTTTGAGCATAATTGGATGAAATAGCCCCGAGAAGAATGGTCAGGAAGAACCTCTCCAAGAGTAGAGGAATAATGATCAATCTGAAGTTCTATATCCTTCAGTCTAGAATCTTCCTCCCACCGAAGTTTTGCAGCCCACTCCTTTGCCAAGATTTTGATATTTTTTAGATTTTGAAGGAAATATGTCATCGAAGACTTGCCTTGTTTTGAAGATATCTAAAAACCCCAAGTCTAGGGTCTATCGAGAATTTATTTTAAATGGGCTAGCCTACTTTTGAGAAGAACCTAGGATTTAAAAAAGAATCGAAAAGTGATAAGAGATTAGCCCAGAGCCCACCCCCTGTCGAAACAAAGGGAAACATTGAAGTAGAGGTCAAAGATCATGATACAATCAATACACTTAGCCGCAAAATTATCACCTAGTCACATGTTCTACCAAGTTGGAGTGATTCACCGAGACACCAAATCAATGAGGCTTCTAGAAGATAACCTGTTTGAAAACAAATCAGACAAAGGGTCAGCCCATAATCGAACACCCTAGGAATCCAAATCCCTGATAGAGAAATTTAACTCACACCCCAAAATCACGTTATCCCTCAAGAGAAAGGATTTATTGAACACCTCGTTCCAATATGTAACCCGATCAACATGTGGTCGATAGATATTAATAAAAGTGATTGAAGAATTAAGCTCCATTAGAAATCCATCCACCCCCAACCCATTTGAAAAACTCCATAAATTTTCCATGATAAACTTACTAGAATCTAAACCCACCACCAGACCACCAGAACAACCACGAACATCATCCATAATGAAGTTCCAATTAGGTAATATAGATTCAAGGAAAGAAGAAACAAAAATACCATATCCAAGAGATTCCCGGAGAAAAATTAATCAGGACTCTCGATTTGAAACAAGAAATGAAGATTTTTTTTTTAGGATCACCTTCCAAACCCCTTTAATTGAATAATAACAGTTTCATTAGAAAGCACTATGTAGGTGGAATAATTCTCTGAGCGTCTCATCAATGGATGAATGACGACCTACAACCATCTCCTCACAAGCCATATATTTGGGTTTGGGTAAATTTTATTTACAACCTCGACCATGGATTCGGAAAAAAAAAAAAGAAATAGGCCAAGCCCTCTCGAAAAACCCTCAGACATGTTGAGATTGCAACAAGATGATGAGCTTAGTGGAAAGAAGTCGCCTTCACTAAGTGGGCCCGCAGGCTATTTTTGGCGCAAAGTCTATTTTTAGACATATGGATCATATTCTATGAGTTGCGGGATGTTATTTGTGGATGGTTGGTCAAGTTTGAAAAATAGATGGACTTCTATTTTTAGACATATTGGGCGGAATCTATTTTTAGATTGCCAGTCTAAAAATAGATATGTCGAATATTATTAGCTCTTAATAATATTTGGACTATAAACATTATCTTACTCTCCTGGAGCACTTCAATTAAGTGCACAGATGTGGCACAGGAGCTGACAGAAGGAATTACGCTATTCCTGAGGGTTAAGTGGAGCTATTGCATGGATACTTCAGTTAGAACTCATGTGAGAGATTTTGGTGGAGTTGATTGAGGAGTTAATGGAGTTGTGTTCAGTTTAACTAATCTAAACATAGTTGAGCTAGTTGTATTTAGTCTAACTGATTAATACACTAGTGGAGAGTGGTGTGAATTAATTATTAATTAATTCACTAATTATAAACTCATTAATCAACTAAAGAATACATCAGTTAACTTCAGTGCATGGACAATTTTAGTGGAGACCAGTGCAGAGATAGTTGAAAGAGCAGGTTAACTATCAGTTGTGACTATACTGTTGCATATTTGCAACAACCAGTGATTGGAGGAGCCCATGAGGATTACGCAGTACAAGCCAGGTGGTTCAAGTTATTTAATGAGCCATCCTACAACATTGATTACGCAATAGAGGCTGGCTATCAGGTGGCAGAGATTGGAGCATGTGTTTTGCTAGATCTAGCTTGATTAGTGTGTAGCAATGGGAGGTTAAGCTGAGAGCTTGTGAGGAGATTTGTACAATGATTGTCACATGATCTCTATTACATATAATATACAGATATTTGGGGTTTTCAGCTTTAAGCTTTCCCATGAAATACTGTGTTCATATGTGTGATTTTTTATGGTTTTAATGTGCGCATGCAATTGATTTTATTTCCGCATGTAATGATCAATGGTGGAAGAGATTTTGTATTGTGCATGAAGCTAAAATAGTGTGTGATAAAGAGAATCTCGGTGAATAATATATCAGTTATTCAAATTTTCTACAAGACATGGAAGAAATAAGTCTGGATCTTAGATTGTACAATATATCCCCTCCCTCCAAAAGAGAATACAAACTAGAAGAGATAGAGGCCCTAGAAAAATTATATCTTGAAAGAGTAAGAGGGATATAAAAAATCACTTTGGCAGTGGGTAAAGTTGTGACTGACTTCAAAGACCCATTCAACCCACTCCCAAAAGTGGAAGTCGAATCATCCAGACCAAAACAGATAAAGAAGTAACAAGCAAAGATAAAGGAGGAAAAGGATGAGAAATACCCATGGAAGGAGTAGACGTCGAAACATATACAGAGGAAGATGAAAATGCCTACGAACTAGTAGTATCCAAAACAATGGGGTTAATGTACATGTCACTAGGGTCCATCGATCCCAGATATACCTCAGGCTTGCCCTCCAATTCCCCATATGACATATTTTCCAAATCCATCTCACCTCCAACCTCCACCCACTGCTTTTTTGAAGCTGGTGCAAAACCCCCAGTCCGATGAAATGAAAGTTGTCAATATGGACTAAATGTCCATACTTGTAACACTGATGACATAATAAAGAAAATCCCTCATAATACACAAAATGTAGCCATTCCTCAACCTTTCCAATATTTATAGCCTCATGTAATTTCTTTTGCAGGTCCAAGATAACCAGAACTCGAGGCACATGAAAATCCCTCAACTCCTCAAATGAATAATCTACTTCGATAAAGCTACCAATATTGTTTTCCAAGTTTTCAAAACTATCAAGGTTACACATATGTGTTGGAAAACAAGGTAGACAAACCCATATCATAACCACATCACTCCTTTTCTTACTAGCATCAAAGGTTGAAGCCTAGAATTTGAGTATAATGGGAGTGGAATCAATGGACTAGACAATACATGCAACCTGCACAACTGCCTCATGGGTTTTGAAGATTAACTAAAACCAAACCTTTGCCAACACTAAAATGTGCGAACCTGCGAGACCTTTGCATAGAGGAATTGATCACTCTTTACTGAATTTCCGACCTCTATGTTAGAAATGTAGTTAAGAAGGCTTAGTTTGGCTTATACCTTAGTCAAATTTAGTAATTCAATTTTTCACATTAGCAAGATGACTTGGATTGTAGTTAACTTGTGTGAGATGGATTGTGTCTAGTAGTTTACTCAGTAAATTCAAGTTATAGTCTAGAAGTAGAGTTTTCACATGTAGTGATTACTAAAATTTAGCAATATAGTTATAATGTTATTTTCAGTTTGACTCAGTTAACTGAGCTCAAGTACCTAGGTGATTTAGTTGAAGGTCATTTGAGTAGTAGAACTATTTTTAACTCAGTGATATTTGAGTTAAACTAATTAATCAACTAAAAATAGCCAGACATGGAAGAAATTTGAATTGCATAGCTGGAGTGGAGGAAAGACACATTGTAATTATCAATTGTATACTAGTTGAGTGTACAAGGTTTGAAATTAAGCATGTGAATAATTCCTTGGGAATTACGCAAGAAAATAGGAGAAAATTCCTACTTTTTACGAGCTAATTTCCTCCAGGATTGTGCAAGGAAAGAGGAGAAATTTGGGGCCTTGAATTGGCCAAATGTTGTCCGAAGCATGAAAATAAACACGAGAACAAATTTGCAGTGCAAGTTGTGCTTCAGATTTAAATCAAGTCATTGTAATAGTTTCTCCTTCTCATTTGATTAATGAAAAACAACGGAGGAGTTTTTACCAGTTGGTTTTCCCTGTAAATAATTGTGTTCTTGTGGTGTTTTAATGGTTGCATGTGTTTCTAAATTGTGATTTACATTATGTAGAACAATAGAGGAAATTTGTAATCTCTTGTTTTTAGTTCGAATACATTAGTAGTAGCAAATTTCTACACAGAGTAAGAGCATAAATCGCACTATAAACTTACGAATATATCTTCTTCTTTAGAGATTTTGATTTTCATATTAGTGAAGGAATGTGTTCTTCTATGCAGAAAAATTTCTTTCAAAAAATTGAGATTGGAGTTTTCCCTTGAATGAACATCCAATTTCATAGCATGGAAGGATAGGATAGAAGCATTGCTCGATAATAAAGGTGTTTTGGAGTACATAAAAACTGGCATTCCAAATCCAATAATATCAGATGCACAATAGTTAGCCTAGTGGAATGAGTGATCATGTGGTCTGAATTAAGCTCAAAAATAAAAGTTCTCAGAATGTTGTGAAACCTGAATGACCACATAGTGCTCGTTGTTTTGAATTCGACGCAATTCGTTTTGCACGAAATGGACTCCGTATGCTCCTAGAAATGAGTTCTGTTCACCTTGCTAAACATGCAAAATTTGGAAAAAAAGGCAGACAGGTAGCCCAGTCAGAAGTCCGTACTACTGAAGTGGTGTGCTAACTAGGTTGTGTCGAAATTGGTCAAATTCCTCCGGTGAATGTGTGACTGCCAAGTGGCAACTTCTGATTAGTTGAAATTGTGGGTGTTTTGGTGGCTTTTTAGTGGTGGAAATTGAGACCAATTGGGAGAGGACACATGGTGAAACCTAGGGCCACCACGTGCCTTGCCCTCCCCCCCCCTCAATGGCGGTATAAAATTATTGTTTGGCGCCGGAAGGACCGACATGGATCAAACACGGGACCTCCATCGTGCCAGCACCACACACCACCACTACACAACGAAAAATTTCTTAACCACTATGCCATGCCACATATATTTTAAGTTTGAAAGTTGAACTACGGGGGAAGTGGGGGCCAGCCCCCAGCATATGACTACGACTTCGAAACCATGCCTAAGAGCTAAACCTTAAGCATGAGGGTTATGTGCTAATTTGAAGTTTAATTAAAGTTAATCCATCATTATTAACACTACATTGCAATTAGCACTAAGCGAGAGTTTAAAGGCTAATCGCGCTTAATTAGTGCTAATTATGCTTAGTTGGTTTAATGGGGATTAGTTTTGGCGGTCCGCCAAATCGGGCGGAACTGCTAGTTTTAGCACTAGCTAACCGGTTTTAGCTTCAGTTAGCTAAATTTCAGCCATAAATTGTGGAAAAACTAGAGATGGTCATAACTTTTGGACATTCTGAACTCATTGGTGAAGGTTTTAGGAGCATAAAAGCATTGTAAACACATAATTTTGAAAATTTGAGCATAATATAGAGGCCCAAGACATGGAAGCTGGACCAAGGAGATGTAGCCCAAGAGGGGTGAACTCCTTCATCAAATCTGTGTGTTGATGTGTTGTATGCTGATGTACTGCACTTTTATTTTCTATTGTTCAGTATTTATTTTATGTTAATTTTCTCATAAAAATAACATAAAAATCACTCATGAGACTCAATCACTTACAAGAGAACTTGAACCCTTAAGCACATATAAGACATTGTTTCCAAAATCTAAAAGGGGAATTGGCACAAAAATACTAACATGATTCATTCAGATAATTTTTGGTATCATAGCTTTAGGTTTTTTTGTGCAAGAAGGGATCTAATTTTTTGCAAGTTTGTGTCAGGCTTACAAGGTTAAAACTCAAAAGAGGAGAAAGGAAGCTGGTTGAAAGCCCTGTAGTTGGGTCAAGAGGAATAAGGGCAAGGTTTCAAAAGTATTCAACACCAACACATCCTCAAGTTGAAGTTGAGTCTTCAGTGAGCATGTCTCATGAAGGAGAACCTACCATGATAGAAGATGAGTGAGCATTTAGAAAGGCATTTTTTGATATGAATGAGATGGTTAAGGTCCTCTATGAGGTGAGGAATTTAAGGATGTAAGGAGAAATTTCTAGGCCTTCAAGAGGAGAGGTTCTCGAGGAGGAGGAGGCCATGGAGATGTTAGGAAACCACCATCCACTCCACCATCATCCTCACCACCATCTACACCTTCCTCTTCATCATCTTCCACTACCACAACCTTTCAATCTGTTCATCCACATACTTCAAAAAGAACTAGTAAATCATCCTTAAAATTAATGTTGAATTTGAGCTACCGATGTATAATGGAAAAGTGAATGCAGAGAAGCTGGATAATTGGATTCTTCAATTGGAGGTTTATTGCAGAATTCAGAACTTTCAAGAGGATGACATAAATATTCAATTGACTTCCTTGAGAATGGAGGGCGCAACACTTGTATGGTGGGAATCAAGTACACAAGATGAGATTAAAAACCACTGTAATATCTCGATGTCTTGGTCTAATTTTATTGCTGCCATTAAAAGGAAATTTTACCCTCTAGCTTACATGGAAAAAGCCATTATGGATTGGAAAAATTTTAGACAATTGAAAGGTCAAAGTGTGCAAGATTAAACTCATGAATTTAGGAGAAAAGCTCTTATTTTGGGTGTCAATTTGTCTTCTCAAGAAACTTTGTTAAAGTATATTTGGGGTTTGCACAACTATATTAGACATACTATTCTTGTTTTCAATCCCACAATATTAGATGAGGTTTGCGTTCAAGCCACACATATAGAAGGAAGAAGAAAAAATAGTGCAGATGAGAAAAGTGATAGTTTCCTTGAGTATGAAGGTAAAGGAAAGGGTAATTTTAATGGAAGAGGAAAGAAAAATGGTTCTATTAAAATAGAGAAAGAGAAAATCATATGTAAACATTGTTCAAAAAATGGCCATGATGAAGACCATTGTTGGAAATCTCCATCCAGAGTTGAAGCCAAATAAACTTCAACGAGAAGGAGAAAACGACTGCAATCATTGAACATGACTTAGGTTCATATTCAGGAGAAGAAACCAAGATTACAAAAATGGGTTTGAAAGGTAAGAACATAGCAAGAAATAATTCATCAAGTTGTTCTAATGTAACTCAAGATGAAGATACAAGAATTGAACTCTTTAATATTAGAGTTGTTTCAAAGCATAACAAAATAGACACACTATTTGATAATGGTTCTCAAGCTAGTTTGATTTCTGAAGACTTAGTTAAGAGGTTAATCTAGAACTGTTACACATGCAAGAACTTATCATTTAGGCTGGATATGCAAGAATTCAAACTTGCAGGTAACAAGGAAGTGCATCCTAAGGTTTGCAATTAATTCAAACTTTCTTGATGAAGTTGAACTTGATGTAGTACTGCTTGATATTTCAGGTATTGTTTTGGGAAGCCCTTATCTTTATGATAGGAGGGCAGAGTTTCATTGCCATGAGAATAAGTACCACTTGTTCAAGAATGGAATTGAGTACATAGTTATAGCTCATAAGAATAAGAGAAGTTTGTCTCTTATACATGCAGGAGAAACGAAGAGAATAGTGAATGCAAGTCAAAATTTGGCTTTGTTAATGTTCAAACATAGTGATGTTTTGAATGAGACCTTTCAAAAAGATGCATCAAATGAACAATTTTCTTTCATTAAAGTTGTTAATGTTTGTAATAATATGTTTGAGGGCTCTAACATGTTGCCTTTGAAAAGAGGTAAACAAGATGTGGAAGATTTGCAGCAGTCCATATCAGCGTTGAACAATGATGGGAAAAAGATGTCGGTGCAAGAGAGTGCAAAGGTCAAAGAGAAAGCACCAAAAAAATTTGACAAAGAAGGCATAGATTCCACAAGTACTTGTTTTTTGTCTCAAAATGGTACATGGAAATGGCGAAAACACTTGGTCAAAAGTTGACGCAAGTACAGGGAAAGACAAGTTAAAAATCGTCATGTCAACAGTGTTCGAGGTGAGATAGTTTTCAAGTTTCCTTTGATAGACAACCGAGATGGAAAGCAGTTTGTTTCTTCAAGGAACACTTGTTGTTCTACAATTTTTAGGAAATTTCAGCTTGTCGGTGTCTACGACAACAAGACAGGGTCTCCAGAATCAAGGAAAAATATTAATTTTTATGAAAAGCTCAAATTGTTGAAATTGCGAAAATTCTAGTGGATTGAGACTAGAAGGGTGAGGGAATTGTACCCTCATACATATTTTCAGTAATGAAAGAGATTTTTGGGTCCAAAAGGATTCCAATGTGGAGGAATGATCACCTGCTCATAATTAATCTAAAAAATAAAAGTTCTCAGAATGTCGCGAAACCTGAACAACTGCGTAGTGCTCATTTTTCTGAATCTGACGCAATTCTTTTCGCACGAAATGGACTTTTTTTGCTCCCATAAATGAGTTCTATTCAATTTTATAAATAAGATAAATTTGGAAAAAAAAAGGCAGACATGTAGCCCAATCAACAGTGCGTACTACTGACGTGGCATGCTGACTAGGCTTGGTCGAAATTGGTCAAATTCCTCCACCGAATATGTGACTACCAAGTGGCAACCTATGATTGGTTGAAATTGTAGGTGATTTGGTAGATTTTTAGTGGTAGAAATTTAGACCAATAGGGAGAGGACTTGTGGTGTAGCCTGGGGCCACACGTGCCCCCCCCACATGGTGGTATAAAATTATCTTTTGGGACCGGAAGGGCCGGCGGGGGTCGACCATGGGACCTTTGCCCCACCAGCACCACACAACACCACTACACCACGACGAAGTTCTTAACCACTATATCATGCTGCATATATTTGAAGTTTGAAAGTTGAACCAGAGGGGGAAGTGGGGGCCATCCCCTAGTATATGATTGCGACCTCGGAACCATGGCTAATCACCGGCAGAGCTAAACCTTAAGCATGAGGGTTATGTGCTAATCCAAAGTTTAATTAAAGTTAATGCATCATTATTAACGATAAGCTGGAATTAGCACTAAGAGCGATTTTAAAAGCTAATCGCACTTAAGAAGCGCTAACTGTGTTTAATTGGTTTAAAGCAGATTAGTTTGGCATTTTTCTGAATCTAGAAGAACTGCCAGTTTTAGCACCAACTAACCGGATTTAGATACAGTTAGCTAAATTTAGGCCAAAAATTGTGGAAAAGCTGGAGATGCTCATAAAATTTGGAGTTTTCGACCAAATGAGGTGTATAAAGAGGCTAGATGACCACTTTTGGGCATTATGAGCTCATTGGTGCAAGTTTCGGGAGCACAAAAGTACTGTAAACACATAATTTTTCAAATTTTAGCATAATATAGAGGCCCAAGCCATGGAAGTTGGACCAAGGAGATGTAGCCCAGGAGGGGTGAATTCCATAAAATCCCTGTGTTGATGTGTTGTATGGTGATGTATTGTACTTTTATTTGTTGTTGTTCAGTCTTTCTTTTATGTTAATTTGTTCATAAAAATAACATACAAATTCACTCATGAGACTCAATCACTTGTAAGAGAAATTGAACCCTTAAGCACATATAAGACTTTGTTTTCAAAATCTAAAAGGGGAATTAGCACAACAATACTAACATACCTCATTCAGATCAAGAAGGATATTGCAAAATCTAAGAGGAACACCTTGGAGGGTGCGAGATACCACATATTCCTGAATTTACATGGAAATAAGACTCCCTTTTTTATGTAGAATACCCTCATTGAGCTATTAAAAAATGGTAGTGATGCCAAGAAATTGGCATTGAAGGAAAAAATTAGAAACATATGCATGCAGAAAGGAGAAACCATTGCACACTACCTCTCTAGGTTCACTCAATGTCAAGATGACCTTGGAGGAGTTGGAGAAAATATTCCCTCTTCAAAAATATTGAGCCCATCTCTCCTAGGTCTTTGAAAATCATGACACAACTACCAAGACTCTATAAATGGAAGGGACACATTTCCAAATTGGGAGAGATTGGTCCAATCTGGTGTAGGAAGAAATTCAGGAAAACACTAGAGACATAGTAACATCCAAATCTGAGGAGGAAGATAATTTTTCCTTGGTTGGGAAGGGAAAGAAGGGTAAGGGCAAGAAGGCCCAAAACAAGCCAGAGCCTAGCCAGAAAAATGGAAAGAAGGATTTAAGTAAGATAGAATGTTTTCATTTCCATGAATTTTGGAACTATGCAATTGTGTCCACACAAGAAGTCTAACATGAAGCCTTAAGGAGGAGCAGGAGGTGAAACACTTGCCTCAGAATTGGAATTAGAATTCTCCTTGATTGTATTGCATGGTGAGAAGTGTAATGGGGAATGTGTTGTATCTAGATTCAGGTGACTCGTTCCATATGATGAGATGCAAAGAATTATTTAGTAGCCTAGAGGAGAAGGATCTCCAATTGCACATTGAACTTGGGGATGATCGGTTGTACAATACCAAAGGAATTGGTATCGTAAGTTTTAAGAGGGATTTAGGGTCCCACTTTCATATGAAATATTTTATGTATGTACCTGGGCTAAGAAGAACCTGAACTTTGTAGTTGTATTTTACGATCATGGCTATGATGTTGTTTTAAGTAAGGGGGAAGCCTTTCTAAGACATCCAACTACCAGGGAATTGAAATAGATTGGATTTCAAGTGATGAATCTCTACAAACTTGAGGTGGAAGCTTGCACTACAGTGAGTAGCAAGGCAGGAGATGTGAAAAGTTGAGATGTTGGAGAACTCTGGCACATACACATGGGAATCTTACATCATGGGGCCTTAAAGATCATGAAAAAAATTACCGTCGGTCTCCGAAAATGAACCCTTTACTAGCATGATGTATAAAAGGGATGAAAATTGGGGAAATGTGTCAAATATACCTTCTAGGGTCGAGATAACAAAGAAGCAACAATATTGGAGCAAGTCCAATCTTATGTATGTAGACCCTTTTCGACAACCTCTACAAAAAAACACAAGTATTATGTAATTTTTATTGATGACTTTTCAAGAAAACGTTGGATCTTCTTCATCCAAAGAAGGTTGAAGCTTTCTCAATTTTTTTTGAATTCAAAGCATTGGTTGAAAAGGAGACTGGTCATAATTTGAAAGCCCTGAGAAGTGATAATGGAGGAGAATATGTTTCTAGCACCTTCAAGGACTTTTGTGCCAAAAAGGGTATTAGAAAAGAACTAATATCGCCCCATAACCCAAAAAAATGGGGTGTTTGAAAGGAAGAACAAAATCATAGTGAGAGAAACAAGATCCATGTTGCATGATCAGGGGCTCCCATTGCAGCTATGGGAAGAAGCATGCAACATAGTAGTTTATTTGTAGAACAAGATCCATCATAAAATAATTGGCATGATCACATCGGAAGAAGTTTTCTCTCGGAAGAAACCCAATGTATCTATAGCAAAATCGGGTTAAATTTTCATGTAATAAAGTTAATAAAGGAAAAAATAATACCAAGTTCATGGGACACATATTCCAAGATGAATGTTGGGAAAAACGTCCTAATGGGCATCACTTGTTGTTTATTATGGCTAAGGGGAAATTGGCAAAGGCGATGGAAAAGGATTTGAAAAGGAAAAAATATATTTTTGGGCATTTTATTTATGGAAATAAATGAAATTAGGAGAAAATGAAGGCGAAAGGTCATGGGTTGCATGTGAAAATAGAGGAAAAATGAAGAAAATTGGAGGCATCAATAATAAAAAGGATTTAGAGCATCAGTTTGAGGCATTTTTTCAGATGAGTTTTGGAATTGGTTTCAAAGAGGATAAGAGAACCAAGAGGACAAGGAAAGAAAGATGGCAAAGGAAGGTCAAGGAAAGAAAAGGAAAGCAAGGATCAAGCAAGGAAAGGTTTGATCTGTTAGGTCTCCGTAATTTGCAAGATTGGCAAGAACAAATGATGCAGAGCCTACATCAAAACCACTTTGGAATCAAAGGATCTAGCCATCCAAGATACATAGAGGGATCTCTCTATATATGTGTTTTCAAAGATATGATATTTAAGGCTTATGATATTATATTAGGCTAGTTATAAAGCACAAGGGTTTTTGTTTGTTTTGGTTGGGATGAATATCATTAAAATGAAGTCTTTTTGAGGGGTAAAGGTGTGAGTAGGTTGAAAATGGTTCAATTGATAAGATAGGTAAGAAAGAATGTCAATCCATTGGGCTATGGAGTCACAAAAGGGTTTAATTGGACAACAGGTTTTAAGAGTGGTCTATGGGACAAGTCATCTATGTCAACAGATCTCTTTAAGTTGATTTATGGAATGAAACATTAAGAAGTAGTGAAAGAAGCAAACATATAAGAAAACAAAGGGAAACTTAAGATCAAGTAAGGACTTTTAACCTAGCCTGCTTTCAGCATATTCTCAATGGAAAAAATTAAAGATAAACAAAGAATAACATAGGATCAGGTAAGGACTTTGAACCTATCCTGCTTTTGGCAATACTCTTAGGGAACTTTTCAAAGCTACTGTTGGAGGTAAGCTAGAGGACAGGGCTAACCATAGACTTCTGTAGTTCAACTTTACTTAGCAGAATTTTCAAGACAAAATTTAAGATAAACAAAGAATAGCCTAAGATTAGGTAAGGACTTCGAACCTATCTTGATTTTGGCATACTCTTAGGGAGCTTTTCAAAGCTACTGTTGGAGAAGAAACTAGAGGACAGGGCTAACCATAGACTTCCATAATTCAAATTTACTTAGCAGACTTTTCAAGAACTTTCAAAGACAATATCTCAAGTTGTACTCAGGAAACATGGGCTCACCACACAATTCACTGGTTATACTCTATTGAATCATCTCCAAAGCAACAATTAGCAGAAAACATAAAGATAAAGATTTATCAGTGAGATTTAGGGTACTTGACAACAAATCCTAATCTATATTTGCTGTTCTTTATTAGAGAAGATGTACAGTATTGAAAACATGAGAAAAATAACAATTTACAATAAGAAAACATCACCATTGACATAGACCAGGATCCCATAAATCAGCTTGTATATTTGATGTCCGAACCAGTTACAATCTTCAAGTCCAGTGGATCTTTACAGCTTCAAACTTCTCATCTCAGCCTATCTTTCTTCTATTACAAACAGAGCTTCAGCAGCCTCAATAGCTATTTAAAATCAATGAGTATTCAAAGACCAACCCGTATACTATCTTCTAGAGAAGTATTTATAAAAGAATGAGGAGGTGGAGTGAAAGAAAGGCCTATCTATTTAATTAATGCAGAGTAAGAGCTTCTCGGCCTTTGAAGGGCCAAATGGAGAAGTTTTTTAAATTTTTTAACTCTACTCATTGATTATTACATTAAAGTTCATCAACTTCAGTCACTTTTGTTGACTCTGGGGGCTCTTGGTAGGCTGGCAATAAATTCTGAGTTGTTTTTGACAAAATATCTCTCATTGTGCAATCAATTTGTATTCTTTTGAGGAAATAGGCCTGTAGGTGGCATTTTTGGTCTTCAGAGAAGTAAAGGCTTCTGATATTTGGAATTTAAAGCCTTTCTTCTACTGATTTGTCTGCTTTAGTGGCTTGAAATACTGATTAGGCCTTGATACTGCTTTTGGGCCTTTGTTATCATCTTCGGAGATTTTAATCTTTCTTTGCTGACTGTATTCTCTTTAAAACCATGTTTTAGTCTTTAAATCATTGTTTAAGTCTTTAAATCTCCAGTTTATTTAACTTTAACCTTCATCTTTAATCTTTGTTTCTTCGCTGTGTGTGCAAGTGGCTTTGGCGCTTTGGAGGGTTTATAGTGTAATCGATGTCCATGAAACACCGATTAACCTTTGGAACTCAACCCTCTTGTCCATTTTCTGCATGATTTGGCCTCTATTTGGACCTACGAAGATCGTCACCTTCTGGCCCATCCTTTTACGGACTGTAGGAGGGATTTCGGCCCAAAAATCCATCATAGAACCTGCAACAAACCAAAAAACACATTATATAAAATCCTGCGGGGTCGGAGAATACTGCTTCAGAGGCTGGCAGAGGCAGAGGAGCAAGATGTGCAGGTGGAAGAGGAGTTTCCATAGTGGAGGGGTGAAAACCTGTGAAAACAAGGTTCAAAACTGCATATGGCATGAAATAAGGGATTGGCGGTTTTGTGAAAACCGCGAATGGTTTTCGCGTTAATAAATGGTGGTAAGTGGTTTAGCCTGGAGGGAACGCGATCCTATTAGAAGGAGACATGTGGCTTTTTCAATACCAGCAGTCTCGCGTGGGTTTTGGTTATTAAACCGTGGCAGTAGAAATTGCGCGAAACACAACGCTAATCGTTGGATCAAGCGGGGCAGATCCAACGGTGGAGGGATGGGCGCGAAGGAGAAAGATGCTCGGGCGAAGAAAAATAGTGGGAACGGGTGTTACACCATTTGCTTTATATAAAGCGTTTGCATACGCACGTAGAGTTAGTTGTTGAGTTGTTAGTTGATAGTTGATGTGCGTACTCTGTTATGTTAGTTTTGTAGTGATTACGCTGCCTTGAGCCGTAATACTACCAGTCTGTAATGAACTGCTTTTTAATGTGAAAAGACTCTGTTTTCAACTTAATTCGTGTTTGAGGATCGTACCAGAGCTGTGTAGAGGGCCCCTGCTCAGCCGAGGTTCTGTGTATTAATGTATATATATTTCATTTCATTTCTTTAAAAAGTCATCGTATCATAATCCATTACATGTTCATATTTCATAGTTGTTTCATTTCTGTTCATACATTTCTATAATTTCCATTGCATTCTTGTTTTTCATGTTTTTATGATTGTTAAATCACTGATCAGTTTTCTTGTGCAGGTTTTAGGTAGACAGCCTGGGCATTTTCATAGTATTTTGGCTAATGATATGAGACTAACATTATTCTGCTGCTAGTTTCCTTTTCATAGCATTTGTTTAACTTCAGTCTTGCTTTGTACATTTCAGTTTTGTTTATCTGATTCAGTAGTTAAATTTAAATATATTAAGCTTCTCATAGTGTCTTCAGTTACCTCCGAAAGCCACAGCTGGACTGATGGTGAGGGACTGCATGCTGAAATGTGTAGTTTAGTATTAGTTTCTTTTCTGCAAAATTAGATATATTAAGCTGCTCATAGCGTCTTCAGTTACCTCCGAAAGCCACAGCTGGACTGATGGTGAGGGGCTGCATTATGAAATGTGTAGTTTAGTATTAGTTTTTTTTCTGAAAAATTAGATATATTAAGCTTCTCATAGCGTCTTCAGTTACCTCCGAAAGCCACAGCTGGACTGATGGTGAGGGGCTGCATTATGAAATGTGTAGTTTAGTATTAGTTTCTTTTCTGCAAACTTAGATATATTAAATCATGTGTGACATCTTCAGTTGCCTCCGAAAGCCACAGCTAGACTGATGGCGAGGGATTGAATCATGTGTGTATGGTTTAGTATTAGTTTACTTTCTGCGAATTAAATATCAATTACACAAGTTGTTTATGATTACTTCCGCAAGTCATAGCTGGTCTAATGATGAAGGGTCAGAAAATGAATTGATGTAATCTGATTTAGATTTATTTTATTGCAATTTTGAATTTCCATAAGCGTAGTTTCTTTTGTGTTCAGTTGGCAGCAAGAATAGTTTAGTTTTCATGTTCACTAGTTTCTTGTTTTGATTCATTAGATTAGCAGCACTTTTCATTTCAGCAGTATACTTTTACTTTCTTTTTAAGTTTTGTCATTGTAATTTCAATTTGCTTTTAAAGTTTCGAGATTGGTAAATCATTATAGGGGATATCACTTCCTTGAACAAATATAACCAAGCTTGTTTTTCACTTTATAATTTCCATTTTACCTTAGAAAGACCACAAAAGACAAAAAGTTAAGAAAGAGGTTATCTTGCACATATAGTGCGCCGCACTTCATCAGCTTACGATTCCCGGATTGACAATTAAATGCAACAATTTAGGACACACTAAATTGACCAAACATTTTGGCGCCGTTGCCGGGGAAGTGTAACTAGGTAGCCAATTTCTTATAAAAAAAAAACACATAAAATCATAAAAGAAGGGAAAACTTGATAACTTCTTGAAGTATGCTCTCCTCTTGCACCTAGTGTGATCTGGAGGATCATAAAAGAGAGTTATTGGTTTAGTAATTTCTTAAGTATGCTCTCTTCTTGCACCTAGTGTGATCTGGAAGATCAGAAAGAGAATTATTAGCCCAACTTTTAAAATAAAAAATAAAAAAAATGACATGCATAGAGCAAGAGATTCTAGGGGAAGGTTTATAGCTAAAGCCAAGAGTTCGATTTTCATAACTCCATCTTCTTCAAGGCATAGACCAGATTCACCATCATCTACCCCTAGCCTTAAGATTTTTGGAAGTCAAAGAACAACTGAATTAGAGGATTCTCCTATACCACCTACTAAAAACCACTTAGAAAACAAAGAAACTTTCTCTCATCCTTCCTTGGTAGAAGAACTAGAGGACTATAAGGACTCTAAAGAAACTATCATGGCAGAGGAAGTAATAAATAGAGGTGGAGATAGAATAGGAGGAGATAATGAAGATAACAATGGTGAAGGAAATAACGGTAGAAATAGGGACAATCTGCTTGGATTCCCTATAGTTGATGAGGAAACTCATGCAACAATGAAAAATATCTCACCATCTGTTCTCCCTAACTTTTATGGATTGCGAAGTGAGGATCCCGAAACATTTCTGTTTGAGTTTGAAGTTGTGTGCCGAACTTATGACTATATGGAAGATTCTCAAAAACTCAAACTGTTTCCTTCAACATTGAAGGGATCTTCTTTGAAATGGTTCATGGGATTAGCCACTCAATCTATCAGGACTTGGAATGAAATGAAACAAACATTTTTGGATAGATACTTGGACTATTGTATGCCCACCAATCACAAGGATGAGGTATTCAAAATGATGCAAAAAGAAGATGAAAATTTGGAAGACTTCATTGAAAGATTTCAATACAACTTGAAAAGAGCAAAGATGAGCAACTTAGATAACGAAACCTTGAAAGCCCTCCTATTAAAAGCCATTAGAGATGAATGGATAGACATTTTAAACATGATGGGAAAAGGAGACATCTCTCAACTTCCATTTCATGATATAACAGAACTATGTATCCATCTCTCAAGGGGAAAATCAAAAACTGGAAAAGGGCCTAGGGATTCTTCTCTTATTAGGGCTAACAAATCTGCAACTGGATCAATAAGTAGGGCATAGATTGGTAATATGCTTGATGAGTTTAAAACTGATATCTTAGGGAGTCTTAGTGAACAACTAGACACCCTTAAAATCCAAAACAAGCAGAAAGCAGAAACAGATGCTTTAGCCATCTTTTGTCCGAAATGTAGAAAGAAACATGCTTTAAGGGAATGTCCCTTTGATGCAAAAGTTGTAGAAACATGTATGATTTGCTCAGAAAATCATGAGATCAAGGATTGTCCTTCAATCCCTGGACTCAAAGCTGTTTTTCAAGAAGATCCAACTTCAGTAGAATCTCTCTGTTTTGTCGCAAGGAGACCTTGGCAGGGACAACAATCTCAAGGGTTTAATAACCCTATGAATCTTCAAACCCCACCAAATTGGACTCTTTGGCAACAATCTTGGCCCCAACATCAAAATTCATATCAGCCATGGGTACAAGGGATGCAAAATCCTTATGGGAGATTTTCTCAATTTTATCAATATCCTCCATCTTTTCAAAATCAACAAGCTCCACAACTTCCAAACCCAAATCCACAACCTTCATTGCCATTTCCACAACAACAACCTTCTCAACAAAATACAAATCCTCAACTCATGCTCCCATACCAACAGAAGACAAATCAACTTCCAGCTCAGCCATTGCCAAATCCTAACAATAAGAATCCTCAAACTACTTATATGGTAGAAGGACAACAATTTCCTACTTATATGATTGTTCCTCTCAACGATGTACAACTCAGATCTGGTAGAGTTTTAGAAAAACCTTCTATAGACATTCAAGAGCAAGATACCTCTGAGGAGGACTCTCTTCAAGTCAATAAGGGTTCCGAGGAAGAATCTCTTCAAAATTCAAAAATTCAAAAAGAAAAAGAAAAGCTAACATCCACAACTCCTATAGTTGAGCAACCTGTATCTTCATCTACACCTCCTTTTCCGAAAAGACTACAAATTGATAAGGGGGTGGAAAAACAAATCTTGTTGCCTAACTATGAATTTCTAGATGAATTGAAGAATGTTTGTATCAAGATTCCATTGCTACAAGCCATTCGAGAAATTCCTATTCTAGCAAAAACCATAAAGGAGTTGAGTTTCAAAAGACCAGGAAGGAAGCTAAAAGACACAAGAAGAATCCACCTGGTAGGAAAGATTGCAGACATTATGATGGGAAAAATTACCATGCAGAAGTATGTAGATCCAGGAAGTCCAATTGTCAAGACACATATAAATGGGATAGAAATTCCAAACACATTGATTGATTTAGGGGCTGCTATCAACATTATGAGTAGACAGACTATGGAACAGTTAAAACTTCCTAAACTTCTTTTTACACCTACTTTATTGCAACTTGCAGATCGATCGGTTATTAAACCAGATGGTGTATTAGAAGATATTTCAGTCTCCTTAGATTCTTGGGAATATCCAATAGACTTTATGATTTTGACTCCCAAAAGTAATCTAGGAGGACATCCAATTATCTTAGGAAGACCTTGGCTGGCCACAGCTGATGCTTTTATTAGTTGTAGATCTGGAGACATATACATTTCTAATGGTAATTCGACAAAGAAATTCAATTTGTATCCTCCCGCAAGAGCAATTACAGAAATAGGAGACAATGAATGGGTCGATGATGAGAACACTATACAACCTGTCTTTACCATTTCTGAAATTAGTGAGGATAGTCAAATTCTGAACACATCAGAAAATTTTGAGATAACTTCAGAATATGACCCCACACAATTTCAGTTGGAATCTGACATAGAATATTTATCATCAAGACAAATGTCTCTCTACTCTATGGAAGAGTTTGGTAATTTTTCTTTTGAGATTTTTCCAGAAAAGACATTGAATATCAACAAACATCTGGAGAAGTCACAACAAGAAGAACTAACCAGAATCTTGCAAAAACATTCTACCGCATTTGCATGGGAGTATACTGACATGAAGGGTATTGATCCTAAGACTTGCATCCATCATATCTATATTGAGGAAAACAGTAGACCAATCATACAACCTCAAAGAAGGATGAATCCAAATCTTAGGGAGATAGTGAAAGAAGAGCTTCAAAAACTTCTCAATGTAAACTTCATTTATCCAATTTCAGATAGCCGATGGGTTTCTCCTTTGGTTATAGTACCTAAAAAGAATGGTAAATGGAGAGTATGCATTGATTATAGGGAATTGAACAAAGCAACTTTGAAGGATCACTTTCCTTTGCCTTTTATTGATCAGGTATTAGATACATTAGCAGGTAAAAATTACTTTTCATTTTTGGATGGTTTTAGTGGCTATAATCAAATTCAGGTAGCACCTGAAGATCAAGATAAGACCACATTTACTTGTCCATGGCGAACTTTTGCCTACCGAGTGCTTCCTTTTGGGTTATGTAATGCACCAGCAACATTCCAAAGAGCAGTACTAGGAATTTTTTTTGATCTAATCCATGATTGTGTAGAGGTTTATATGGATGATTTTACAGTTTATGGTAATTCATTTGAAGAGGCATTAGAAAATTTGGAAAAATTTCTCATAAGATGTAAAGAAACAAACCTTTCATTAAGCCATGAAAAATTCTTTATGATGTTTACCGAAGGGATTGTTTTAGGACATCATATTTCAGGAGATGGAATTAAGGTTGATAGATCAAAAGTTGAAGTCATCTCCAAGTTGCCTATTCCAAATTGTCAAAGAGATGTTAGAAGTTTTCTAGGATTTACCGGTTACTATAGAAGATTTATAGAAAACTTCACTAAAATAGCATCTCCACTCTTCAAGTTGCTTACAAAAGACTGTGAATTTAAATGGGATCCTGATTGTCAATCAGCTTTTGAAACTTTGAAAACAAGAATATCTGAAGCACCTATCTCGAGAGGACCAAATTGGAAACTTCCTTTCCATATTTCTACAGATGCTTCAGATACAGCTCTTGGAGCTGTGTTGGGTCAAAAAGATTTAATTCCTTATGCCATTTATTACACCAATAAAAATTTGACTCCCACAGAGTTGAATTATACTGTGACTGAAAAAGAGTTCTTAGCTGTTGTTCATGCAATTAATAAGTTTAGACATTACATAACAGGCTATGAAACTTTTATTCATACTGACCATTCTGCAATTAGATATTTGATGAACAAACCTGTTACTAATGGCAGAGTGACAAGATGGCTTTTACTTTTGCAAGAATTCAATATTAATGTGTTGGATAGACCAGGAAAACAGAATACAGTAGCTGATTTCTTGTCTAGGATTCAGAATACTAAAGAAGATTCTCCTGTAGAAGATAAGTTTCCCGATGAATACTTGTTTGCAGTAACTATTAAGACCCCTTGGTATGCAGATATTGCTAACTATTTGGTTACAGGGAAACTACCTTCACATTTATTTCCAAGAGAAAACGAAAAATTATTCAGGAGAGTTCAAGATATTCATGGATTTCTAACGAATTGTTTAAAACAGGGCCAGATCTTGTGATCAGAAGATGTGTCAGGGAAGATGAAATGCCGGATATTCTTAAGGCATGTCATGATGAACCATGCGGCGGACACTTTGCGGACAAAAGGACGGCCTATAAAATCCTTTCCTTGGGATATTATTGGCCTTCTCTCTTCAAAGATGCAAAACAATATGTCAAAGGTGTGATAGCTGCCAAAGAGTAGGGAAACCTACCCTCTCAAATGAAATGCCATTGCAAGCACAGGTACTCATTGAACCCTTTGAAAAATGGGCTTTAGATTTCATTGGACCGATTAATCCACCATCGAAGCAAAAGAAGTATATATTGGTTTGCACCGATTATGTTACTAAATGGGTAGAAGCTAAAGCATTAGTATCTGCTACTGAAAATTCAGTTGTTCATTTTCTTTATGAGGATATTTTTACTCGCTTTGGTGTTCCAAGAGAAATTGTAACAGATCTGGGGAGCCAATTCACATCAAATTTGGTGGAGAAGTTGATGGAAGAATACAAAATCAAGCACAGAAAATCTACTCCTTACCATCCACAAGCAAATGGTCAAGTGGGGTCCACAAACAAAGTTCTTGAAAGTATCATCACCAAAACTGTTCATCTACATAGAAGAGATTGGGCAGAAAGGCTTCCAGAAGCCTTGTGGGCCTACATAACTACATGGAGGAATACAACAGGACATTCTCCCTATGAACTTGTTTATGGGAAAGAAGTCTTGTTCCCCATTGAGTTCCAAGTCAAGACCTTCAAGATAGCTGTTCAGTTGGGAATGGACTTATCAGAAGCTCAAAAGCATAGAATGGAGCAATTGAATGAGCTAGATGAGATCAGACAAGAAGCAATTCTAAGAACTGATCTAGTTCAATATCAAAGAACTAAGTGGCATGACAAATATATCAAAGAGAAGAAGTTTCAAGAAGGAGATTGGGTATTGTTATTTGACTCCAAGTTTAAATATTTTCAAGGGAAATTTCAGACTCATTGGCTTGGGCCATATGAGATTGACAAGATCTTTAACAATGGAGCTGTAAGAATCAAGACCATTGATGAGTTTCAAACTCCTCTTATAGTGAATGGCCATAGATTGAAAGTTTATCATAAGCAACTCTCTAAAGAGGATTTTGTCAAGTTGTTTCAAGAAAGGTCTGCAATCAGGCTGGTACAGAAGAATTCTTCTTCTCCACCAGCCTAGCTTTTGTTTTTCAAGTTATAAAAAAAAGAAGAAGAAGAAGAAGAAGAAGAAGAAGAAGAAGAAGAAGAAGAAGAAGAAAATGGTATAAGCCTGAAAACCAATCATTGATTGGCAGTCTTATACAGAAAATATGGAGTGAAAATCAGAGACACCTGACACTCTATATTTTCCAAAAAAAAAAATCTGTCTTTCATTTCATTTCATCTCACCACCCACTCCATTTCATTCCACTTCATTTCATTTCATTTCATTTCATTTCACTTCATTCCACTTCATTTCATCCATTCCATCAATAAAAATATTTTTATGACCATTTCCACCTGGTCATTTTTCATTTGTTCATTTCTATTTCAGCCAAGTAATAGCTGTGTCAGTTTCCGCAGCTGACATCTGTTTCCGCAGCTGACTCCAGTTTCCGCAGCCAGAAGCAGATTCCGCAGCTGCTACTACTCTGTTTTCAAAAAGAATGTACAGTTAGTTGTTATTTTCATAAATTATGAAATAAAATGCAGGAGAAGATCAATGGAACATTCAAGACACTAATGAAGATCAATCAGTTGAAGACCAAGGGCAAAAGCAAGGATTCCAAAGGTATGAATAAAGTTTATTTCAAATAGTATTGAAAAACACATTTTTATGTAATTTTAAACTATGAGCTCTACCCATAATGTGCAATGATTATATTGACAGTCCCGTAACCTTCCACGATCTCTATGTTATCCTCTTGCATTTATTCACCAACGGTTTTCATCATTGAAATTCCGACTCTCACTCATGTTCAAATATTCCACCGTAGATAATGATACGTATTTGAGTTGACAAAGGACTCTTACAAGCCGCATAACTTCATAATCATTGATTGAAACGTGTTTATATTTATTACACAGCCACCAAAATTCAAAATGCGGCCGAATGCATTATAATTTGTTAACCTCTTTGTCGTGTCTCTGTCGTGTTTACAAAACCCCACGCTACTCATTCTCACTCCCTGTTTCACTCCATTCCGTTCCTTTTGCTCACTCTCATTCCCGTATATCCACCCACAGTCTTATTCCATTCTGTTTATGGTGCTCATTTCCGTTTTGTGATAACATTCCCATAGTATTGTGCTAGATTCTGTGTATTCCATCGTTCCATTTCCGCTTAAACTCTCACAAAGGCAAGCCTGTGAAGCACAGAGAAGTAAAATGGGAAAATTATTAAGGGCAGAGCCGGAAGGACAGAAATTTATAGAGAGATTTCCACAAGCAAAAGAGATGTTGAGGAAAGCTAAATGGCTGCGTTTTATTCAGAAATTCAGGGGTTACCACAGAGAAGTTACCAAAGCGTTTGCAAGATCATTTGATGGCTCGGAAGCAGAAGTGGGAGACCTCAAGTTTTTGGTTAATGAAGCATCAATAGCAGCAGCCACAGACCTTCTTCAGGAAGGAGAAAGTTGGTTCAAAAATAAAAGTATCGGTGATGAGGCATGGAGAATAATCCTCCGAAATCAAGGTATGGATATCACTGTTTTCAAAAGAGGAATCCCTGTGCATGCAATAAAAGATGAATGGGCCACTTTATTACTCATTGTTCAGAAATTTATCACATGTGAAGGCCATTTTGGCTCTATGTACATGTATCATACTAGGCTATTGATGAATTTTCTTGAAAACCAAACTCTCAATCTTCCTTATTTCCTATTCAATAGCTTGAAGAAAATGGCTGTGACTGTGCAAAAACACCTAAGAGATGTAGAGCCTCATTTATATCACCATGGGCTTATAAAAATTCTGATTGAAAAGGAGCTAAAGGAAAGAGAAGATACATGGGAACAATTCCTAGTTAGAAACTTCTTTGAAGAACCTCAGGAAATTCCTGAAGGTAATCCAATTAGAAGGAGTAGAAGAAAGAAAATAAATGTTGAAACCCAAGTTGCTCCTACACAGGAAATTCCCGCAGCTAGCACAGCAAAAAGAAGTATAAGGAAAAGAACAGTAGATGAAATCCAAGATACTTCTACTACTACTATGAAGAAAACTGATAGGGAAGAGAGATTGGTAAAAAGGAAGAAGAAGGAAATTAAAGCTAAGAAGCCAACAATATCAAAAGGGAAAGAAATTATTGAGGTTGTCCATAAAACTCCTTCTTCTGAAGAAGAAGATCACCAAATTCTATCTGAAAGATTAATTTTTCTTCAAAAACAGTCATCTCTATCCAAGAAGGCAAAAACAGGAAAACAAGAACAAAAGGGTAGTGTACCACAACATGTGAGGAGAAGCAGCAGGCTTAAGGGAAAACTGAGAAAAACACAAATTAAAGGTCCTCATTTCATTGATTTGGGTGAGGAGACATCTGAACAGTCTCCAACTGACAATAGTCCATTTCAGTCAGTTAGTGAACCCGACTCCTTTCACTCCCAATCAGACAATGAGCGTACTCCATCTTATTCTCAGCAAAATATTGATGAAAGTTCTCCTCAGCCAAATTTTGAACATAATTCTCCCTTTCAGCATTTTGAGGACAGTCCAATGAAAAAGACACCGGAAGTAGACCCCAAACAGCAGGAGGTCTATGACTATATAGAATCCCTGGAGAAGGCAGCCACAGGTCCAAGTACCTCTTCTACTCAGCCTTATACATTGCAGGATGACTTGGTTCAGTCATTAAAACAGGAGATTTTTGAGCTTGAGCTTTTGAATCGGCATATCAAAAATGAAAATGAAACACTCAAAGAGCAAGGCAAACTGGACAAGATTATCCATGAAAATACTATGTTACATTTGGGTATTTGGAAAAAGAAGAATAAGAAGCTAAAAAGGAAATGCCAAAAATTGAGCAGAGCACTTGTGAATATCAAATTCAGGTGCCTCATGAAGAAACCCAGAATGATGGCAGTACCAAAGAAGAAGAGAAGGGGGTTAGATGTGCTGGCTAAAGTATCAAGGCACATGAATTGAACAAAGAGTGTCAAAATTTTGGTTGCATGAGGACATGCAACACCTTCACAGTGGGGGTATGTTGAGTCCCGAATTTGCCTCTTTTCCACACACTTTTCCATATCTTTTTCACTCACCTAAACCTCCAAAATTTTCAATATCATGTGCAAAAGGGTATCTAACATGGTTTTTAATTATGTTTTTGTGTTTTCTATTTGATTTAGATTTTGTTCATACAACTGCGGAAACTTGTCACTTTCCGCAGCTGCTGCAACTTTCCGCAGCTATTTTGTGGAAATCTATGTTACAGGTGTCTACGAAGGAAATGAGCCACATGGGCAGGCTAGGAATGACGAGGACATGGTTCGTGTCCTATTGGTTCAAGTAAATTCGTCAAAGGAAGCCGCGGTCAAAGCCATCCACGTGGAAGTCAACTATGGAGTTTTATGTCGGCTGGACTCTGTTTCGTGGCATATAGACATCCATACGGCCGTTTCTAAGCTATGAGGTTAATCGACATCCGTGCAAAGTTCGGAGTTGAATTCAAGCGCCCACCTTCCATAGATCCGTTTCCAACATGGCCATACTCCTATATCCGTGGCCTTAGTGGTCTACGTAAGTCGGGTCGCTATCATAAACTTCAGAGACAAGCATAGCATAGCCATTGTTTTATATAAAGTACAGATACGCACGATAGAGTTAGTTGTTGAGTTGTTAGTTGATAGTTGATGTGCGTACTCTGTTATGTTAGCTTTGTAGTGATTACGCTGCCTTGAGCCGTAATACTACCAGTCTGTAATGAACTGATTTTTAATGTGAAAAGACTATGTTTTCAACTTAATTCGTGTTTGAGGATCGTACCAAAGCTGTGTAGAGGGCCCCTGCTCAGCCGAGGTTCTGTGTATTAATGTATATATATTTCATTTCATTTCTTTAAAAAGTCATTGTATCATAATCCATTACATGTTCATATTTCATAGTTGTTTCATTTTTGTTCATACATTTCTATAATTTCCATTGCATTCTTGTCTTTCATGTTTTTATGATTGTTAAATCACTGATCAGTTTTCTTGTGCAGGTTTTAGGTAGACAACCCGGGCATTTTCATAGTATTTTGGCTAATGATATGAGACTAACATTATTCTGCTGCTAGTTTCATTTTCATAGCATTTGTTTAACTTCAGTCTTGCTTTGTACATTTCAGTTTTATTTATCTGATTCAGTAGTTAAATTTAAATATATTAAGCTGCTCATAGTGTCTTCAATTGCCTCCGAAAGCCACAGCTGGACTAATGGTGAGGGACTGCATGATGAAATGTGTAGTTTAGTATTAGTTTCTTTTCTGCAAAATTAGATATATTAAGCTGCTCATAGCGTCTTCAGTTACCTCCGAAAGCCACAGCTGGACTGATGGTGAGGGGCTGCATTATGAAATGTGTAGTTTATTATTAGTTTCTTTTCTGCAAGTGGAATATATTCGGTGATCTGGCGTCTTGATTCTCAAAGCCGCTGGACGTGTTGAGAAACATTGCCAAATGTGGTTAGTATTAGTTTCTTTCCTGCAAATTTAGATATATTAAATCATGTATGACATCTTCAGTTGCCTCCGAAAGCCACAGCTGGACTGATGGCGAGGGATTGAATCATGAGTGTATGGTTTAGTATTATTTTACTTTCTGCAAATTAAATATCAGTTACACAAGTTGTTTATGATTACTTCCGAAAATCATAGCTGGTCTAATGATGAAGGGTCAGAAAATGAATTGATGTCATCTGATTTAGATTTATTTTGTTGCAATTTTGAATTTCCTTAAGCATAGTTTCTTTGTTCGATTGCTTGTGAAATAGCTTGGTTCATGTTCACTAGTTTCTTGTTTTGATTCATTAGATTAGCAGCACCTTTTCATTTCAGTAGTACACTTTTACTTTCTTTCAAGTCTTGTCATTGTAATTTCAATTTGCTTTTAAAGTTTCAAGATTGGTAAATCATTATAGGGGATATCACTTCCTTGAACAAGTATAACCAAGCTTGCTTTTCACTTTAGAATTTCCATTTCACCTTAGGAAGACCAAAAACGACAAAAAGTTAAGAAAGGGGTTATCTTGCACATATAGTGCGCCGCACTTCATCAGCTTACGATTCCCGGATTGACAATTAAATGCAGCAATTTAGGACACACTAAATTGACCAAACAGAGGGTTTTTAGCTGTGAAACCAATGCTTGATGAAACATTGATTAAGGCATAAAATTGAACCCCCTTTTCTTTTGATCGGGCTTTGAGGATCGTCACCCTCATCCACTGTCCCTTTATGGACTATAGGGGGGGCTTTCGTCCTTTGAAATCACCATAGAACCTGCACAAAACCATCAAACATGTTATAAAACCCTACGTGATTGGTAAAATTGTTTTGGAGGCTAGTGGAGGCGGATGGAGCAGTGAGAAAGAGTGGAATATGCAGGCAGAGGAGCGGAGGATGTTTTATGGAGAAAACCCACAAAAAACTGGTTCAAAAAATGTATTTGGCGCAAAATTAGGGATTGGAGGTTTTGGGGAAACCGCGAATGGTTTTCGCATTCATAAATGGTCGTAAGCAGTTTAGCCCAGAGGAAACGCGATCGAAAAAAAACGGGACGCATGGATTTTGAAAAACCAGTGGTCTCGCGTGGATTTTGATTGTTAAACCGCGACGACAAAAGTTGCGCGATATTGATCGTAGACTGTTGGATCAAGTGGGGTAGATCCAATGGTGGGGGAAAGAGCTCGATGGGAAAGGTGTGTGGTGGAGAAAGAAAGTGGAAGCCAGGTGTCAAGCAATGGTTGGGAGAGGAGGTGCAATGGGTTAGAGATGTGATCAAACGAGGACCGTCGGATCCTATGGATCCACGGTGTAGATTTTGTCAGGGCATCACCATCAGGGCGAGAATCTTACAAAGAAAGATGCAGGTTTTAAAGGAAATTCCGATGTGATGGGGCTTAAAAATAGGGACTGGGGCATGGTCACATGGAGGAGTATGTGACCAAGGGCCAAGGAAGAAGGGGCTTATCACATTGGCAGGGGAATGGGGGAGCGAGGTAATGAAAACGTAACAGCGCTGATGCGATGGGGGTAAGGGCTTGGTCACGGGCTCAAGGTATTATGAAGGAGGAGGGCCTGGGATTTTAAGCCCTTGGGGGCTTAAAGCCTGTGTTATAAGAAAGGGTGCATTTAAGCCAAAAAAGGGGTTTTTAGTGTTTTTTGAGGTTCCGGATGAAGTAAAAGGACTTTTAAAACCAAATAAGAAAGGGTTAAGTAGTTTTAAAGGGATTTTCGAGGAAAATAAAGATAAATGAGAGAGGAAAGGGGAATTTTTACAAGGAAAATAAATGATATGGGGGCATTGTATGAAAATGAAATGGGGGAATGAAATGATGAAAATGGAGCCTTTTAGGAGATAGTTTTCTTTGGGAACAATAGTATTTTGAACGGAACAACAGGCTAAGGAACAACACTGTTAAGGAATAGCACTGTTAAGGAACAACAGGCTTAAGGAACATCACTTTTAAGGAACAACACTGTTTAAGGAACAATAGGCTTAAGGAACAACACTTTTAAGGAACAACACTATTTAAGGAACATCAGGCTTCAAGAAGTCACAAATTTTTCATGATATTTGTTACTTGAAGACCAAAGACCCGTTTTGGCCATCATTTTCTATGACCAAAATTTACTGATGGCTAACAGTGGCTCCACTTGGGGATGGCAGCTCCTTTGTAGGTGTCAATAATTTCAACAATTGATCTCTGGGATGCAG
This sequence comes from Pinus albicaulis, assembly GCA_034641835.2. Classification (NCBI taxonomy): domain Eukaryota; kingdom Viridiplantae; phylum Streptophyta; class Pinopsida; order Pinales; family Pinaceae; genus Pinus; species Pinus albicaulis. The sequence continues at coordinate 778,482,586 of CM076573.1, read as the reverse complement.
ACCTGTGCCTTATCCATTGACAACCTTTCTTCCTTGATCATGCTGCTTAAAAAGATGATCAGTTCTTTATATCAAAAAATAAATTTCTCCCAAACATTCTACTTACATAGCCTACTTTTCCTAACATTTTTTCTTCATAAGGTGCACTTGGACTTGCAAACCTTTGTCATAAACATTTTATTCTTTTATTGAAAGCAAGAAACTAATCTAAATCTACCCTTATTTCTTCCATGAGTTCAGATTAAGCAGTTGAACTTATTAATTCTCTACCTAAACTACTATCTGTTAGGATTAAACTGTCTAGCACATTTTATTCTCTATCTTCTAAAACAGAAATTGAAAAAGATAGTCAATCCAGGATTAGGCTATCTGATTTGCTGAAGTGTCTATGGCATAAAAACAAGCTTCACATAGACTGAAATTTATAGGAAATAAAAAACAAAAATGTGAAGGCTTAAGATCTAAAAAATAAAATACATCCTTCACTCTTTCTTTAGCTTTGATTTTGATATTTTTAGAGTTGTTCTTTTATCTCTTGGTTAATATTTTGAGCATATTAGAACCATTTATTTCTATCCTTATCTAATCTACTGACAAGCAAAGATTACATAATTTGGAAAATCTGATTCACTAACCTATCAGCAGTAAATTGAAATCTACATAGTCATGATTAGGCTGTATGACTAAATAACAGTGTTCTTTTTGGTAGTGGCATTTAAGCTTGCACACTTTCAGATTTTTCCTTTTCTTTTTTGGTATGGGGTTGTACCTTTGTTCTTTATCTTTGCCCTCTTTTTCTCTTTTTTTATTGTTTTTGTATTTTTTATTTTCTCAAATGCAAAGCAGAAAACAAGAGACTAACTAAATGCTCAAAGGCTGAGCTTATTTTCTTTCCTATCTAACCTAATCTAACTCTGAAATATTTACATGTTTTATATGATACAAAAGTTCCAATGTAGCCAGTTGAGTAGTGACAAAAAGGAATAGAAAATCTGGCCACTTGTCAAAGGTATCCATGGCACATATTGAATATCAATCTTTAAAACCAAACTTATCACAGAAGGTAACAACTTCTTATGTATTTGGCTCTTGCAAAAGATCAATGCTTGGGAATCCAAGCCAATTAGGACCTCCACATATTCTTTCATAGGATCAACAAAGAAAAGATGAGAATTCTCTTCCTTTTGGTCATCCATGATTGGTAGATTGTCTGCCTCTAAGACATCAGCTTTGAGGATTGCATCTTTATTATGTTCCTTGGAAGCATCATCATATTTTATCTTCAAATCAACAAGCATTGAAATTTCTTCTTTCTCTAACTCTCTGCTTGCTTCTAATGTAAATTCAGGTTCTTTGGATGACAAATTGATATCAGCAATGGGATAAGGTTATTCTTGAGAAGATGATATATCATCAGTAGGATAGTCTTCTATTTGTTTTTCTCCCCCAAAGACTTGCCAGCATTTTTCATTGTTTGGGACAGCTGGTCTGGATTTTTCTTGAATTGTATATTGTTTTCTCTCCCAAGGTCTCATACATGTATTAGCCACAAGGGCTAATCCACTGGAAAAACTGTTTTGGTATTTAGGAACAAGGGTAAGTTGGGTTTCTTCAAATTATTTTAACAAATCCATGGCATCATCCTTATAGGCTCTAAGTCTAGGATTTTTAACCATGCATTCCTTATTCACTTACCTAATTACCAATTCTGTATTCCCATGAACTGTTACCTTCTGGGCTCCTAATTTCTTCAATAAGTGCAGCCCTAAAAGTAGTGCCTCATACTCTACTATGTCGCTTGTGCATTGAAAATTCAATTTATATGAATGGGCTTCAGAATGATTTTTTTCTATATTGTAAAGCCATATTCCTACACCTGCACTAGTTTTACTACATGACCCATCAAAATTCATACTCCAAAGAGGAATAGTTTCAGATTTATCATTAATTTCCCTACTATCCTCTCTGTCTTGAGTGCCATTTTGTTGTTCTGTGGGATAGGCGCTATGTTGATGATTATTTGTTCAAATGAAGGTTTGGAGGCTGGCTTCTTGTTTAGTATTTGATCAATTTCTTCTTCTGTCAAAGGAGATATTTCTCTTTCAGCATAAACATAAATACACCAGTCTTCTTTCTCTTGTGTTAACTAATTTTGAGGTTGGATGACTTCTTGAGCCTCTTCTAAGGGATCTTTACTTGTGTTTGCAAGGAAAATTTGAGGATTTTCTACTGTTTCCTTATTTTCTTTTGTTTCAAACAAATCCTCACGGTTATTATGATACTCGTTTTGAATACAGGGTTCATGAGTTGTTTCTTTTATACTATCAGGATGCCACTCTTCTTGAGTAATCTGAAATGAGTTGTAACATAGAGGGAGAGTCCCTATATGTGTTTTTTTTCTTCTATTTCAGGTTCTATGTTTTCTAAGTGGCTACTTGTTTCCTCAAAGCACTACTCACTATTAGTATTTTCATTTTGGTCGTGAAGTTCTCTTAATAGTGCAACACAAGTCATAGGTAGGAAATCAGGAATTTCTTGACAGCCTTCTTCATTTTTTTCTATTTAACCTTTCTCATCATCTTCTATAAAGTCTTGATCATCATACATGTCTTTCTCATTGTCTAGGTCTTGTAGTGGTTGATTTTGTTTTTGATTTGAAAAAATCATGGGCTGCTCTGGGTCATCCATATTTAAATTAGCCTCATACCTATCCATTATCTTTCCAAACATTTACAACATTTTTTCCATCATGGCCAACCGTTTTGCTGTTGGGTCTATATCTGAATACATGTTTGTAAATAAAAAAGAGGTCACTGTATCTTGTCAACCAGTTCAGATTCTTCTACTAGTGGAGTCATTTGTTCTTTTGGGAGTTGTGGAGTCGCCAGGTGGAAATTTTTAGCTCTTTTGGAGGTAAAATGTTCTATGGTCCACCACCAATGTTTATTTAGATATCAATCTGAGATGTTCTGGGTCTTCTGAGGTCTTAAGGATGTACCAAATGTAATTCATTCAAAATTTCCCAGTGTAGTCTTAGGAAAAACCAGAGGGGTCAGCGGGCTACTGAATACCAATGGAGTTTCCAGGTGAAGGATTTTTACTTGTTTTCAAGGTTTAGTTGTTGTTCACCATCAACAAACCATAATAACCAGTCTTGGTGACACTTGATTCATTTAGGAATAGGGGTTAGTTGAGTTGTGAAGTTATCTATTACTCAATAATCTCCCCAGTACGGTCACCAGTATGTTAGGGTCTCTGTAATTTGCAAGATTGGTAAGAACAAATGCTGCAGAGCCTACATCAAAACCACTTTGGAATCTGAGGATCTAGCCATCCTAGATTCAGAGAGGGATCTCTCTATATAATTGTTTTCAAAGATATGATCTTTATGCTTTGTTTATGATATTAGGATAGTTATGAAGAATAAGGGTTTTGTTTGTTTTGGTTGGGATGAATATCATTAAAATGAAGGAAGTCTTTTGAGGGGTGAAGGTGTGAGTAGGTTGAAAATGGTTCAACTAATAAGATAGGTAAGAAACAATATCAATCCATTGGGCTATGGAGTCACAAAGGATTTAATTGGACAACAAGTTCCAAGAATGGTCTATGGGGCAAGTCATATATATCAAAGGATATTTTAAGATTGAGTTATGGCATGAAACATCAAGAAGTGGTGAAATAAGTAAACATAGAAGAAAAACAAAGGGCTGCTTAAGATCAAGTAAGAACTTTGAATCTATCCTTCTTTCAGCATGCTCTTAAGGGAAAAAAAAGAATAGCTTAAGATCAAGTAAAGAATTTTAACTTAGCCTGCTTTCAGCATATTCAAAGGAAAATCATTCAAGATGAACATAAAAAGTAGTCTAAGATCAATTAAGTACTTTTAAACTAGCTTGCTTTTGACATACTCTTAAGGGAACTTTTCAAATCAACTGTTCGAGAAGAAACTAGGGGACAGGGCTAACCATAGACTTCCCTAGTTCAAATTTACTTAGAATAATTTTCAAGAACATTCAAGGACATAATCTCAAGTTTTACTCAACAAGATGTCGGCTCACAAACATTCCTTAACTGATCACACTCTATTGAATAATCCTTAAATACACAATTAGCAGAAAACATAAAGACAAATATTTATCAGTGAGATTTAGGGTACATTAGAAGTAAATCCTAATCTATATTAGATCATGAGCATAGGTATCCCATACAAATGGGATGTTAGATCGGAGGAGTCTAAGGAACCCATGTGCGGTGGTGGCATAGTCAGGGACAAACCGACGAAGAAAATTAGCTTTGCCTTGGATACTTTGTAGCTGGCGTAAGGTACGCAGAATGGGAAGTTCAAGAATGGCTTGAACTTTCAAAGGGTCAAGAGTGATACCGTCCTTAGACACTATGAAGCCTAGGAGATGGATGGAGGGAATGCAGAAGACGCATTTCAACGGGTTAAGGCGGATATTATACTTGCGACATCGGAGAAAGACGGTATGCAGATCGTGGAGGTGTTGTGCCCAATGCTTAGAACGCGTAGTAAGGTCGTCTAAATAAGAAAGGATAATATGAGCTAAGTCATGGAAACAATAAGACATGGCCCGTTGAAAAGTGGCGCCGGCGTTTTTAAGGCCGAATGGCATGACCCGATAAGCGAACGTTCACCACGGACTGATGAACGCGGTTTTAAGTTGATCAGCAGGACGGATAACGATTTGGTTGTATCCGGAGAAACCGTCCATAAAGGATAGAACCTCACACCCCGCACACTCATCAATGATTTGGTCAACAAATGGTGTGGGGAAGTTGTCTTTGGGACAAGCTTTGTTCAAGTCGCGAAAGTCCGTGCAGACACGGATGGTGCCTTGTTTCTTGAGGACGGGAACTGGGTTGGACACCCAAGTGGTGTATTCAATGGGATAAATGAAACCAGCCTGCTTGAGTTTGTCAATTTCGGATTTGATAGCATCACGTCTGGAAGGATTAATGGGTCTCAATTTTTGACGGACTGGGTTGGAATCGAGCCATGTGTCGATATGATGTTCGACGATGGTGGGATTGAGTCTGGGCATTTCGGAGTAGGGCCAGGCGAAAATATCGCGGAATTCTTTGAAAAGCTTGGTGTAAGCCTCGATTTCTTCCGGGGTGCATTGGGCGCCCAAGGTGATATATTCTTCGATTCCCGGTTTGACCGAAATGTCAATTTTAATGGTAGGAGAGATATTGGCCATGTTTCCTTCTTTGAAAGCATCAGGTGCAGGGATGGGATTTTTGAACCAATCAACTTCATTGGGAATGAAGTCTTTAGTTTCCACAACATATTGATCATGGGACTGCTGTGGGAGGAAGTATGCGCGATGGTGCATATCATCCCACAGAAAGTCAGGGCTGGTCATGGCTTCCATAATGTCTTCATCGGACTGGAAGATGGGAAGATGGGAGGAAGGAGGATCACCTGAGAATGTAGTAATGGCTGACTGGTCATCTTGTGGAGAAGGGCAGATATGTGCAACGTCAGTGGATCCAAGGGCTACTGAGGTGGAGCCGAGAGTGTCCGCAGGTAGGAGGTTAGGCGAATCATCTCTCAAGGATGACGATAGGTAAAAAATGGTGGTCGAAGGCACTGTCGTGGCTACAGCGGGAGGAGGAATGTGAATGGGAGGAGGAAGATCCTCTGGTCCGACGGAAGTAGAACTTGCAAACAAGTGAGAAGGTATCTTGTCATGCGTAGCCTTGAATTGGCGGTACGTGTTTAAGGAGGAACGATACTCGTCAAGGTGGGGACAGAGGTGGGTGTAATGGCCATGGAAATCGCACAAAGCACAAGGGTGATTTGTGCGCAAGGTTTTGAGTTTCGGGATAGAATCCGGGGTAGTGACGTAGACTTCAGGGATATCAGATTTTGGAAACGTCTCGTTGACCATGGTCTTGAGATGCGGCAATTCAGGACATGTATGGGTGGCGTGACCGACAATATCGCACAAAGCGCACTGGATAGCGCGCTTTGGCGGTCGGGGAGGGGTAGGGATTTTGGGGGCGGCGTGGTCCTAATTGGTTTTGGTGTGAGATTTGCCCCCTTTGCCTGATACCATCGTAACCAGAGGTGGTGCGGGCTGAGGTGAGTGAAGCGCCATGGTAGCAGGAGAAGTGACATGGATCGGTTGAATCGGGGTCAAAGCAAGGTAGGGTTTGGGGTGACCCGGTGGGGTAGTGGCTGGAGGGTTAAGGTACCAGACAAGGATACCCAAGGTCAGGTTGGGGAGGGAGAGGGTAGCCATAACAGGTACCGAGTACACTCCAGGAGGTGGAAGGAATAACGGTATCTGACCGGAGGGGTAATGGCTAGGCAGAACGGCTCCGAGGTGGCTAAGGCCTGGAGGAACCGATCCAGGAGTATAGAGGGGCTCATGGATACTAGCTGTAGGAGAGGGGCCAGAAGGAGGAGGTCCAGCTGGCTGAGATGAATGGCTAGGAGCGGGTTGCGGAGGGTAAGGTTGAGGTTGCTGACTAGCCGCAGCAGGCTGCTTAAGGGCTGCCCGAGATGATTGCATCATGAAAAAATTCGATAAGCTGGGATCAGAGATGGGAGGAGGAGGAAGACCAGGGAAAGTTCCAAGCAAAGAGGAGTCTTTATAGACGCCGGGAGAGACACTGGTCAAGGAATCGATGGTTTGCTTATTGGCTACATAAGAGATGGTCGTCTCAGGGGAGGTCTGAGAATTTGGCTCATGATAAGTCAACTGGTCGATGGTGACTATCTTTCCATTGTGAGGAAAAGACATCTTGCAAAAAACCATGGATGGGACAGCAGACATGGCATAGGTGTAGCTTTGCCCCAAGAGAATGTTGTAATCTAGAGGGCTGTCGATGACTTCGACGTCAACACAAACGGTCTTGCCCGTAAGAGTGATAGGAAAATTACAGAAGAGGCCAATGGGCTAGGAGGCGTGGCCATCCCACACTCGAAGGGTGATCATGGAAGGGTCCAACTCAGGAGATCTGAGTTGCTTCCAAAATGAAGCGGACATCACATAGGTGGATGCCCCCTCATCAATTATACACTGAGAAACGTTAGCGTTTCGGATTTTGACTGGGATTTGGAAGGCGACGGAAGCAGGAAGGGGAGGATGTTCTGATTGATGGGCGTAAAAAACAATCATTTGGTCATCAGCAGGATCTACAACGCCCATGGCAGATAGTAGAGCCTTCTTTTGGGAAGGGCACGACTGGAGGAGTTCCAACGTGGAGATGGCAGTAGGAGACTACGCCAAATCATCTACTATGCTATACGAATGAGCAGCTCGAACAGAAGCAGCATTTAGACGTAATGGTCCCTTAGGAATCTTGGTATGAACCTCAACTTTGGGTTGAGGGATATGTAAGGGACCATGGGATGTCGAAAGAGGCTCTATAGAACCCGAAGAAGGGGACTCGGGGGCATACTGAGCGGGAGGCTTGGGGTACTGGCGAGACCGAGTTTGAAGGTTAAGGTCGACGGTTGGAGATGGATCAGAGTTCATCATAAGGATCTGGTAATCGGAGGAACCAGAAGGGAAAGGTTGAGTGGCAACCTATCCGTCAGGTGGTTGGGTAGCCACGAATCCTTGCTGGGGGAAAGGATCAGTAAACATAGCCGGTTGAGTAGTGGCCACATTAGGGGGAGCATGAGGGGAGACATGTTGTCCTCGCAATGTGGCTTGAGAATCCCACATATTCCACATCTGTGGTAGAAGGGGACAATCGTGAGTGTAATGACCATAAACACCGCAACATGAACAAGGCTTATTTGTGCGAATAAGCCTGTCCGGCTTGGGCTGAGTGCCCTGTTGCTGGTTAGCAGTGTTAAGGTCAGAACCTTGAGGATTGGGACCACGAGTACCAGGGGCAGATTGATTTTGATTTCCTCGCCGCCTTCTTTGAGAGGAAGGGGGATTAGTTGTGCCTTGCTGTGAAAATACTTGCCCTAGAGGGGGCTGTAGGTGCTATTGCTAGGGTTGAGAAGGCAAGGGAGGTGGAAGTGCATATGCTGGAGGAGCTAGAGCACCAGGCTGTGGATAAGGATAATGGTTAGGTTGGGCAACATTGAGGTAAACAGGAGGTTGGGAAAAAGGATGAGGCATGCCGTATCCTGGATACATGCTACCTGGAGGGGGAAAAGTGCTAGAGGTGCTGGCCCCTCCCGGAGGGAGACCATAGCCCATAGGAGGTTGAGCATACGGATGAGAAAGGGCTCCAACGATACCATCTGCGAAATGAGATGCCCCCGGGGCATTAGCGCCACCGGGCCTGGGGAGGTCAGGAAGGATGGTATAAACATAACCTGACTGAGCATAGATCAGGTCATATTTCAAGGCGATTTGGAGGGTGGATTCTTCGGTTTGAGGGAAATGGGAGGCGACATCTTTGCCAATGGGAGGTAAGAGAGTGTGAAGGAACCAGTCCATATAAACCTGATCTTCGAAGGTGGGAGCTCGACATAAGCTCCGTCTTCTCCGCCATTCCTGGACATGAGTGGAAAGGCGAGTTGAAGAGGTTTGACGGAAAGCAGTCAAAAGCTCTGTACCAGTGTCGTATCGGAGAGGGAGCTGTAAATAAGATAAAAAGGCTTGGGCAATGGTCGCAAAGGTGGTATGGGAAGAAGTGGCCTGGTCAACATACCATTTAGAAGCTTCGCCCATAAGCATGCGTTGGAACAACCGAAGACGGATGGAATCATCGGTAATGGAATTGGAGGAACACCACATGTTGAAAGATTGGACATGGTTGGTTGGATCTTCTCCAGCAAGGCCTTTGAACTTAGGGATGTTGGAGGGGAGCTTGGTTGGCATAGCAGGCCAACCAACATCGTGGCGGATGGGGTCATTGATCAACTAATTGAGATCAGGGAGGCTGAGGCCTGCCATGTAAGGGAGCAAAGGTGCAGCCGAGGTAGTTCCTGTGGCGGTTCCGCTAGTAGTAGTCTCGACATTAGGGCCGGGAGTACCGCTACCGTTAGGCCCTGGACCAGACATAGTGAAGGTGACAGGGGGAGAACCATAAGTATAAGGAGAACCCAATGAATTAGAAGAGGAGTCGGAGTGCGGACTCGGAGGAGGACTAACTCGATGACGACGGGAAGGAGTAGGTCGACCAACCAGAAACTGAGGGTGAAGGCCAAGAAGTCTCAGGGATGTGTGCCTTGGGGGCGCAATGGTGACAACAAAAACACGGTACAAGGGGAAGAAGAATGACCAACAAAGGCAGGGAGGTGCAGAATCAAGTGATTACAATGTTTTAAATTCTTTGTCTGGCGGTGTTAACCAGGCTCTTCTTCACTTAAGGTGAGTGTGTGGCGTGCGTTAATTTTAATTTTTGAACCCAGAAGTTTTGAGAGAAAAATAAAAGTGTGCTGCGTAACTGAAAATAAATCTACAAAGAACAGTATATAATGCTGAAATGACAGAAAATTAACAGCTATCAATGCATCGATCTAACCCAAGAAGTCGGGTCTCTCAAAACTAATCTAAAAGAGGGGAAAAATCTAGTCAAAACACACTAAAAAAGAGGCCAATAGATCTAAGGTCGGGAGGGACAGGGATCTAAAGGGGAAAACTGCTGAAAAGAGGTGCAGAACATAGCCAAGAGGCAGAGGCAAGGTGCCTGGGAAAAAGGAGGGAATCAGCTCAAGGCAGAAGGGACAAGGAGGAGGCCCTAAAGGTAGATCCAAACAAAACTATAGGAGGTGATTTGAAAGGGAGAGGAGCTGATTTAAAGGGATCTGAAAAGGAGGGGTCAGATCTGAAAAAGGGAAGGCTGAAACTCTGAAAAATCAGACACCTGAAACAGCTAAAAATTTTCCACCAAAAGTGGAGGGTACTGAAGCCCTAGGGGGCAATGTTCCCACTTAGATGAGTAAAAAAAATCAGAAATAGGTCAAAACGGGCTGAAACAGAGGCTGGAAAACCCTGACAAAATTTTCAGAAAAACCCAGAAAAATTGCAGAAAAATAACAGAAAAACTGGCAGGTCGCAGGTTCTGACCTGTTTTCTATGCAGGTCGCAGATAATGGGCTGAAAAGTGCGACCTGGAGTCCAAGTCGCAGGTTCTGGGCTGAAAAGTGCGTCCTGAAGCTCCGGGGGTCCCGGAAGCAGATTTCCAAAAAAGTTGTCGTCTCAGTTGCGGCTGATGTCCGTAACATGCACAATAGGGCCAGAAACATGCGAAAGTTAGAAATTTTAATGTTTTAGGGTTTTATAGGTGAAAAACAACATAAAAATAGGAAAAACAAAAAGCTGAAAAGAAACCCTAGGGTCTGAAGTAGCTGGATATGCAGGAGTATGAAAAACGGCAGCGGTCGTAATTGAAAACCCGTGTGGAGTCGCCAGTTGTTAGTATGAATCTTTTGTCGAAGTGTACGAAAAAATACCACTTTAGCTATGCATAACTTATAGCCCTAACATCAAATGTGGCTGCCAATATCTTCAGATCTGTATTTAGTTGATCAAGACAAGTGCTGCAAAATCCAAATCTATGCATAAAGAGACATTAAGCAGTAAAAATAAGGTTTTGCTCCATACATCCAATAGACAAGACAAGAACAATATTTTTGAAAGAATTTTTTGTATTAAGGGCACCTGGGAGGAAAATAATAAGGTGTTTCCAATTCTCCTCAATGGGATGGGTTCTTGGAAGTCCTCAGCACTTCAGATCTAGCATTTCTCTTTCCTGTTGGTGTAGAAAACCCAGACAAAGATAGAACTCAAAGGGAGCTCACGCAGCAAATAATGGAAAATATGACAATGATAATGGCTCAAAGTCAGACCAAGAGTATAGATCCAGAGTGATCTAATAGGCAACAAAATGTGAAGAATGGTAGGAGAAAACCTCCTATTTATAACAAAATATTGGTTCATTCTAGATCTTGGTGCATGATTAAAATAACATTAACCAAATCTAGATCCACCTTTTATGGAATATTTTATTATATTTGTTGGAGGGAAAAAGTATTTGACTTGGGTCAAATCCCTTTATTTGTGAATAATAAATAAATAAATGGTTTATTTATCATTTTAAGGAAGTGGTTGAAAGATAATCAAATAAATAATGATTTATTTAATTATTTATGGGTGGTTTAGTCATATTTAACAAGGAATATTATTTAAATAAGATTTAAATAATTATTCCTAGAAAATAATAAGATAAATAAAGATTTATCTAATTAATTTCTTTGTTTTGGGTTAAACATGACCGGGAATAATAATTAAATTATTGTTTAATTAATTATTCCTTGAGGAAAATCAAACAAATATAGGTTTGTTTAATATTTCCTTTTGGGGTTTTCTGTTTAGACCATAAACAACCTAATAAATGTGTTTTATTAAGTTATTTTACATAGTGAAAGCAATTTTACTTAGGGTAAAATTGGTCTTACATGGTGTACTTGGGTCCATCTAATGATAATAGGTTAGATGACCAAAAAATGGTGTAACAGCAAAGTAAGTGCTTCTCGGCCTTTGAAGGGCCAAATGGAGAAGTTTTCAAATGTTTTTAACTCTGCTTAATTGATTATTACATTAAATTTCATCAACTTCAGTCACTTTTGTTGACTTTGGGGGCTCTTTGGTAGGCTGGCAATAAATTCTGAGCTGTCTTTTGGCAAATATCTCTGACTGTGCAATCAATTTGTATTCTTTTGAGGGAATAGGCTTGTAGGTGGCATTTTTGGTCTCTAGAGAAGTAAAGGCTTCTGATATTTAGCATTTAAATCATTTCTTCTACTGATCTGTCTGCCTTATCACCTTTAAACCTTGATTAGGCCATGATATTACTTTTGGGCCTTTGTTATAATCTTCAGAGCCTTTAAACCTTTTATGCTGATTGTTTTAACTTTTTTAAACTGACTTTATCTTCAAACTGTGCTTTATCCCTTTGAACCATGGGATTAAGTCTTTTGATCTTCAACTTTGCACTTTAATCCTTCATGTTTAAATCCTGATGTTCTTTAATGATCTTCATTAACTTAATTTGTTCACAGATGGTTTGTGCTGGAGGGTTTTTAGTTGTGAAACCAATGATCGATGAAACACTGATTAAAGAATGAAATTTGACCCCCTTTTCTTTTGATCGGGCTTTGAGGATCATCACCCTTAGCCACTGTCCCTTTATGGACTGTAGGGGGGGCTTTTGTCCTTTGAAATCACCATTGAACCTGCACAAAACCATCAAACATGTTATAAAAACCTACGTGATTGGTAAAATTGCTTTGGAGGCTAGCAGAGTAAGATGGAGCAGTGAGAAAGAGCTAAATATGCAGACGGAGGATGTTTTATGGAGAAAACCTGTGAAAAACCGGTTCAAAAACTGTATTTGGCGTGAAATTAGGGATTGGTGGTTTTGCGGATACCATGAATGGTTTTCGCGTTCATAAATGGTGGTAAGCAGTTTAGCCTGGAGGGAACGCGATCGAATCAAAACGAGATGCGTGGCTTTTGCAAAAGCAGCGGTCTCGCGTGGATTTTGATTGTTAAACCGCGGCGGCAAAAGTTTCGTGATATTGCTCATAGACCGTTGGATAAAGTGGGGCAGATCCAATGGAGGGGGAAAGAGCACGATGGGAAAGGTGCACAGTGGAGAAAGAAAGTGGAAGCCAGATGTCAGGTAATGGTTGGGAGAGGAGGTGCGATGGGATATAGATGGGATCAAACGAGGGTCGTCGGATCCTATGGATCCATGGTGTAGATTTTGTCGGGGCATCGCCATTGGGGCAAGAATCTTACAAAAAAAGATGCGGGTTTTAAATGAAATGCCAATGCGATGGGGGCTTAAACATAGGTGCTAGGGCATGGTCACGTGGAGGAGTATGTGACCAGGGGCCAAGGAAGAAGGGGCTTATTGCATCAGTGGGGGAATGGGGGAGCGAGGTAATGAAAACGTAACAGCGCTGATGCGATGGGGCTAAGGGCTTGGTCGCAGGCGCAAGGTCTTATAACGGAGGAGGACCTGGCATTTTAAGCCCTGGGGGCTTAAGGCCTATGTTATAAGAAAGGGTGCATTTAAGCCAAAAGAGGGGTTTTTTAGTGTTTTTTTGAGGTTCCGGATGAAGTAAAAGGATTTTTAAAACCAAATAAGAAAGGGTTAAGTGGTTTTAAAGGGCTTTTCGAGGAAAATAAAGATAAATGAGAGAGGAAAGGGGAATTTTTACAAGGAAAATAAATGATATGGGGGCATTGTATGAAGATGAAATGGGGGAATGAAATGATGAAAATGGAGCCTTTTACGAGACAGTTTTCTTTGGGAACATCATTATTTCGAAAGGAACAGCAGGCTAAGGAACAATACTGTTAAGGAATAGCACTGTTAAGGAACATCACTGTTAAGGAACAACATTGTTAAGTAACAACACTGGTAAGGAACCACAGGCTTAAGGAACAACACTTTTAAGGAACAACAATGTTTAAGGAATATCAGGCTTAAGGAACAACACTTTTAAGGAACAACAGGCTTCAAGAAGTCACAAATTTTGCATGATATTTGTTTCTTAAAGACCAAAGACCCGTTTTAGCCATCATTTGCTATGACAAAAATTTACTGATGGCTAACAGGTTCAACCTTTCATGTTGGTTAAGCTTTATGGTACCATTGCATGGGAATTATGTTTAAGTGGAGGAAACCTATCCTTCTGACCGTCATTGGATCTAGGTTTAATGATCTACAGTTGTGATCTCTGGGTTCCGGCTTAGGGTAACGACCCCTCCCAAACCCTAACTGAATCTTTCGTTGTGTGTCGGGCTTTGCGAAATTACTTCTTTGCAACCTCCCCGCAACCCTAACTTGCTCAGCCCTTCGATATTTCTGCTCGGCGCTGGCGGCCATCGTGCCTCTGAAGGTATGAAATTATGCTCCCATAGCCCTGCAAAAGGCATTTATTTTACTTTCACGGCATAATCGTTATCGTGTTCTAGAATCTTATGTAGTTTTATTTGTTTTCATAGTTTATGCAGGTGGTATAGCAATTTTATGAGGCTATGCACTACGGCTGGAAGCCTACCTTACGGTTATGGTTCATGTTTTCAAGTTTATGCCTCTGTTCTTTGGTACAACTACCCACACCTCCATTATTTGGTAAGCTTCCAAAGACCCAGTTCCTTATACTATCTCTTCGCTCACTTATGTGTTTTTAGATAGTTTTATCTTTATGATTCCTCTATCCATTTCTCCATGCAGGGTTGCAGTTATAGCTTGTGGAGCAACTTTTCTCAGTTAATTGTAAATTCTATCTTTGTTCCCTTAGTTTCATAATTCATTTAGTAGTTAGAGGTATAACTTCTAATCTTATTGTCTTGTATTGAAACATGTAAAATCCCATGGTTTAATAGCAAGGGTTATCAAATGTTCTTTCCATTTATTTTGGGAGCTTCAATTATCATTCTTATTTTCGCTGCTTTCCCCTAATAGGTACCAAAATCACGGATAGTCTTTAACGTTCTCTTCGCAAGCCTTCTGGGCTTAAATTCCTGACTCTTACAGATTTATGAATTTATAAACTGGTTTTATGGCCTTGCGTTGCCATACATTTCCGTTTTCATGTATTATCTTGGGCTTCGCATGTGTAGTAATCACATGCTATTCTTCTCTTGAAATCTTGTTTTGTAATTTGTTAAGGGTTACCCCAGGCTAACGGTCGAGCACTCGCCCTAGCCTAAGAGGGAAGTTTCCTCTGTGCAATAGTGTTTATTGTATATTATTTACTATGGATAGTACTTGACTCATGTAATTTCAGTGATAAATCTTTTGATTTTTATTTAAGTTTAGGCTTCTTCTTATAAATAGAAATCTCTTCTTTTATCTTTCTCTTTCTCTTGATATACATGTAAATGTACAACATTCTTTCTTTACTTACTGGACTCTCACATCAGTCGAAATGATTGTTTGAAAAGCTTGTCATCATTCTTATCTGTAGCAGAGATTAGAATTTAGCACTTTGTTCCTGCATTAGTTTCTATGGAAGAAGGTTTTCTATATGGAATATATATTTCACTCTTGCTATTGAATTTTCTAGGTTTCCTCTTCGCATGATTTTTCTAGACCTTTATATTTATATTCCATTAATAAAAATAATTTCCTTTTATCCTCTTTACTCTTTCGAGTTCCTCGTTTAAATAGATGTGTTCAGACCATCTGAGTGCTGAGTTGTTACCCTACAACTCCGTTGTCTGTATATTTCATAGAATATAGGTTAAAGACCAGTTCTGGGGTCCGGGGTTTCGACCATGGACCCTGAACTAACAATTCTCCTGGTTCATACTACTAGTTGTTTATTTTTGTCTTTGTCTAACTTGGTAATATAGTTACTGTTCACACCACTTTTCTTGAAAAACAGGCTATGACTTCAATATATGAATTTGTTACGCAACCCACATATATATAATAGTTTTATTGTAATGTCTTGAATATTTTACAAGAAATATAGATATTATTTATCTACAACATTCACTATGTACAATTATTTATTCCATAATTTCAAGAAATATGTTCTGTGTTAAAATAATTCTGTCTAAAAATTTCGGTATTAAAAGGATTATGTCTAAACATTTTTGTATGAAAACAAAAAATTCTAGTTCTTACTATTTATGCAATCTGTATACTTATATCGCTCCAGAATATGCTAATGATGTCCTCCCTACCATGAGGCGATTACATCCTCATCTCCCCCCGTGCTCCACACCTGAGATTAGTAGGTTGACAAATATCCCAGAAGAGACCTCAGTACCCCTAGTCTAGTACTCTTCTTTTCCTGGATTCAGGAATGCTCAGTGTATTCCACTAGTCACCACTAGCTCAAGAATCTTCACTCTCCCCTCTTTCCTTTAGTCACAGAATAGAACCCCTTTTCCTCACTGGGATGTACTTTTATCCCTAGAGGAAACGCAACTATCTTTAACTGTTTTCTATTCAACCACTCTCAGTTCTTGGAATAATTTTATCATCAGTATTCTTTTAATTTTTTATGGAACCAAAACTCCATAATTAAATTTTATTTAAAAAAAAAACACTATTAGTTTATGTTCATAATTTTTAATCCTTTTCTCACAAAAAGAATGAATGTTTAGTGTTTTTAAAATAAATAACATGAAAATTAGTTTGCACTTCATGCAGTTGTCACAAATTCCTCCTCTGGAAGTAAATACCATCCTTGGTGTTTCATTCCAGCTCAGCAAATAGTTCTGGGTAAGCCTCATGCACAAATCCTTCATCTTCCCAAGTAGCCTTGTCTAAGCTGGAGTTCTTCCACTGCACTTTAACTTGGGTGGTGGCTCACCTCCAGAGCATGATTTCTCTCTAATCAAGTATACGCTGAGGTTTGACCAGAAATTCGTTGTATGGATCAACCTGCATTCAACAAAAATTTGAATTAAAATTTCATAAAAATTGGTATTTTAAGATAGGATTTTTTAATCTTACCCTAGCCGAATGCTTTGCCAGTGGATTACATGCTTTGGGTCATGCACGTATTGTTTTAGTAAATATACATGAAACATATTGCGCACTTGGATATGGCTGGGTAAAGCCAACTGATAAGCCACAAGTCCCACTCTTTCAAACCACTTCTAATTTAAGATTAGCCTCTTCAGTTTGAGAGTGCTCTCACAAAGGGTTTTATGATTTTCAATAGAAATAATACTAGATGGCTAACTCTATGAATGGTGACTTAGTTTTGTATGATTGTAGGTTGAAAAATGAAGGCTTGTTGCCATTGGGGTATGGAGTCAACATCAGTACTCTTAGTGACAATAATTATTCACGTGGAATCTGAGGCAAATAGAGGTTTTTAATAAAGATGATTCATACACACAATATCAGGAAAACACACTAATTTCACCCCTAAAGGAAGTCGGAGCATGACAACATGAATTATGATTAATTAGAGATAAAATTCAATGCAAGTGATTAGACATAAAGATATAGAGCAACAACACATTAAACACCTCATAAGAATCTCAGGTCTTGAAGTAGAATATATGTCACTGTATATTACTGATAATGGAAAAAACATACAAGAATAAATTTGGTGTGATATTCTCCAACCCCTTCAAACTATCAAAAGCCTCTCATTTATAGAGTGAGATCTCTTTACATTAGGTCTGCCACTTGGCCTAGAATCTCAAATTCTCATCCAGAGTTATAATCCTAAAATAAATCTATTACATTGAGTATGAATAGGGATTTTTTGTTTTGGAGGAGTTTCTAATAAAAAAGGAGTCTATCACTTAATAATTACATCAACAAGAAACTTTAAATAGCCCATACAAATAATGTATATCGAAACCAACAACAATTTTGATGTGTCAAATGTCAACCTGAACTTTAGGCCTTGATTTACCAGATTTGTTGATGTGCTGTCAACTTATGAACTGTAGAAAGTTCAGTGTTGTGCCTTTATGAAGCAGCAATAGTTGATGAGTTGTCCATTTGATGATGTGTAGGCTGAGTGTCTTAGTCACCAATGTTATAATGACATCTCAGCAAATTCATTTCCCTTTTTAAATGCATTTAATTCCTCCAAAAGACCAAAGAACTTTACTACTACAAAAATAGAGTACCTTTAGGCAGTTTCGTAGTGTACGGAATTTTTCCTTTTCTGCTAACTGCCTACGAAACTACCTAAAGGTACTCTATAAGCCAAAATAAGCCGAAATTTCAATAACCTTCAATAAGACTGAAGACCACCTTTGCTAGTCAAGAACCTTCAATAAGCCAAAATATCTTAAAAACAAACAACCCCCCTCCTTAATCCTTCACAAAACTGAATTTCAGAGAAAAATAGCACCTTCATAAATTTTGTAGTGTTTTTCTGGCTTCAAGCCTGAAGCACGCTACAAAACTGCCTAATAAACCAGAAATTGCAGATTTTGTGATTTTCTTCCAAATTTAGTCTGTAGTTCTACAAGATGATATGATGAAGTATGTTAAAGCAGAATAGGTTCAAACTACCTCTTATCCTCCTCAAGAAACAACATTTTCACCATTCAACAAGTTTCTGTATTAATAAAAACAGAGTTGTTTTTCCTGAAATTTAGGGCTCATAAATGATATTATATCTCCACATCCTTGATGGTTGTTGCAAAACTAGAGGAAGTTTTTGTAGATCAGTTATTTCTGAAGAAGAACCTCTCTTGGTTTTTTGAAAACCATCTCCATATGTCCAGAATTGTCATTAGAAAGATTGTATAAAATAGGAAAATTCTGGATTTTGAAAATATGTCCCAAATACATCTTTGAATCTCCAAACTGGTAGCACCTGTAAGAAAAGTGAAGGAGGTTATTTTTCCTTGTTCTGTGCTTCACAATAACCTCTCTCATTATTTCCAAACTCATATTTTCTCATCCATAATCTTCTCTTGAAATTTACTTCTCCCACAGTCCAAAAACACAACAAATTCCCTTGAAACTCCAGCAGAAATTCAAACAACCCGAATTGGTGAATGTTTTAGAAAATCTAAGTTGCTCAATGAATATATTAAGTTCCACGGGCTTCTATATAACCACATATCCTCCTTTTTATGCTTTCTCCTTCATGGCCATATTTCTTTATAACCAAGATGCCCTCTTAAAAATGTGACACCTGTAATGACAAATTGGACAACAAGCTGCTTGGTGTGATGAAGAAGCTCTCAAATAGTGACAGTGAGATGCTTCACATGCAAGAATGTATGGTGAATGACAAAGAGAAGCTTAGGGTAAAGTTTAAAAGGTAATATTTACAACTCAAAGTTTGATGATGACACGTGTGACTATAAAAGACAATAATGATAGCAGATATGGCTAAGAATGTTTGGGAATCATCATAACAAACTGAAATGACATAACCCCTTACTTTTCTTATCAAAAGTTGACACCTTGCACCACTCTGACACTTAGGCTGAAAAAACACGGTTTTGTAGCAAAGATAGTTATGCTGCTGACAGATTCACTATGAAACTATTAGGCAGTTTCGTAACGAAATCTGTGGATTTCCTTTGTAAATCGCTACGAAATTATGAAAAAATTACAGGTGTGCACTTTTGTAATTTGAAGGCATTGGTGTGAAAACAAAAGGACATGGAGTGTAGTTGAATGACGTGACATGACTTATGGTGGTTCTTTTTTACATAGGATAAACATTGATTTGGTATATTCTTCATCAAAGACTTGACCCAACATGACATAACATGAAACCTATGGTGACCTTATAAAAACAAATTTTGAAAATTTTGAGTGTAATAATAGATAGTACTTGACTCATGTAATTTCAGTGATAAATATTTTTATTTTTATTTAAGTTTGGGCTTATTCTTATAAATAGAAATCATCGCTTTTATCTTTCTCTTGATATACATGTAAATGTACAACACTCTTTCTTTAATTACTGGACTCTCGCATCAGTTGAAATGATTGTTTGAAAAGCTTGTAATCATTCTTATCCGTAGCAGAGATTAGCACTTTGTTCCTGTATTAGTTTCTATGGAAGAAGGTTTTCTATATGGAATATATATTTCAATATGGCTATTGAATTTTATGGGTTTCCTCTTCGCATGATTTTTCTAGAGATTTATATTTATATTCCATTAATACAAATAATTTCGTTTTATCTTCTTTAATATTTCCATTTCCTCATTTAAATAGAGGTGTCCAGACCATATGAATGCTGAGTTGTTACCATACAACTCCATTGTCCATGTATATCATAGAATACAAGTTAACGACCTGTTCTGGGGTCCAGCGTTTCAACCATGGACCCTGAACTAACAGTTCTCTTGGTCTATACTACTAGTTGTTTATTTCTGTCTTTGTCTAACTTGGTAATATAGTTACTGTTCACACTACTTTTCTTGAAAAACAGGCTATGACTTTAATATATGCATTTGTTATGAAACCCACATATATATAATAGTTCTACTATAATGTCTTGAATATATTACAATAAATACATATATTATTTATCTACAACATTCACTGTGTAAAATTCTTCATTCCATAATTTCAAGAAATATTTTCTGTGTTAAAGGAATTATGTCTAAACATTTATGTATTAAAATAATCCTGTCTAAATAGAAAATTCTAGTTCTTACTATTTCTGCAGTCTGTATACTTATCTCGCTCTAGAATCTGCTGATGAAGTCCTCCCTACCATGAGAGAGGCGATTACATCCTCATCTCCCCCCGTGCTCCACACCTGAGATGAGTAGGTTCATATATATCCCAGAAGAGACCTCAGGACCCCTAGTCCAATACTCTTCTTTTCCAAGATTCAAGAATGCTGAGTGTATTCCACTGGTCACCACCAACTCAGGAATCTTCACTCTCCCCTTTTTCTTTTAGTCATAGAACATAACCCCTTTTCCTCACCGGGATGTACTTTTATCCCCAGAGGAAAGGTAATGGTTTTTAGTTGTTTTCTATTCAACCACTCTCAATTCTTGGAATACTTTTATCATCAGTCTTCTTTTAATTTTTTATGGAACCACAATTCCATAATTAAATTTTATTTAGAAAAAAAAAACACAATTAGTTTATTATCATAATTTTTAATCCTTTTCTCACAAAAAGAATGAATGTTTAGTATTTTTAAAATAAATAACATGACAATCAGTTTGTTGTAACATTCATGACAGTGCAACCATAAAAAATAAAAAAAATTACTTTTACATTATATAATTAGAAATGTATAGAATCCTAAGGTTCTAAGTTCCACATTTTCATTGAGATAATCACAATTAATTTTACCATATGTTAATTATATATAATCCTCCAAACCTTTTATAACATAATCGTTTCTATATAATTATCATGCTTAACTTAAATTCGTGTTCATGCATATATGTCACTATCATGACTTTCCTTTTTCATATTACATAACTTTGATTACAACTATTTTACCGATGGCACGAATACATATTACTTTGGATGGGTTTCCACGGATGATTCTATTTATCATTTGTGTGATTATATATGTACCATGGATTTGCTCTTTATTGTGGATTTATTACACTGTACATTGCATGTGACCTATTCTTATGTGGAGGATGCTTGCCCTCACTATTCACCATTGGATCTAGACCTTAGGATCTACAACTGAGATCTTTGGGTCTTGACTTAGGGTGATGACCCCTCCCAAAACCCTAACCATTCTTTCATTGGGAGCTGGGCTCTGCGGCGTTGCCTCTCTGCAACCACACCACAACACTAGCTTGCTCGGCATTGCAGACCTTCCACTCAGCGTTGGCTTTTGATATGCCTCTACAAGTATGAGCTTATGCCCACAACATGCAATGAAGGATTTTCTAGCCTACTCGGCATAGGTGCAATCGGTTTCAGGTTCTTATGAGGTTTTCCGCATTGCTCTTCCAGGGCTTAATCAAATACTCTATCACGCTATGAGGCTTTTCTCCACGGGGATATCCAGCCTTACATTTATGATTCAGGTGGTTCAGTTCTCGTGCACTTGTGCTTGGAAACACATATGCCCACATCTTCGTTTCTCAAATACAACCACCTCATGCCTGGGATTGTAAGTTTTCCTAAAACCCAGTTTTTCCTTACTAGTTTCTTTCCCATTTTTCGTTTTCATTGGTAGCTTAAATGATGAATTCCTTTGCTCTGTTTCTCGTGCAGAGATTTCCATCATAGCCTTCGAGCAACCTCACTCAGGTAAATGTAATTCCTTAACCATGTTTTCTTAGTCCTGCAACTGGTTCAGTTGATAGGGTTTAGAATTCTAATTCTTGTTGTTTGCAATGACGCAGGTAATTACGTGGTTCAATGCTATAGATCTCAAATGCATATACCATTCCTTTGGAGCTACAATGGTTCAATCTGTCCCTTGGATGGTTTCCCTTAACAGGTACCTGGGCATCACTAATAGTCTTATGTTGTTTTCCAGCTTAAGTCTTCCAGCTTAGCTTCGTGATTGTGACGACTTATTGAAATTTCATAAACTGGTTTACTGGCTTAATGTTTCAATACCGTCGGGTTTCCATGTAATTCCAAGACTCCGCTAATGTAATATTTGTGTATTGTATTTTCCTTAAGGTTTTGGTTTGTAATTTTAAGGGTTTTGAAATACCACTTTTCAGTTGGGTAATGACCTGTTTAAGAGGAAAGGTTTCTCTAAGTGACGACAATTATTGTCTATCATTTACCGCGGTCAGTTTGGACTCTTCTATTTCCAGTGATAATAATTTGAATTTTGTTTAGGCTTTGGCTCCTTCTTGTAAATTGGAAATGCCTCTTTTATCACTCGTTCAGATACATGCATAATTACACAATATTATTTTCCTTTCTATTATGCTTTAGTCGAAATGAAATTTAGAATGGCTTGCATTTACCTTTCTATAGCAGAGTTTAGCCCTTTGTTTTACTTTAGTAGTTTCTGCAGAAGAAAATCTTCTTTATGTAATCTATGCATGTCACTCGGGTTATCAAAATTTACTATATCTTTATATTTCTTTAATCTTTGTTACTGTTTTCAGCTTCTCATTTATTTATAGGTGTCCATACCACCTACAGGGTGGAGTTTTTCCCTCCTACCCATTGTCCGTGTATATCATAGGATACCAGTCAGCAACTAGTTCGGGCCTTGGGTTTTGACCTTGGCCCTGAGCTGACAGTTTACTGGGTCCATC
The DNA here is from genome assembly GCA_034641835.2 of Pinus albicaulis. NCBI lineage: Eukaryota > Viridiplantae > Streptophyta > Pinopsida > Pinales > Pinaceae > Pinus > Pinus albicaulis. The sequence continues at coordinate 778,459,955 of CM076573.1, read as the reverse complement.
CTTCTTGGTTATCACTTTATGTTTGTTGTTTAAAATTAGTATTGAAATTGTTGTTTTCTTGAATGTGAGATTATAAATTCAGTATAAGCTTTTTTTACACAGCCTATTTATATATGTATATTTATTGTATTGTAGGTCTGAAATAATTTAACAGTAAACAGATATAATACATTCACCACATTCTCAATGTAAAATTATTCATTTCATATTTTTCCAGAAACAATTTCCTGCTAATTAAAAGAGTTCTATATAACTACTTCCATAACAAAGAAGTCTATCTATATATTCCTGTATTGAAGAAATCTGTCTAAAACATCAAATTTTCCAGTTCTTCTATTTTCTATAGTCTGTGTACTTATCTCGTTTCCAGACTCGCTGATGATGTCCAACCTACCATGAGAGAGGCAATTACATCCTCATCTCCCCCTGTGCTCCACACTTAGTCAAGTAGGTTGACAGAATTTCCAGAAAAGACCTCAAGACCCTTGCTCCAATACTTCTTCCTTTCTAGGAATTCGGGAATGCTGAGTGTTTTCCACTGGTCACTACCAGCTCAAGAATTCTCCACTCTCCCTTTCTATCCTTAGTCACAAAAAAAAACCCATTTTCCTCATTGGGATGTACTTTTATCCCTAGAGGAAAGGTAACCGTCTTTAACTGTTTTCAGTTCAACCACTTCTTAGTTCTTGGAATACTTTTATCATCAGCCTTTTTTACTTTTTATGGAACTACTATTCCATGATTAAATTTTATTTTAACAAAACATAATTAATTCATGTTCATCATGTAATCTTTTCAAAAGAAATAAATGTTTTAGTCTCTTAAAAATAAAATGACATAACAACTAGTTAGCATTTAAGCCAACTGTCACAACTTCCCCCCTGGAAGGAAACACCATCCTCGACATTTCACTACAGCTCAGAAGACAATTCTGGATAAGCCTAATGACCAAACCCTTCATCTTCCTGGGTAGCCTTATCTGAGCTGAAGTGCTTCCACTACACTTTAACCTAGGTTATGGCTTGCCTCCGGAGCATAATTTCTCTCCGATCAAGTATATGCTGAGGTTTGACCAGAAATTCATCGTCTGTCTCAACCTGCATTCAGCAAAAAATTGAATTAAATTCTCATAAAATTTAGTATTTCAAGATAGGATTTTTAATCTTAACCTACCTAAAAGTTTTTCCAGTGGATTACATGCTTTGGGTCATGTAAGTATCATTTTAGTAAGGATACATTGAACATATTGTGCACCTGAATATGGCTGGGTAAACCCAATCGGTACGCCATAGGTCCCACCCTCTCCAATATCTGGAAAGGTTCATAGAACCTGGGAGTCAACTTGGCACAGGAGGCCCACCTTAGTGTGCTCTTCTTTTGTTTAATCCTTATATACACATGATCACCCACTTAAAATTCTCGATAAGTCCTCTTCTTATCTGCATATGCCTTCTACTGATCTTGAGATGCTTTCAGATTTTGTCTTATATTTCTTACTTTTGATTCCATCTAAGCTAACATCTCCGGTCCAAGCATCAACTTGGTTTCGGGGCTGATCCATTTGATGGGAGTACGACATTGTAGTCAATACAAAGCTTCAAAGGGGCTCTTCTTAAGAGACTCCTGATAACCATGGTTGTAGGAAAATTATACCAAGTGTAGATTTTCTTCCCATTTTGTTGGTTGCTGCATCACGTACATGCGCAACATATCTTCCAATTTTGGTTCACCCGCTCAGTTTGTCCATCCGTCTGGGGATGATAAGCCATGCCGAAATTTATTTGGGTTTCCAAACTCGTAAATAGGGACTTCTAGAATACTGATGTAAAATTCACATCTCTATTAGATATAACAGTCTTTGGAATGCCATGCAGTCTAAAAATATCCCTCATGAAGATATCTGCTATTTTCACAGTTTTGTAAGTAGATTGTATAGGTATAAAATGTGATGCCTTGCTCAATCTATCAACCACCACCATAATGGAATCATTGTGTCTCTTTTACCTTAGTAAACCAGTAAAAAAATCTAGGGATATAACTTCCCATTTCCATTCAGGCACTAGTATAGGTTGCCACAATCCAGTTGGATGTTGATGCTCCACCTTAACCTGTTGGCACTCTAGACATTTTTTTAACCATGCCAAAAGTATATTTTTCTAATTGTTGTCAACATTTTCTTGTATTCTGGGTGTCCTGAGTAATTACTTCGAGGATACTTATCCATGATCAGCTCTTTTAAGCTCATTCAGTTTGGGATATATAATTTTCCTTTGAAGGTGAGCAATTGATATTTGTTAATTCCATAGTCAAAAGGTTTTATTCTATTCTAGCTTCCTCCACTTGCTGCCATAAAAATTGGTATTCCAGATCCTTCTCAGCTTCATCTTTTATCTGATCTTAAAATTTACACTCGATCTGGTTATAGCAAAGCTCATAAACATAGTTCATTTTTCTACTTAAGGAATCTACCACATGATTTTCTTTGCCTCTTACATGTTGTATATCAAAGTTGAATTCTCTTAGGAAGGTGTTCCACCTTGCATGTCTAGCATTTAAACCTACATGCTTAAAGTATCTGGTTAAACTGTTGTGATCAGTTCTTAGTACAAATATTTTTCCCAACAAGTAGTGCCTCCATACCCGGAGTGCATGCACTACTGCTGTCAGCTATAAATCATAAGTTGAATACCATTATTCGTGCTCCTTTAGTTTCCTTGATTCATAAGCAACCACTCTTTCTTCTTGCAATATAATCGCCCCAACTCCTTCCTTATAAGCATCAGTACATACTTCAAATTTCTTATTGTGATTAGCTACCCTCAACACCAGGGATGTGGTGACAAATGTTTCAACTCATCAAAACTATTTTAACACTCAGTATTCCATCTAAATATTTTTCCCTTCTTTTGCAAAGATGTAATTGGAAAAGCAATCTTTAAGAATCCTTCAATGAATCGTTGATAGTATCCTACTAACGTGATAAAGGATCGGATATCTAACACATTTTGGGGTACTCACAATTCCATAATAGTTTTTATTTTCTCTGGTTCTACTGATATTCCCTCAGCAAAAGTAACATGGCCTAGATACTAGATTTGTTATTTGAAGAAGTCACATTTTCTAAACTTGGCGTACAACTGATGTCTTCATAACATCTCCAACACTATCCTTAAATGTTGCTTATGCTCTTCCATTCTTTTTGAATAAATAAAAATATCATCAATGAATACCAGAACAAATTTGTCCAAAAAGGGGTGAAATATGCCATGCATCAGCCTTATAAATGTTGCTGGTGCATTTGTCAAACCAAAAGGTAATACCACAAACTCGTAATTCCCATATCTAGTACAGAAAGCAGTCTTGTATATATCCTCATCTTTAATCTAGATCTGGTGATATCCAGATCTTAAGTCTATCTTCGAGAATACAGTTGCCCCCTTTACCTAGTCAAACCAGTCATCAATTTGTTGCAATGGATACTTATTTTTAACTGTAAATTTGTTGAGTTGTCTATAGTCCATGCACATGCACATGGTTCCATATTTTTTCTTTACAAATAGCACCGGTGCTCCCCCAGGGGACACACTCGGTCAAATGTACCCTTTATCTAACAAGTCTTGAAATTGCATTTTCAATTTAGTTAACTCTGGTACACTCATTCGATATGGGGCCCTTGAAATTGGTGATGCTCTTGGCATCAATTTGATAGTGAAATTGATGCCTCTCCTTGGAGGTAAGTCTAGTACATCTTCTGGGAATACATTCATGAAATATTGTACTATAGGTATGTTCTCCATCATAGGAGTCTTCTCTTTAAAATTAGCAAAACCCACCTAGATGGAATATAACTGACTTCCTTTTCTAATGCACTTACTCATTTGAGAGGATGTAATAGGACGTAGCTGTAGGGGTTTCTTGATTCCCTATATATCTTTACAAGTTCCATCTTGCATTGTATAATATATAATATTTTCTTTACAATCTACGAGTGTCCAGTGTTTCTCCAACCAATATGTGCCCAATAACACATTGTAGGATCCCAAAGGCAATACATTCAGATCCACATTTAATTGTTGTTTTCCAATTTCCATTATACAGTTTGGAATTTTGGCATAAAATTTTATATTTTCTTCAGTTGCTAGTTGTACCAGCAAGTGGTTTTTGAATTTCTGACTTTGTAATTTACAGATTTATACTATCTTTGGATTTACATAACTTAAAATTGCATATGGGTCAACCAAAATAGAAACAGGCTGTGAAAGTAACTTACCTTCCAGCTCTATGATCATTGGTTGATCATCTACCTGTCGATCCTCCAACGCTACGTTAATTCTAGGTATGTTCCGGGCCACATCACCCACTGTAGAGGCTTCTTGTAGATTGGCTACCGTCTCATTTCTTCCCCACTATGGTAAGTTCTTATAATAGTGAGCCTCACCACACCCCCAGCACTGTAGAGGTGGTTTTTGATTTTGTCCTTGTTCAGTTTTAATGGAAGCCTTTGTGGGCTTCTCTTCCGCAGGCCAACGGTTTCTTTGATGGTTTCTCCCAAACTGTTTGCTAACCAAATTCCTTACAGAATTCTTAAATTTATTAGTGATAGTATTTTTTAAATTTGAACTGCCTTTCTACCCTTTTCTTGGCTACCAGTTATTTTCCCAATTATCCTTTTTCCTTGGACTGTTGGTAACACATTATCACTTTTCAAATTGCTTTGTTCATGGTCCTTGGATTCATGAACTCAATTCGTTTTTTCATCCCTTAAATAAGGAACGTATCGTTGAACCTTATCATTTTCATCCTTTTCATCCCTTAAATAAGGAACATATATTAACAGCGAAGTGAACTTGGTTATGTACTCACCCATTATCATTTGACCCAACCTCAAGTCATGGAATTCTCTGGAATTTTCGTCATGGAAACGTTCTGTTAGATACTTTTCCTTGAAGTATTGCTGAAATGTATCCCGTGTAACATCATGATCTTCAATGTTGTGGATGTTCTTGACTTCCACCCACCATAGGGTGGTCTTCTCTCTCAAATAATAGATGGCCAGTCTGGCTTTAATATTGTTGATATACTCATAAAATTGAAATTACTTGTTCATATTAATCAACCATGCTTCAGCCACCTCCTTCGCTTCTCCATCAAACATAGGTGGTTTTATTTTTCGGAACTCACCTTGTAGTTCCACTTTTTGTTTCTTAATTTCTTACTGTTCTGACACATTTCTAGACTCAACCTCATTATAGTTTCTATTTTTGTTACTCCGCTGGGAATGGCTTCTTTCCACTTTGTCATTGGTTTGATCCTTAGCTTGTTGTTCATTTTCTTCCTGTGTTTCTCTATCAGGACTAGGTTGCATCATTCCTTGATTTTGTTTATCAGAAAGGATTTTGAGTATCCTTTCCTTCTCTTTGATCAAGTGCTCATTATCACTCCTAACCCAGACCATTTCTTACTGTAGCCTCTACACAGTGCTTAGCAGAATACTAGTTTGGTGTTATTGTTCCTCCAGCGGTCTACTAGTCTATTGGTGCTGATATACACTCAGATAAATCTATATTTCAGGATTCATTTCTGATTGAGTTTGGGGTGTTGGTTCCCATGCATTCCATGGTGTTTTTTGTGTCGATCCTCTCCTCATATTGTCTTCTACAATATTATTTCTTTTATGTGCATCATTTACACACACAATTTATCATGTTAGGTGACACCTAGGGTCCTAGCATGTGAACACTGCTTTGATACCACTTCTAACATTCATGACAGTGCAACCATTAAAAAAAAAAATTACTTTTAAATTATATAATTAGACATTAAAGAATCCTAAGGTTTTGAGATCCATATTTGCATTGAGATAATCATAATGAATTTTACCATATGTTAATTATATACAATCCTCCAAACCTTTTATAACATAATCATTTCTATATAATTATCACACTTAACTCAGATTGGCATTCATGCATATATGTCACTCTCATGACTTTCCTTTTTCATATTACATAACTTTGATTACAATTATTGTACCTATGGCACAAATATATATTACTTTGGACGGGTTTCCATGTATGATTCTATTTATCATTTGTGTGATTATATTTGTACCATGGATTTTCTCTTTGTTTGGATTTATTACATTGTACATTTCATGTGACCTATGCTTATGTGGAGGACACTTTCCCTCCACATTCACCTTTGTATCTAAACCTTAGGATCTATGGCTAAGATCTTCGGGTCTTGACTTAGGGTGATGACCCCTCCCAAAACCCTGACCATTCTTTCATTGTGAGATGGGCTCTGCGGTGTTGCCTCTCTGCAACCACACAACAACCCTGGCTTGCTCGTCATTGTAGATCTTCTGCTCGGCGCTGGCCATTTAGATACCTCTACAAGTATAAGCTTATGCCCACAGCCTGCAATGAAGGATTTTATACCCTACTCGGCACAGTTGCAACCGATTTTGGGTTCTTATGAGGTTTTTTTCATTTCTCTTTCGGGGTTTAAGTAGATTCTCTATCATGCTATGAGGTTCTTCTCCATGGGGATATCTGGCCTTATAGTTATGATTCAGGTGGTTCAATTCTCATGCACTCATGATTGGAAACGCAACTGCCCATGTCTTCGTTTCTCAGCTACAACCACCTCATGCCTGGGATTGTAAGTTTTCTTAAAACCCATTTTTTCCTTACTGGTTTCTTTCCCATTTTTTGTTTTCGTTGGTAGCTTAAATGATGAATTCCTCAGCTCTATTTCTCGTGCAAATATTTTTGTCGTAGCCTGCGGGAAACCTCACTCAAGTAAATGTAATTCCTTAATCGTTTTTTCTTAGTCCCACAACTAGTTCATTTGATAGAGGTTAGCATTCTAATTCTTGTTGTTTGAAATGACACAGGTAATTCCATGGTTTAATGCCAAATATCTCAAACGCATATGCCATTCCTTTGGAGCTAATATAGTTCAATTTGACCCTAGGACTTTTTCCCTTAATAGGTACCTGTTAGGTCCCTATATTACTAGTATAGTCCCTTATTATTGTTAGTGTAACCCCCTTATTGTGATTATTGTACCCCTGTAACCCCCATATTATTATTATTGTGCCCTTAAATTATTATTGTTAGGTCGGCTAGGATTACATTGTGGCCCCATGGACTCCTATACATGGAAAGGAGGTTTTGTAATTTGAATCATCCAATAATTGTTCATTAATGTAATGTATTGGAGGTTTCCCCCTTGAAGTGGATTATTTCTAAGGTGTTCATATCTCTTTTCTTCTATTTTTGGAGCTGGTTTCACAACATTTGGTATCAGAGCTTTGAGATTCTAGGGTTTTGCTACTCCAAATAGGTCAGCGTGGAATTTTCGCTATAAATTTTTTTCTACAGAGATTCAAAATCTGAAATTTTTAGAGTGCGAAGCCAAAATCCTGAGGAAAATTTTTGCAAAATTTCAGATCTTGGTTTGCAATATTTTAGGAGATATGATCTGTGCAAGTTAGGTCATTTTGCAGGCTCTTGAATTTAACCTAAATAGGTCATCGTGGTATTTTCGTAATAAATTTTTTTCTACGAAGGATCAGAAGCTAAAATTTTTATAGTGTGAAGCCGCAATCCTGAGGAACATCATCAAAAAATTTCAGAGATTTGTTCGCAACATTTTCGGAGATATGATCTGTGGAAGTTAGGGCTTTTTGAGGCTTCTGAATTTCATCTCAAAGAGGTGATCGTGGGAAAATCTTCATAGCTCTCTCTCTGAGCATCGAATTGGAATGCCGTAAAAATTGGCCACAAGTACATCAACTATAGTTTTTTTTCTATAAATTTTAGAGCCAAAGGAGGAAACAATGATATGTGGAAAGTCGTACAAATTCGCTCTACTGAACCAGTCCAAAATTGGGTCATTGTGGGAGATTGGACATAATTTTTCCTTAAAGAATCCAAATCATATCAGACTTGTGGCATTTGAAACAAGCTTCAGAGCGCTACTATAGGGCTTAATTTCAAATATTGAAAATCTGTAATTATGGAGATAATTCAATTTCAATATCAAGCTCCTCAAAAGCAAGTAAAAGGTGTGTATTTTTTTCTGAATTGCATAAGTCTTGTTTGAAGAATCAAGTTGAATTGATTCCAAGGGCATATTGTAGAATAGATATTAGTATTGGATTCTAAAATGGCCCCTAAAAAGAATTCAACTCCCATTAAGCCTTTAGAAAGCTCTAATATGACTCATGAAGATGAGGAATGGCAACATGACATATCAAAATTACAAGAGCAAGTGCAACAAATTTTGCTCTCTCAAAGAGCAACAAAAAATGACATGGAAGTTTTGAAGAAAGGCATGGAAACTAAGATGGATGGTTTGAAGAAAGGCGTGGAATCTAAGATGAATGGTTTGAATAATGGCATGGAATATAAGATAGATGGCATGGAAGCTGGCATGGAATCTAAGATGGATGGCATGGAATCTAAGATGGATGACATGGAAGCTAAAATGGAAAACATGAAGAATGATCTAAAAGTAGACATGGAAGGTTTGACAAAGTTGATACAAGAAATGTTTCCTAATGGTGAAAAGATAGTAGAGGAAACTCATGATGAGAACAAAATAGATGTTAATCGTGATTTCATAAAATCTAATGTTGGCGGGAAGAACCACCATATTCCAAAAATGGATATGAGGAAGTTTGATGGAAAGGATCCTGTAACATGGATACTACAGATGGAGCAATATTTTGATCTCCATAATGTGCAAAACACACAAAAGGTACGCATTGCAACTTTACATTTAGAACAAATACATTTGTATGGTATCGATGGCTTTGCTCCCGTAAAAAAATTGTCACTTGGTCAATTTTTATGGAGGAAATGATAGCACATTATGAGGATACAAAGAGCGACACCTTCTTTAGCCAATTGATAAATCTCAAACAAAAGGGTTTAACGGGGGAGCACATTGAGGAATTCCAAAAATTGAATATAAGGGTAGATGATATTACAGAGGAACACAAGATTGATCTCTTCATAGGTACCTTAAAGGATAACATCCAACATGAAGTTCACGTTTTGGAACCTGGTTCATTGGAGAAGGCATTCAGGTTGGCAAGAAAAATTAAATGTAAAATTATGGCAACAACGAAGCCTACCACTCACTTCTATAAAGAGGGAAGTGTTGCTACTCCTATATTTCCACAACCTACAAGGTTGACACCACAAAAATTGGAAGAAAAAAGAGAAAAAGGGCTTTTCTATAGTTGTGATAGCAAATACACTAAAGGCCATAAGTGTGCTGAGAAGAAATTATTTTACATAGATTGTGAAGAGGAAGAAGAAAATGAACAAGAAGAGGATATACACCATGAAACAACCCAAGAAGAGGAAGAAACTAGTCTGGCCATATCGTGTAATGCATTGGCAAGAATTACTACTCCTCAAACTCTCAAGATAGAAGGACATATTAAGAAGAAAAAGGCAATAATGTTGATTGATTCAGGTAGTATCCATAATTTTATTCATTGTAAGGTAGCCAAGGAATTTAATTGTTTCCTATACCTAGCACCAGAATGTCAAGTGATGGTTGCAAATGGAGGAACTATAAATTTCTCTCGAAAAGGCCATAATATCAAGCTAACCATGAGGGAATATTTATTGAATAGTCCAATGCTTTCCATTCCTATGGTAGGTGCTGATGTTGTACTAGGAGTACAATGGTTACAATCTTTGGGGACAATAGCTTTTAATTTTCAAGAACTTTTCTTGAAATTTTTTTCAGAAGGAAAGAAAGTCGAATTATGGGGTATTGCAGGGAAGCCGGGAAAGATAATAAGCTCTAATGTCATGAAAAAGCTTCTAAATAAATAACAATGAGGCATAATTGCACAATTATGCTCACTAGAAGTTCCAACATCAAAATCATCTATTTCTGCAGATCTCCAAAAAGTCTTGGACAATCATTCCAAGGTGTTTGAAACTCCCAAAGGACTCCCACCTATTCGTGATTATGATCATGCTATTCATTTGATTCCAGGAAGTGTTCCTCCAAACATCAGGCCTTATAGATATCCTTACTTCCAAAAGAGCGAAATTGAACGTATGATTGCAGAAATGTTAGAGGCGGGTATAATTCAACCTAGTCAAAGTTCTTTCTCTGCTCCTGTAGTATTGGTACACAAGAAGGATGGATCATGGTGCATGTGTCCGTATTATAGGGAGCTCAATAAGCTCACCATTAAAGATAAATTTCCCATTCCTGTGATTGATGAATTATTGGATGAATTACATGGAGAAATTTATTTTACCAAGTTGGATCTTCGTTCAGGATATCATCAAATTAGAATGAAGACTGAAGATATTCTAAAAACAACATTTCGAACTCATGAGGGTCATTATGAATTTTTGGTCATGCCTTTCGGCCTTACCAATGCACCTTCTACATTTCAAGGGTTGATGAATTCCATTTTCAAACCCTTGCTTAGAAAATTTGTGCTAGTATTTTTTGATGATATACTAATCTACAGCAGGTCTTGGAAGGATCATGTTGAACATGTTGACAGGGTGCTCAAACTATTCCAGGAGAAACAATTATATGCAAAAACATCCAAATGTTTCTTTGGAGTACAAGAGGTGGAATATCTGGGTCATATTGTATCTCACGAGGGTGTTAAGGTAGACCCTAACAAAATTAAAGCCATTAAGAAATGGAAAGTCCCCACAACCATTAAGAAGCTGCGAGGATTTCTCGGGTTAATAGGGTATTATCACAAGTTTGTTAAAAATTATGGGAGAATAGCAGCACCTCTAACAACATTATTTAAGAAAGATGCATTTTCATGGACTCCTGAAGCAACTAAGGCCTTTGAACATCTTAAAGAGGCAATGTGCCTAGCACCGGTCTTAGCTACGCCAGACTTCACAAAAACCTTTATTGTGGAATGTGATGCCTCAGGAAATGGAATTGGTGGAGTTTTAATGCAGGAAGGAAGACCCATTGCTTTTGAAAGTCGTCCAATCAAAGGAAAGTATTTACAGAAACCTATTTATGAGAAGGAATGTTAGCAATACTGCATGCACTAAAGAAATGGCGAACTTACCTAATGGGAAGACACTTCAAGGTAAAAACTGATCATGATAGTCTTAAACACTTTTTGGAACAAAGACTATATTTAGAAGAGCAGAAAAAATGGGTCACAAAGATGTTGGGTTATGACTTTGAAATAATCTACAAAAAAGGAAAGCTTAATGTTGTTGCAGATGCACTCTCAAGAAAGAATGAAGAGGTGGAATCATTTCTTTGTGCCATTTCTATTATCCAACCAGATTGGATAACCAAAGCAAGAGATGAATGGAAGAAGGACAAAGATGTATGGACACTCATTCAAAAGCTGCAGCAAGATCCTAGTACATCTGATACATTTAGTTGGAAAAATGATTCCTTATGGTACAAAGATCGCTTATATCTTTGTAAGAATTCCCAACTAAAACAAAATATTCCTTTGGAATTGCACACTTCTCCTTTAGGAGGACACTCAGGATTTTTAAAAACTTACCACAGGGTGAAGAAAGAATTTTTTTGGGATGGCCTTAAATCTGATATTCAAAAGTTTGTGACGGAATGTTTGGTTTGCCAGCAGAATAAAGTTGAGACAATTAAGACCCCGGGACTTCAACAACATTTATCCATTCCAAGTCAACGTTGGGAGGAGATTTCAATGGATTTTATCACAGGTTTACCCAAGTTCGAAGGAAAGAGTGTCATCATGGTGGTAGTTGATAGAATTACCAAGTATGCACACTTTTGTGCATTATCTCATCCATTTAAAGCAAGTACAGTTGCTACTACATTTATGGACACAATTCAAAGGCTACATGGAAACCCAAGGGTTATTGTGAGTGACAGAGATCCCATTTTTACTGGAAATTTTTGGACGGATTTATTTTCTTGTTTGGCTACTCAATTAGCTCATAACTCATCTTATCATCATCAATCTGATGGTCAAACCGAGATAGTAAATAAATGTTTGGAAGGATATCTTCGTTGTTTTGTATCTGATAAACAAACACAATGGGTCAAGTGGTTACCTCTTGCTGAATGGTGGTATAACACTTCCTTCCATACTGCAGCAAAAATGACCCAATTTATGGCACTTTATGGATATCATCCACCATCCATCACATCATCTTTAAGGGAAAATTCGAAGGTTCAAGCAGTGGAAGATCACATCGAGCATCAACAAGAAGTTCTCCAACTCTTAAAGGATAACCTGAATTTGGCACAAAATCGAATGAAACAACAGGCAGATCAACATCGCAGCGAGAGAAGTTTTGATGTAGGAGACTAGATATTTTATGGCTACAACCATATAAACAAATGTCTCTCAAGCAAGCTAAGAAGGATAATAAATTATCGCCAAAGTACTATGGTTCTTACAAGGTGTTGCAAAAGATTGGTACTATGGCATACAAATTGGAGCTTCCTGCTTCTTCGTGAGTGCATCCAATTTTCCATGTTTCATGTTAAAGAAGGTTATAGGTGAAAATATTCTAGTTCAAACAATATTGCTCGAACTTGATGAGGAAGGAAAAATCAGATTGGAACCTGAAGTAGTTAGAGAAACAAGAACTCGATAGCTACAAAATCGATCAATTTTAGAGTATCTCATCAAGTGGAAAAACTTACCCACTGAAGATTCTACATGGGAGGATGAGATTTTATACAAAAGCACCTAGAGTTACTCAAGTGTTGAGGACAACAATTTTTGAAGGCGAGGGGCATGTTAGGTTCCTATATTACTAGAATAGTCCCTTATTATTGTTAGCGTAACCCCCTTATTGTTATTATTGTACCCCTGTAACCCCCATATTATTATTATTGTGCCATTAAATTATTATTGTTAGGTCAGCTAGGATTACATTGTGGCCCACTAGGATTACATTGTGGCCCCATGGACTCCTATATATAGAAAGGAGGTTTTGTAATTTGAATCATCTAAGAATTGTTCATTAATGTAATGTATTGGAGGTTGGCCCCTCTAAGTGGCTTATTTCTAAGGTGTTGATATCTTTTTTCTTCTATTTTTGGAGTTGGTTTCACAACAGTACCTAGGCCTCAATGATAGTCTTATATTATTTTCCAGCTTAAGTCTTTCGGCTTGGCTTCGTGACTGTTATGAATTATAGAAATTTCGTAAATTTTTTTAGTGGCTTAATGTTTCAATACCCTCAGGGTTCCATGTGATGTCAAGACTCCACCTGTGGAATAGTTGCGTATTGTATTTTCCTCAAGATTCTAACTTTTGATTTTAAAGGTTTTGAACTACCACTTTTCGGTCGGGTAATGACCTATTTAAGAGGAAAGATTTCTCTGAGCGACAATAATTACTGTCTATCGTTTACCATGATCATTTTGGATTGATGTATTTCTGGTGATAATCATTTGAATTTTGTTTAGGCTTTGGCTCCTTCTCGTAAATTGGAAATGTCGCTTTTATTGCTTGTTCATTTAAAGGCATAATTACACAATATTATTTTCCTTTCTATTATGCTTCAGTCGAAATAAAATTTAGAATGGCTTGCATTTACCTTTCTATAGCAGATTTTAGCCCTTTGTTTTACTTCAACTGTTTCTACAGAAGAAAATCTTCTTTATGGAATATATGCATGCCACTCGGTTTATCAGAATTTACTAGAGCTTTATATTTATTTAATCTTTGTTACTGTTTTCAGCTTCTCATTTATTTAGAGGTGTCCATACCACCTACAGTGTGTATTTTTCCCTCCTACCCATTTTCTGTGTATAACATAGGTTACCGGTCAATGACCAGTTCGGGCATGGGGTTTCAACCTTGGCCCTGAGCTAACAGTTTACTGGGTCCATACTTCTTGGTTATTAATTTATGTTTGTTGTTTAAACTTAATATTGAAATTGTTGTTTTCTTGAATTTTGTACTATAAATTCAGTATAAGATTTTGTTACACATCCTATGTATATATGTATATTTGTTCTATTGTAAGTCTGAAATAATTTATCAGTAAATAGATATAACACATTCACCACATTCTCAATGTAAAATTCTTCGTTTCATATTTTTCCAGAAACAATTTCCTGTTAATTAAAATAGTTCTATCTAACTACTTCCATAATAAAGTAGTCTATCTATATATTCCTGTATTGAATAAACATTTCTAAAACATCAAATTTTTCCAATTCTTCTATTTTCCGTAGTTTGTGAACTTATCTCATTTCTAGATTCACTGATGATGTCCACCCTCCCATGAGAGAGTCGATTACATCCTCATCTCCCCCCATGCTCCACACTGAGTCCAGTAGGTTGACATAATTTACAGAGGATACCTCAAGACCCTTGGTCCAGTACATATTCCTTTCTAGGAATTCGGGAATGCTGAGTGTTTTCCACTGGTCACTACCAACTCAGGAATTCTCCACTCTCTCCCTTTCTATCCTCAGTCATAGAGCAAAATCTCATTTCTTCACTGGGATGTACTTTTATCCCCAGAGAAAAGGTAACTGTCTTTAACTGTTTTCTATTCAACCACTTCTCAGTTCTTGGAATACTTTTATCATCATTATTTTTTACTTTTTATGGTTTTACTTTTATCATCATGTTCATCATGTAATCTTTTGAAAGAAATAAATGTTTTAGTCTCTTAAAAATAAAATGACATAACAACTAGTTAGCATTTATGCCGACTATCACATTTTCACTTACACCAACTATCAAATATCTACTCTTAGAAATTGCAGTTCCCTTTTTTTATTAATACAACTTCTTTTATTAATACAACTTCTTAGTCGTTTCCTTTAAAAAAAACATGATATCTCTTTATCGAAATTTTTTATATGGATGTGCAACAAATGTTCTAGATGGTTGGGCCTTCGTGGCACGTATTCATCTGTGGATGCTTCATGTAACTCACCTCGAATCAAATCTTAGATGGAAATGGAAAAACACCACATGTTAAGTAACTACAAAATGAATTACACATATCCTTCTTACTGGACTATAATATTAATATTATTTTAAATGTCATGTATCAATGATATATTTATTAATACTAAAAAATATAAATAAAAACAATTATAAATAAAAATAATATATATATATATATATATAAACAATTATAAACCAAACAAAATAAAAAAAATCAATTACCAATTACTTTATCTTCATCCATAAAGTTGATGATGTATTGAAATATTTTATTTATGGCCAACACTAAAACTAGTATAGATTCGTTTTAACTAGGGATCTACAAGAGGGATGAAATATCTCTACTGTGTATTTTTTTAAAGAAAAATGGTTTACACTTCAAAAGATTTTATCATTCTCAATGTTATATATATATCACTTTTTAATACAAAAATGGATTCAAATCTTAAACTGAATTTTTAATATGTAAATGGATTCAATGTCTTGAAATTTCGCTTTGCCATTTGGATTGTGTAAACTACACAACTCAAACTTGCAATTCTATAATGTTTTTGCTAGATTTTAGACAAAATTGACTATAAAGCTGTCTACATGAAAGGGGTCAAAATGTAAAATAGTAACACTACTTGAAATATTTTAACCATAAGAATTGATTTTTTTAATAGCTTTATATAAAATATACATTATTTTTATTTTTACCTTTTTAACCATATATAATTTATACATACCTCACATTTGAAATATTTTACTAGCATTAAAATATTTTATTTAAGATTACATTATCCATTAGAATGGTTTTTCTGGTATTAATATATCTTGAAATATAAATCAATATTATTTAAGGTCGTATATTAAAATATTTTATTTATCACTCATATTGATTTTTTTATTATTAGTAATATTTTGGTAGAGATTAAGTTTATATTGAGAATTAAGTGAATTATAGATGTCTTTCTTCTTAAAAATATATTCTTAACTCATGTATCAAAAGCCGAGAGGGATCAAATCTCTTTGAGATGTCCAGAATGAACAATTCTCTTTGACATGCAAAGTATAGCCAAAAACCCTAAAATTTGAGAAAAAGTTTGCATTTTAGATTTGATCTCTCTCAATAAATCTAGAATTAAGATGGATCTATACATATTTAATATGTAAGTTGTATTTTTTTAAATGTATAAATAAATACAATATTTTAAAAAAATAAAACACTCATATTATATAATTATATAATATAACTTTGTAATTGTACAACAAATTTATATTAAATAAAAAAATATATTTATATTTAAAAAAAACTAAAGACACTATTTTAAATAATTTATTTAAAAAATAATAATAATTTTATTATATAACTTAAAGACCATATTTGAGAGAGAATCATAATTAGTAAAAATATAGAATATAGAATTTTATGTTATTTTAATTTTAACCCTAAATGTATCTAACCCTAAACCTAAAGATGTTTCTAGAGATTAAGACATATCTAGAGGTAAAACCAAGAATAGTTTCACCAAAAACTTAATTATCTAGTTAGAATTTTATATAAAATGAATTAGGATTTTGTTAGAGTTATTTTAATTTTAATTATTATTTTTAAATTTAAATTTAAGCTTTTCAATTTTATTTTTATTTAACCAAGTAAACATAACATTACGCTATATAATGTTTTACAGCATCATTGTCATACTAAGTTGTAAAACATTTTTTCTGTGCAATTAGTTAACATAGATATTAAGATATTTAATTACTATATTAAAATATATTTTAAAATATAATAATTATACACCTTCCTATTCCAAAGTAAAAATATAAGATTAATTTTTTTAATTACTTTTAATTATTTTATCTCTTTAATTAATTTATGGCTAGAGAGTGAGAGTAAAATATGTTACCACATATTTTTCTTGCTAGATTGTAATATCAACAATCAACAGAGCGAGCATAGTGAAAGTGGGTTTAGTGATTTTTTATAATGTTTTAATTAAAACTAACCAAATATGTATCTTCAATTTTTCTTTTTTATTAGGAAGACATTGTTTTTTATTTAGAAAATATTTTGTTTTTTATTATAGAGAACATCATTTTTTATTTAGAGAATATTTTATTTTTATTTTAAAAAGACATGTGTCAACTTGAGGTTGACCACATACTGGATCACACCGGTTTGTAGAATGCTCCACTTGGTGAGAAAAAAATATTTTTAATAATTTCTAATTTGTTAATGTAATTAGTATTTTATTATTTTAAATATAGGTCATGGGACAATATATTTGGCATACTAGGTTATAAAATATTTCACCTCCAAGTATGGGGAAGATTTTGTAGTGGAGGTTAAATGACTAAAGAATTAAATACAAAATTAAATTTAAAAAATAATGTTGGCTCCATTATAAAGAAGTGAAGCCTTGAATCATGTCTAGTCAATTAAAAAAATAAAAGGTAATAATAAAAATAATAAGTTGATCCAATTCAATTTATAAATGTACAGAATTCAATTTCTCATACTTTAATTTCGTTTTTATGTTTTTATTAATAAAATTATGAACATTTTTTTTTAAATTAAAAAATAAATATTTATAACATGATATTTAGAAACTTCATGTTTAAATTTAATTAGTAACTATACAAAAAATTAATACTTACACTAATATCTATGTTATGCATATGAAATTAAAAAAACAAATTATGAAGAAATAAATAAATTATAAAACATGTCAAAGAAAAATGCAATGACTATAGATGTATCTATTTTGAGAGTTCTAATAAAATAAAATACTAACACGACTCTATAGATTAAAAGGCTTGTAAATTTGAATAGGCATCACTCTATAATAAGCATCAAAAGACACATTTATTATACATCTTACATTGTTAAAAGAGGCTCTCTCCAACCCAATATGGTAGAGATGTTGTAATGTAATGTTTAGCATTTTGACTAAGTCAAATTACATAAATAAAATAAAATAAAAATATTATTGTAATGTAATGTAAATCATTTAACTCAGACAACATAAAATAAAACAACAAACTAAGAATAAAAATAAAAATTGCCCATGGTTTTGGTCCATGGTATTGAGAACCCATGGTATTGACCCATAGTATTCATGTGGAACATATATTATTTAAACCAGCCTAGATCCATCTTAACTCTGGATCTACCAAATGCCAAGAGTGATCAAATCTCTTGAGATACAAACCTCTTTTAGAGTGAAAAGAGATTTGATCCCTCTTGAAGCTTGGTAGATCCAGAGTTAAGATGGATCTAGGTTGATTTTAATAAAACCAACTAAATTGCAGCTTCCTTTGTGCTTTAACTTGCAATTGCACTAGATGTTGCAAAGGAAAACCGTAAGTCAATAACATAATATGGAATTTGCATTAAGAATAAAATTTTGTTTTGCATTCAAGATGGGGTTTTACTCATTATTAATAAAATATGTATTAAAAACAATAACACCTCAATTAGATGATTTTTTCTGTTATTTTCTTGCAAATGTGAAACTTATTCTTCTTTTTCCTTGCAACAACTTGTTATATGCCATACATACCATAAATTGAATCCTTGGCACAGGAATGGCATGAGTGAGATCTAGGGTTTTGGCAAGTGCATAAGATGGCTTTGTTAATGTGGGCAAAAAAGCAGATTGGGGCTCGAGAAATTGGAGAAGTATAAAATCATCAAGTAACTTATCATTTTTTAGTTCTTCTTTATAATTCCCTCATTTATAAATTCAATGGGTTTTGGCCTAGAGCATTAGTGGATCTACACCTTGTGGTAAAAAAAATATGATATTTACCTATGTTCTAAAGGCTTTTTCATTGTACAATTTGAATCATAGAAATACAACTTGAGGTTGCTTTTGTATAAATTAATGGGTCAACATTGATATTCACACTCATCCCGTAATTATAGAATTTATGATGGAATTTTTTGAATCTCAAGACTACAAATGTGTCTTAGAAATGATTTGGATTGAATACTCAATCTTGTGTTACACCATCTTATGTTACACCATCCCAAACCATCATAGGAATACAACTTGAGGTTGGTTTTGTATAAATTAATGGGCCAATATTGATATTCACACCCATCCCATAATTATACAATTTATGATGGAATTTTTTTAATAAGGCTACAAATGTGTCTTGGAAATGATTTGGATTGAATGCTCAATCATGTGTTACACCATCCCAAACCATCATAGGAATACAACTTGAGGTTGGTTTTGTATAAATTAATGGGCCAACATTGATATTTACACCCATCCCATAATTATAGAATTTATGATGGAAATTTTTGAATCGAGGCTACAAATGTTTCTTATAAATGATTTGGATTGAATACTCAATCCTATGTCACACCATCCCAAACGATCATAGGAATACAACTTGAGGTTGGTTTTGTATAAATTAATGGGCCAACATTGATATTCACAACCATCCCATAATTATATAATTTATGATGGAAATTTTTGAATTTCAAGGCTACAAATGTGTCTTAGAAATTATTTGGATTAAGTACTCAATCATATGTTACACCATCCCAAACCAACATAGGAATACAACTTGAGGTTGGTTTTATATAAATTAATGGGCCAACATTGATATTCACACCCACCCCTTAACAATAGAATTTATGACGGAAATTTTTGAATCTCAAGGCAACTAGTGCAAGTAATCAAATATCATTAGAAATCAAAATCCACACTAAAATCAATGCATCTAGTTCGATAAATAAAATAGGATTATAAATCACCATCTACACTGAAATCAATGCATCTATTGCAATAAATATTCTTCCTCTCTCTCCCCCTCCATATATATCTATATGTCCCTCCATATCTCCTTTGTCTCTTTATCTCACCCCCACAAACACACACACTATCTCACTCCATATTTATCAATCTCTTTGTCCTTCCCTCCTTGTCTCCATCTATCTCTTCATTCTCTTCACCTTCCATCCGTATCTCTATCTCCATTTGTATCTCTATATCAAACATAAAACATACACTCTCTTTCTCAAATCTATCTATCTATCACCCCCTCCTCCTCTCCCTCCCTCTCTCTCTTCCCCTTCCCGCCCTCTCCCCTGCTTCTATATCTCTTCCCTCCTACTATCCTCTCTCCCTCTCTATCCATATTCCTTATCACTCCCCCTCTCTCTCTATATATTTCACTCTCTATGTATTTATTCTACCTCCATCTCTCTCCCCCTATGTCTCCATCTCTCTTTCCATACCTCTCTCCACTCTCTCTCTTCCTTTCTCTCCCACCACTCTCTCTCTCTATCTTCACCTTCCAAATTTGTTAATATATGCCTCTCTCTCTCCTCCTCTCCTCCCTTCTCTCCATCTCTCCTTATTTGTCTCTTTATCTCACCCCCAAACATACACACTCTCTCTCCATATCTCCCTTGTCACTTCCTCTCTCTCTCCACTTGTCACTCTCTATGTATTTCTTCTTCCCTCCCTCTCTCCTCCTCTCTCTCAAGACACCTCTCTTTTCCTTCTCTCTCTCCCTTTGTCTCCTACCTTCCTCTCTCTTCCACCATCACCTACTCTCTCTCTCTCTCATTCCCCTACAATCCTCTCACTTCCCCCTCTCTCTCATGTCCTCTCCCTTGTCCTTCATCTCTCTCCATTTCTCCTTTGCCTCCCTCTATCTTCACCTCTCTATCTGTGTGTGTGTGTGTGTGTGTGTCCCTCCCTCTCTTTTCCATTCAATCATCTCTCTCTCTGTCTCTTCCCCCATCACTCTTTCTCTCTCTCCAACAAGGTTACTATATCCCTCCCTTTCTTATTCTCTTTCCTTCTCTCCCCCCTTGTCTTCGTCAATATTTCTATGTATTTGTATCTCACCCCTAAACATATATACTTTCTCTCCATCTCTCCTTGTCACTCCATCTCTCTCCACTTCTCACTCTCTATGTATTTCTTCCTCTCTCCCTCTCTCCTCCTCTCATCCTTCCTCTCTCTCCCTTTCTATCATACCTCCCTTTCCTCTCTCTCTCTCTCCAATCCTTTCTCCTTCTCCATCCCTCTCTCATTCTTTCTCTCTCTCTCTCCCACCTCCATATTTATGTCACCCTCTCCCTCTCTTACCCTTCTCTACCTCTCTCACTCCTCTCCCTCTCCCTCTCTCTCTCTTCATTCCTCCTCTCCCTTCTTCTTTAGTTTATCTCCATCTCTCCTTTGTCACACCCGCTATTTCTCCACCTCTATCATATGTTTTTGTTCTTCCCTCCCATATATATAATACTATAACAAATTTTATATTACATTAATATAAGGTTATTAAATTTAATAATATTAATATTATAATATATTAATATGAATATTAGATTTAATAATAATAATAATAATAATATTTTAATATTAATGTTACAATTAATAATGTTTTTTTTGCATGTTATTATTATTAATTTGGTCCATAACTTTCATATATAATTAGATGTTGATTTCTACTCCTGTTTGATATATGTTTATTTATTTACATTACCATTTTATACCTCTTTTATAAATATAGTATTGATAATAATTTGTCCCATGGTATTAATAATCATTTGTCCCATGGTATTTGGCCCATGGTATTTAGCTCAAGGTATAAATAATAAATTGTCCCGTGGTATTTGGCCCATAAGATTCACCTAATTTTTTTTAGTTTTTGTAAATATAAAGAGGTTTATGGAGTAAATATAAAAAGAGGTTTTATTTATTTACCATACCTCTAGTTATTTATATTTTTATTTATTTACCATACCTCCCGAGTAAGTAGGAAAAAAAAAAAGTTTTATTTATTTACCATATCTTTTTTTTAGTGTCCTTAAAACTCTTCATATTTTAAATTTATATTGTTTAAATTTATTTTTAATTGTTTATTTATATGGTTGTGTAATTTATTCTTTAAGCCGACATTATTTGGATTTTTTTATTTTTATTTTTATTTATTTTTATTTTTTTCTGGGCTTCCGACATACTTACTTATCGGGGCCATACTGGCTATAGAATGCGCCTCTAGGCACAATGATATAAAAATAAAATTTTGATACATATTACATTAAAAATTAAATTGACAAAAATGTAAAACATGTCAAAGAAAAATGCCATGAGCATAGCTATATGTATTATGAGTGTTCTAATAGAATTAAAATAAAACATTTTTTATAAATGAAGACTTTAAATTTATACCTAATATAAATAATGTTGTAAAGAGATAGCATAGATCCGTCTTAAATCAAAATCAATTTCTCAAGATGCAATTCTCTTTTTGAATGTGAAATTTAAGGAAATTTGATCTCTCTTTACAATTAAGAATTAGGAATTAAGATGAATCTATGTTAATATTATATAGAATAGTGTATATAATATTGCAAAAAAACTTTAAAAATTAAACATTTCTTTACAGTTTTTTTTGGGACTTTTTTAATTATAAATTTAAAAGGCTTTGTATTACCAAAAAATACTCATAAATTACATAGCTGTTCTAACCATATCACAAAGAAGATTTATGTTAACTACTATAGATGTTGGATAATTCATACTTCTTTATTAATTAAAAATTATAAAATATAAAAAAACTGTCCTCCAGATCACAAAATACTAAAGGTCAGAGGTATCGGCGAACTATTATAAAGCATAACATAATACAATGCATAGCTAAGATAAAAAAACACCATTAAGAATTATAGGAAGAGATGGAAGCAGGGTCCTTGGGACTTCATCCTGGAGGAGCAGCAATGTCTGAATCACAATGCAGGTGTCCTTCCAAATGATTCAATCTTGATTCAAGCCTTTCCATGTAAAGGGTTGGTTCCATAACAATCTCTTGATGTCTTCCAGAGAAGAAAATGTGTTGTACCTTTCTACTTGTTTGTATTTCAGTGCTAAACCAAACAGAGTCTTCATCTACTAGTAAAGAGAAACCAAATTGAGATATTGCTTTTTCCATCCGCTGGTATGACTAAGATTCAAAAACCAACAAGAGACCTCATCTAGAATATTGTAATTGGAGTACGAGTGTATCTCCTCTCTCGCTTGAGTTTCCATATTCCTAATTTCTCGCCTTTGCTTTGGGGGGACTACATTAAAATATATAGTGGTTGAGTCCTGAGTGAAGAGTCAAGCCCTTCGTTGACCTAGTGGATTGTTTCCACCTCCACTCCTTCTACACTTGATGCATTATTTAGGTGGATTGGCAGATAAGAGGGGATCACACTTTTAAAAAAAACTAAAACAACCACAATCGAGGAAGTGGTAAGGGAAGGACCTAGACTAAACAAAACCAGAATATAGACCCAAAAATATCCCAACGTTGTCACAGTAGGACATAAGCCAAATTATTCCATACAGAGGAGCCTCATACGCAAACACCCCATGACTGTCTCCACTCTCTAATGAGCTTGCTACAACCTGAGCTAATTGTCAGGAAAAAAAACCCAAACCCCACAATGTAAAAAACATTCAATAATTGCACTATATTAAATAAAACCAAGAGGGTGCAAGAAGATTGACCCATGGAAAAAAAATCGACATGAGAGGTCCCTTACCTAGAATAAACATTGTTACAGATTTATTTCCCCAAGAAATACTAGACCCAAGATCCAACATGAACATAAACACCAGAAACATAATTGGACAGACAGTGACTAAGCTAACATAACCATGAAAAATACTAATATTTGCAAAGCAAGTCATGGGGGTTGAAACAAGCATGTCAGTGTTTGTAAGAACAATTCAACGCCAAAACTGACTTCCATGACCAAGCTTCAGAACCAGTATTTGATTGTCCTATATGTAGTTGGATTTCTTTTCCCCATCAAATTCAAATGAAAATTATGCTCCCCAAGCTTGTTAGCAAGCATCTCGACTTGCAAATCTCCCACCACAGTAAAGCAAAGAGTAACATACCCAGATAACCTCACATGGGAATGAAGGGAGTTAGGAACTTTTTAAGCAAATTACCCATGGGTAACTATCCAAATCACTATTCAAGATTCCTCATTAATAATTATATATAATATTCATTAGTTCATAGAGTAACTTTAGTAGAGGAATAGTAAGTTTCATAACCATTAACAACCACTGTTGTAGTATATTAACGTAAACTATATCATGTAACCATGCATTCATTTCATGATTCCTTTAGCCATATTAATTAATCACATACTTGACATTATCAACGTCAAATCATGCAAGGAATGTACATCACCAAAATGACACAATAATAAATCACATCATTGAACACCGATATACCATGGAAACCCTGTAGGGTGAAAACCAACAAACATGTAATTTATTATTAAACGCTTGTGAGGGTGTTCACCCCTCACTCAATGGATCATAAAGGAGTCCATCCCTTAACCATTGTGTTAAAATATTATAGGGAATGTCATTTAAATATGAAATACTTAGCTAAAAGCCATTACAATCATTATGATAGCATTTACCCACTAATCTTCAATCTTCATATCTTTGTAGCATGGTTTTTCCAACAATGGACCATCCTGTAGTCTGCACTCATCTACATGGACCATTAATTATTTACCTACCACCATGTTAAGAATAATATATCCTTTGCAAAAGTCACCATCATTTCCTACTATTGTTGTCTTCAAAATACATTGGTTTCAATATTACATAATGTATTAATCAACCCATTCATAAATCTATACTAGTGATGCTTCTCCATCTATTCATGTGCATTCATGACATGCAAGAAAAATATCAAGACATGCTTCCTTTAACAACAATGCATATTTGTTAGTTATAAACAATCACATTAAATAATATTTCCCTCACATAAGCACACATTCTTGCAAGGAAAATAGCTACAATTGCTAAACATTTCTTTAAAATAAACTAATACATTAGTTATGATCTTCGTGCATGTGAATTACATAAAGTTTATCAAAATAAGTAACCCTTCATCTATTAAATTTGGTGCATGAAAATATGTGAAGAAAGCTAACACAACGAATGTTGTTCCTATGCATGCAAATGCATATGCTTTCCAAAAGCGTCTTCCCCAAAAGAATGCTTAACACAATAGAGCATGCAAACACATGTTTACTTTTCAAGGAAATTTAGCATTATAAGGCATGAAAAACAATGTTTTATTTTCCATAAAACTAATGCAATAAAAAATAAAAATACGTGTTTTCTTTTCCAAATATTATACCAATATTACCCATATATATGTATTCCAAGGAAACCAACACATTACTATGGTTTTTGCGCATGTAAGTCGTCTTCTTTCCAAAATAATCATTTCCAATGTAGGCTAATACAACATGTTATCTTTTCCCACATACAAATGCATATTCTTTCCAATGAAAAATAATACAAATATTGCATGCATATACATGATCTTCTTCCAAAAAAAACTAACATAATAGTTCTGATAGCATAAAGTGATCACATATAAATTTTCCTAAATAAACTTAGGTCAATATTTCTTCTATCCATGCAAACAACATATCTCTATAACACAATGGTTATTCTTTGTGCATGCAAGAGCTTATCATAATAGCTCTTCCTTAATATACACAACATATATTCCCTTCTTATAATTCGACCATCATTAACTATTGTTTTCATGTAAACAAATACATACTTCTTTTTCAAAAGGAAGTTAATATAAAATAGGTTCTTGTCTTTCTATATTCAGTTTCTCATGCTTCCCTTTCAAGAAATTATCATAGATAGCCATATTTTATGCATAAATACTAGGCAACAATAACATGGTTAACTTAACCTTTTATGCACCTAAATAGGGAAATTAACACAATTCATCTAGCGAGATAATATTTTCAAGAAATTAAAGATTAACATAGTAACTTTCTCTACACAAAACATATTTTCTATATCGCAGTGACTACCTTATTGGTGCATACATCATGTGTTTTCCCTAACACAATGAACTTTACTTCAACACACATAATCTTTTAAAGAAAAAATTATGTTTGAAAATCCCTATCATAAAAGCCAATCTTTTCATACACGCAACTTTTATAAAAAGAAACTATCTTAATGAATGTTGTTTCCGTGTATATAAAACGTGCATATTCTTCAGGAAATTTAGTAATGATTATCCACGTGCATAGAAGCACATGTTCCATTCAAGAAACTAAAAACAATCTTATATTCTTACAAGAGAATCTAGATCATTAGCTATTTGTATCATGCATGCAATGCATATTTATTTCACAAAAAGCTTCAAAAAATAACTATTATCACAATTCATTTAAGCATATATTCCTAGAATTGTACATGGATATCTTGACTATTTAGCAATAATTTCATGAAATTTATTCCAAGAAAATTATAAAACTACTCATATTTTAACACACAAGATTGACATGTAACCTTTCTAAGATAAACTATGGATTTACTTGACTTTTATGTGAAAATATTTCACACATTATTTTCCTAAGAACATAACATCGTTAAAATCCTCTATATGCAGAATATATGTATACACTCCCTTTCTTGGGGGGAAGTAATGTGGTAAATCTTCTATATGCATAATATATATAAACTCTCTTTTTTTTTCTTCAGAAAATAATATAGTAAATCCTCTATATCCATAATATATGTGTAAACTTTAGTTTTTGGGAAAATAATGTAGTAATTTATCTTTTGAAAAGATGTGCAAATAAACATGTGTTTTTCCTCACTGCATACACATATTTTTCCTCATTGCACGCACGCACACACACACACACACACACACACACACACACATATATTTTATGAAATCTTTCAAAAGATAACTAAATAGCTATACATATATTTTTCCTAAATAACTAAATAACTAAATAATTGTAAATACGGTTATTTACATATATTATATATATTTTCTATGAAATATTTCAAAGGATAGCTAAATAATCGTACATATATATTTTTCCTCCGAGAAGGTGAGAAATTTAATTGTCTTTTCCATGGTAGAATCCTTGCCTCCATCACCTTCAACGTGAAGCTAAATTTCGAGCCATGTGGTGTGCTCGGAAACATCGCTCTTCCAAACCTTTTAGTATAACACGAGAGCAAACAAGCTCTAGAAGAAGAAAGAAAATCATGTTTTCGGCACCCATGGAAGGGAACGTGCCCAACTCTTATTGATTTATAGCCAGAAGGCAGGAAAGCGAAAAAAATATAGCATCTTGTCCAACTCTTATTAATCTATAGCCAGAAGGCAGGCGAGCGAAAAAAGTATAGCAACATGTCCAACTCTTATTATTCTATAGCCAGAAGGCAGGCGAGCAAAAAATTATAGCATCATGGTAGCAAATATAGAGCCCCCAATCCATGGTAAAATAAAAAAGGAATGGAAGTTGCCAAGAATTGCCATGAATTCGTTTTAATGTTAGCTGGTTCGTGATGAGAACGTATATATATATATGTGTGTGTGTGTGTGTGTGTATGCCAAATTTTAATATTTTAATTTCGTAACTGTTAGGAGTTTTACGACAATTTCAATAGGGATATTACATACTCCCCCTATTAAAGGAAAACATCGTCCTTCGTGTTAACCTCTCGCTAAAAATTGACTTTCACTCATGATATAACAATGTAAACAACCCAAAAGGGAATCCTTCTCCTTAAAAATGAAGGATTTCCAAGAAATACCAATAATTCAAAAGCAATAATGTTTTATCAATAAGAAAATGTATTTATAGCTACAAAATTATGTAAGCTCTACTTCTATCATTTAGCCATTATTCAATTCATAGAAATAAAGGAAAATATTTATACCAACTTACCATTACTTACTAGTTTCTCATGGACGTCATGATCACTCTTACGCAAGCACTCTAAAAATGGTTGGAAAACCCATCAACATTCCATGGCAAGTACCCTGTAATGTATGACTGACAAATTCAGTCACATTAGTCATACCATTTTCAAAACTATCAATCATTCATGCAATTTCAAGTGATATTTTAGTCACAATACTCTTCCTAGTGTTCAGAGAGCACCAACTCTCTATTCATCAAAATGATAAATCATTTTACCACGTGTATAGTCTTAGCTCTTGCTAAAGACATCACACAGTACTTCTAAAAGTAATTTGAGAGCACCTAGCTCTCTAATCATACAAATGGTAAATCAATGCACCAAGTGAATATTGTCCTAGCCTCTGCTAAGACATTCAAAAGATTAATAATACAATATACATAAAATATTTACACAATTATATAGAAAATTATTTTTAACATAACATATAACTCATTATTTATTTATTTTAGCCATGATAACCACAATAGGCTAAATAACACTCCTCCCAACAAATGGGAACTGATTTCCATAACCATATCGAGTCATTTTTTCGCCATCCCAGACGGTTCCTTGATAGAGACCATACCAAGTCGATGTAAGATTCGGAAAACCCGGCTTAAGAATTCAATGACCACGAGGGTCCAATATAGTATTCCTCTTGTAAACATCTGCTATTCTATGTGGTCCATCGCAGGAATTTTGGGCCTCCTCCATGAGCTCCAAAAAATCAACGGTGCCTGCATGATTTTCCCCTCTTCACTCATATCGACCAACCCTTTTCCCTTACTGAGATCATCTATCTCTAGGAGAGGAAAGCTGAAGCAAGAACCATCACTTCTGATGGGAAACCACCATCAGCAATTCCTTCTAGCCTTTCCATGACTCTTCATAACTACGGCATGTTAAATTTCTCTTTTAGCACTCTTTTCCCTGAAGTTACATAATGAACCATACTCACATTATTCATCAGAAAAATATGAAAAGCTTTTATGTATATCATACATCATGCCAGCCCCTCGACACTTGAATCACAATACGGATTGGTAGGAGCATAGCCCATTATACATTATGATTTTCAAATAACATAATTATATACCATCATAACATTATACTATCATTTATGGTTTTTAAATTACTTCTTTGCAACATTTTACTTTCACCGGTTTTCTTTACGCCATTAAGCTACCCATACTTAATCTCATCAACAACACTAGTCATAAATATGCATTGTTTAAACAAGTATTCACTATCACAATTATTTTGGTTTCATGCATACAATTTTGTAATGGATAAGGTATATACAAATATTCATTAATGTGTATATGTTAATAATAGTTAGGGTAACAATCCCATTTTAATTTCATAGTGTATTGTTACCAATAGATTGGTACATGAAGTAACTATCATAGTCACTTGTCTATATTTGTCGATAATCTTAAATCAAATCCAGGGTTCATGTAAATAAATTTCATTATTTTGTCATGCAATACTAACTAATCATCCATGAAAATATTGAATCAACAACTAGCAATTACATTTCAGTCTTTCATTATTATTGTTTATTTATTTTATCTGAGGTACTTCTAATGTCGCTTCAAACACTATCGTCATATTAGAGACATTCCTGTACGCATTCATGCATTAGTTTCTAGTTCGATCCACTACACATTTATCATGTGTAGTTCATAGTAGCTGTAGTTATGTTCATTAAATGTATCAATGTCTCTCATATATGCAAAAGGATCATAGTCAAATCTCACTTTCACTAGTAGGTACTCAGGTTATTTCATAAGTGAAACAAATGTTTGTTAGCTCTTTATCCTTCCAATAGAATTCAAATGTCATGAACATAGTGTTGCAAAAGAGTATATTACCTTACTACTCTTCAATGTTATTATAAGCCATAGAATCACACATGTCATATCAAAATTTGTCTTCTCCTATCAATATGTACATTTTTAGGAGGTCATACCTGAGTTGATGCCCACTAGTAGCATACCTCGATTTTACTTTCCTCTTAACAATTCCCAAAGGCACCAATGCAACAACCTTTAGCTCTCCCTTCACCACTTGTAACATACCTAGATAACCTCACATGGAAATGTAGGTAGTTATAAATTTTTTATACAAATTAATCACGGGTATCTATCCAAATCACTATTCAAGGTTCCTCATTAATCATTAGATAGAATATGCATGGGGTTCTCAGAAATCTTTAGTAACCTCATGGAAATGTAAATTAGTTATAAAAAATTTATACAAATTAATCACAAGAATTATCTATCAAATCACTATTCAAGGTTCCTCATTAATCATTAGATAGAATATGCATGAGTTCATAGAAGTAACTTTAGTAGAGAGGAATAGTAAGTTGCATATTCATTAACAACCATTGTTGCGGGTATATTTATATAAATTTGTATGATGTAACCACCATTCATTTCATGATAACTTTAACGGGATTAATTACTCACACACTTGACATTATCAACATCACATCATGAAAGGAATAGCATCATCAAGCCGACACAATAAACAATCGCATCATTCAACATAGATATACCATGGAAACCCTAGGGTGAAAACCAACAAACTTTTAATTTATTTATTACTAAATTCTCGTGAGGGGTGTTCACCCCTCACTAAATGGATCATAAGGGAGTCCATCCATGTATTGTGTTAAAATATTACAATTAATCACACTAGAAGAAAAAAGGACATTAGTGAGGGTCATGCTTGTGACGGACCTTTGGAGGTTAAGTCACAGATATTTCCACATATATGGTGACGATTAACACAAGCATCACCATAAATGTATATAGTGATGGTCCTTTAAGGTTCGTCACCAAAGCCATTTTCAATGACACTTTTGGTGAGGGCATTGTTAAGGTCCATCATTAATTCTCTCTTTGATGAAACTTCTAGTAGCCAGACTTTTAATGACCCTCACCAATGCTCTTTTTGTTACTTTTGGTGAGAAGCGGTCAAAAAAATATTCGTCACCATTGATCATTCCAATGAGTTTTGATGACGCTATATACTTATTAATATTTTTTCAAAAGATAATGATTTAAGGCCATTATTATGGAGTATTTTTTATGATATTTACAAGGAGCCATGGTGTTTAGAATCGGTCTAATTTTAGAATTAATTAGTGTGTATCATTTCCCTCAAGTAATCACTAATTGAATAGATTTTCCTATGAGTCAACACATGATTCATATCTATTAAGTTATTATCTATCAAATTCCCTTTAGATGAGGTTCCACTAGTGTGTGTAGGAAATATGTTATTTATTACATAATAAAGCTACGACAATTCTATTAATGAGAAAGACCTAGCACTCCTCAAATATAGACACACTTTAAATTAATGCTGTCACACACTAACATTTCTTAGCACCTTGCATGTCTTGGAACATCTTTTTACCTAGAACATCTTGTCCTTGGCCAGCACCCAAACACATGGTGGCATGCGCTAGCTGGCATGGAACTCTCTAGCAACGTGTTGTATGAATGTAGTCCCTACTGTGCCACAGAACACCTTGGTTGAATGCATTGACATATAGTAGCACTTGGCACGCAATGCCACACTTAGCATGTATTGGGACCTATTATTCTTGTGACTAGCATGCCCCTTTTGAAAAAGATAAAGTCCTGACTTATTAACCTCCTTATGTGTTCATTTCCTTACATTTTAGCTTGTTTCTTACTTTTGTTTCCTTGACACTTCTTCGACACATATTGACACCTTTGGCACCCTACCATCCTTAACACCAGCATGTATTGGAATATCTTAGCACACTATTTGGAACATATAGTGCTTTTATGCTAGAACTCCCTAGCACACTTTGGAACTTCTTTACATGCCTTAGTGTTCGCATGCCTTACCAATGGTGCCCCATACCTTATCCTCCCTCCTTGGCATGAAAACTAGCACTCATTAACACTGGTCCCTGGCACACGTTCCTCATATTCATTAACTTCCATAATTTGACTAGTTCTCCCTTAATGTTTTTGTCCTATTACTCCTTAACACTCCCTAAACATGCATTAGCACTCTAGCACACCTTAACACTCTTCAACATGCCATTACCTTCATAGCATGCATAACGAGTCCACTGACACATAGTGGCTCTTAGCACGTGTTGGTGCTTGGAAAGCCTTAATAGCATTTATGGAACATGTTGAGATGCCTTGCTACGATTTGGCATGGTTTGATATTAAATTTATTTAGAGATCAATTTTTAGAAGAAGTAGATGAGAAACAACAAGGCCCGGCACTTAGAATGCTAAATTTTCACTTAGCACCTATTGGCGCCTAGTGTTGGTGTGCCTAGCATGCCCCTCTTAGAAAAGGTAAATTGATGACTAAATTAACCCTCTTATGTATTCATTTCCTTGTAGTTTACAACATTTCTCCTTTTGTTGCCAGCAGTCCCTGGCATGCATTGACACACCCTTACACATCTTGGCACGCCTTATCACTTTGCACATCTTATCATAATGACATGCCTCGCACTATACGCACATCTTAGCATTCCCTAATAAGTCTTAGCATCATGTCCTCACATCGCCTTTATGTTTTTCACGACTTGGGAACCCAATCAAGTCCTTGGCCTCTTTTATGACTCATGTGAAAACATTGTTTGCTTCCAGCCACAACAACAATGATTTCACCTACTACAAATTACAGTTGTTAGCTTTTCACCTAAGAGGTGCCTATAATGCATCTTGTGCCACTCATTTCAATCTCAACTTGTCCCACTTAACTATTTACCAAGAGAAGGATCACATGATCTAGTCATGGCAATAAAAAAACTAAGCAACATAAACTTACACGGTATAATGTTATGTATGTTGAGTTCATATAAATAATATTAGAACATTAACTAAGAGTTTGCAGAACCACAGAGATTCACAAGGCACACAAGATATAAGCTAACACAGGTAGTGCCCCAAAACATGCACAACAATGTACAATATTCAATTATCTAGAATAGTTTAAAACATGAGCATGTAGCCAAGAAATTGTGCCACATCTCATATAAAAAAAAAATAACTAAAGGAAAAACAATGTTATTTCCTATAAAAAAGTGATCTCCCTTTGTCTAAAATGGCTATGTTGAGCCCCTTATAACAACCTTAGGCTTGCCTCACCTTAAATCCTATTGTAAACTTCTCCTAGCACACTTCGTCCTTCGCACATTTGAATTCACTAAACTCCCTTGCACACTTTTGGTGTTCCTTTCCACGCATTTTGACCTAGTTATCCCGCCAGTATACCCCACACCTCCCTAATAGCTCTAGTTCAACATACATTAACATTGTCAGGCATATTATTCGCTTATACCTTTTAATTCAGCTTTGCATGCCCTGACCCTCTAGCTATCATTGCCCTCACAACTAGCCACTTGCTTAATTTTCAACTTGAGACCTAGCAAGCCCTCTCTGACTTCTGAGCCAGTCAAGTTATAGTTACTACAACTAGACTATATAGTTGAATTTTGTGGCTTAGGGAGGTACTCCACAAGCCTAGTGAGATGGATTTGTGTGAGTTTGGTCTGAAAGCCTTTGTGGGAATAGGAAGTGAATAAAATGGGTTTTCAACCCAGAACGGGAGTTTAAAATATAAAAAAGAAAATTAAGAAAATTAATATTTCCTAAGGTCTAAAGTGGATAAAGCCCGTAAGTTCCTAGAGGTTCCTAAGAGGGTCTAGGAAAAATATTTAAAGGAGTCCTTAGGATGAAGGAAATAACATCAAGTGAGAAGAGGCTCATTTGATCAAGGGAAAAGAATACATGTAGTCCCTAAAGTGGCCATGATCATTGTCATGTATAACATTCATTAAGATGACTCAATATGCTTTGGCATGGTTTAATATTAAAGTTATTTGAGATCAGTTATTGGAAAGTAGAAAAATATGAGAGGAATGATTTGGCATGGGAATTCACTAACACTTGGCACTTGACTACTCATTTCCACCTGAGTGTTGGTGTGCATAGCATGCCCCTCTTGGAAAATGTAATTGATGACTTATTAACCCTATGATGTGTTCATTTCCTTGTATTTTAACTTGTTTCTCCTTTTTGTTTCCTTGATAGTCTGGAATGTATTTTCACACCATTAGGATATTGGCATGCCTTAGCACTTGACACATCTTAGCATATTTTGCATGCCTTTGAACTATCGCTTTATGTTAGCATTCCTAGCAGTGCCTTAGCACTCATGCCCTCACAAATATCCTTACATTTTCATGACTTGGGAACCCAATCAAGTCCTTAGCTACTCCGAGTTCATGGAGAAACATTGTTGTGCCGGCCATGTCGCTTGATCGGTACCTAGCCACAAGTAGATTGTGCCTTGTTCACCTAAGAACTTCTGTACCTCATCTTAAACAGTCATATCCCAAGTTGAACTTTTCCCACTTAAGAACTTAGCAAGACAAGGATCACATCTAGCCATAGCCATAAAACAACTAAGAAACATAGCTTACATAGGTAATATTTCACATGTATGTCTAGTTCATATAAGCAGGTAGAGAATTAGCGAGGTTTGCAAGAACCACATGATACACAAGACACACAAGATATAGGTCGGCACAAGTGATTTAACACTTATACATAAATGTACACAATATAGAATTGTCTAAATAGTTAAAAATAGGAACATTTGGCCAAAGTGTACTTACATGTCATATAAAAATAATAGATAAGGAAAAATATTGGTGTTCTAACACAAAGTCTCCTTATTTAAAATTTTAACATGCAAGGTCCCTTATAATGTTAGGCTAGCATCTTACAAATACTATTATGAACTTTTTTTTTTTTCTAACTGTCATCCTTAGCAGCACACTTTTAATTCACTCATACTCCTGCAACACACTCTTATTTGTTAATTTCCATGCATTTTTACCTATTTATCCCTTGTGATACCTCGACACTCATAGCACTCCACGAACATGCATTGACATTTGTCCGATAATGACTAACACACCTTTTCATTCCTTAAGAATTCCCTAAACCTTCCTAGTTATGATACCCTCACAGCACCCTTACTTAATTTTCAACTTGGGAACCCAGCCTAGGTCTATCGCTTGACTACCTAGGAGCTTTGCAAGTTGCCAGTCCCACTACAACTAAGACTATATTTGTTAAATTGTGTAACTCATGAGGTACACCACAAGCCTAATTGAGATGGGTTTGTGTGATTTTGACCACAAAATGTTTTGTGGGAAAATAACTAACGAAGAGAGAGTTTGGACCCAAGATGAGGTTTAAAATCTAAAAGAAAATTAAATAGTAAAATAATATTTCCTAAGTTCTCACCGTAGATAAAGTTCGTAAGTTCTAGGCGTTCTTAAGAAGCCTAGCTAGGAAAAGCTATTTAAGGATACCTTGTTATGAAGGCAAGAACATCAAGTGAGAAGGAGCTCATTTTATCAAGGAGGCTAGGAGAGATGTATAGTCCTAGTAGATACAGTTAGAGGTCTAAGTAAGCGTTGTTTGAGAGGAGGCCATGATCATCCATCACTAGTAAGATCATCATGTGAGGGTACACAAAGAATGTCACATGCCTTAATGGGTTCGAATGAGGCGGGATGGAATATTATTGGTTCTCTTAGGGTAGATAAAGCTCCAGAGAGGCAACTCATGAAATTTTGGCATGTGATTTCAATGGTGTTTCTTATGTCTACATCAGAATTTGAAATAGTAGAGAGGGTTGAGACCCTACCTTGTGTTGGTTACTAGGTTGTGGAGTGTGATAAATACCAACACAAATGGAGGAGGATCTACACTAGAATTTAGGAGCCAGAACATAAGTAGTCATAGGTGTAATATTGATGATAGCGTAGCTTGAGGGTCATAGATATCTAAAGTTCGAGTCAAGATTCGGTCAAATAAATGACTAGAATCTATGGATCCATATATGAGCTAGGTCGGAGTCTCTTATGGAGAAGAGTTTTCTTTTTTCTATGAGTGAATCTGGTTTGTTCTAAAGAAATTAGAATAGAAGTATAATCACATATTTAGGGAGAGGATTTTACCTAGCATGTTCAATCCATAAGGTATGTTATTAATACTATGATAAATATGCATATAAGAAGAGGGGTTGTGACCCTTAGAGAGGAGTTTATCTACGCAATATATCTTCCTAAATTTGGAAGATGGTTTGTAGAAGTATATTTAAGATATAAATTAGGGGACGGAGTCTAAAAATGGGCCTCCTAAGGAAATAATAAAATAATAATTAAAATAATAAAATAATATTTGATGACATCATCAAATTTTAGAGGAAAAATAGAAAAATACTTTTTCCGTCGTATTTTCCAACTTATCTCTGATTTTTTACTCAGAATTTCCAAACGGTAGTACTCGTTGGATGCAAAATTTAATTCCTCATCTAAGGGAGTACCCATGTTGCTCTTCGATGGACCCTATTACATGAAAAATGAAATACATCCAATGAGTACTCTTTTGCTCAAAATTTGAGTAAAAACTTTGGGAGATAAGTTGAAAATACAAGTTGAAAAAATTAGTTTTATTATTATTTAATATTTACACCCCTTTTTACTTAAAAAATGGTGAATCATCCCCCATGGTTGACATCATCATCTTAGATCCTATTAGTTGTCCTAAAGTTTATTTTGGTTGCTTACATTTTCTAAGGAGGCCCATTTTAGACCTCAAAACTACAATGGAAAATCAAAGGAAGAGGTGGAACTGAGTAGAAGATGGGCCAAATAAATATGCCATATGAGGAATGGAGTTGACATGAAGAGGAGTTGATTTTTTTGGTGCCATAGAGTTTTGAATGAGATATACGAACGACCTATGAACAATTAGTCAATGGAATATTAATGGATGATTTGTGACCCTAGTTGGGTCATCTACAAATTGAAAGGATGATAATATGAGTAGTTCAGATTTGTTCATAGATTGGACAACAAAATTGGTACACAAGAATAGTGATTTGAGAGGACTCAAATCACTATTAGGTGGCATATTTGAAGAGCCCTAGATGAGAACGAGTGTTGTGGGCACTATATCAATAAAAAAAATTGTGGTTGGAAAATTGATGGAAATCCAAGTACAATTAGAGGTTTGTTAGGTGATTTGTGAAAGGCTCTAAGTCCTATGCTGTGAAGGAAAACAAGATTGATAGAAGGGTAGGTGTATTGGGCCTAAGGACGTACCAAATTTGAAGGAATAAAAGAAGTAGCGATCCAAGTGGGCTAGCCAACTAGCCTGGTTCAACTGTGATTGTAGAGTATTGTGTCAATGGGAAGAAGGAAACCTCCATATCCTAGACTTGTCATCTTGGAGCAACAATATGGAAAAAGTGGGTAGACCAAGGTTGTGAACAACTAATCGAAAACTTTAATTTTGTAGACCTTAAAGGAAAAAGAGGTAGATGAGGGAAACTTTTTTGGTCGGGTTAGTAACATAAAGGAGTTTAGTTCTGTTATGAGGCATATTGAGGAGTTGCATAATGGGAGGAAGAAGGACCTACCAGGATGTGTTCAATACATGTCGATTGAAGAGGCTATGTGTGTCCACTATCAAAAATTGGGTCAAGTGTTGTCATATTTAAGGTATATTGGATTTGTCAAAGGACTAACATAGCCTTGAATTTATATTACTTGTATCGGTGTGATTATAAGGGCCATCATCCTCGGTACAAGAGCTCTAGCCTATTCTATTACAGTTTTTAATTTAACGAAGAAGGTTTGAAAAAGTAAAAAAATCATGTGCACACTAATTGATTCCCTGATGTTTGCGATTTCATTGTGAAAAGTTGATGTGTTGTGGTACTTGAGTGTGTTTGCATCAAGTATTCCTAGACCAAACCCAAATTCTTATGTGTCATTATAAATTCAATATATTCCTTGTTCACCTAAGAACTACATGTAACTCTATTATACTACTCATGTCCAATCTCAATTGATCCCAGGCAGTTACAATACAAGGCTCATCACATACAACTTTGGTCGTCGAACAACTAAGAAAAATAGTTTACATCTTGACATGCCATAACACCTAACATGTCTTAAATTCCTTGGAATTATGTGGCATGTATTAACATCCCCTACATTCATTGGCTTGTGATTTTGCTATTGCTAACAAATCATAGGACTTCCTAACACACCTTGGTATTTTAACATACCCTTGCATTTCCTAGCATATAACCTTGTCCCTCCCATATGCTACCTATAACTCATTGACCTCCCATATCACCTCTCTTATCCATTCATTTCCATGCATTTGATCTAGTGTTTCCTTGTGTTTACACGACTTGCTCCCTAACACTCCCTAGCATGCATTGGCACACACCCTGGCAGCACATATTGGGAATGCCACCACTGGGAACTCACAACATTCATTGGCACTACCTAGCACTGCCTTTCCTCTCTCCTTATCACACCTGAGCTCAATGAAAATCCCGATCACAAACTTTTATTCATTCATTTCCATGCATTTTACCTAGTGCTCCCTTGTGTTTCCATATCATTCCTTAACACCTCCTTGGCACGTGTTGGTACACCCTAACACCTAGGACAGCTCTTGGAATGTTTCCTAGCCTCTATCATGCCTTAACACTACCTAGCATATGTCAATCCCTCCTTAGCACACCACAAGTCCCCTCCCACTATTCAATCACAAACTCTTATTTGTTCATTTCCATGCATTTCTGACATAATGTTCCCTTGTGTTTCCACAGCACTCCTAGTTAACACTTCCTTGCATGTGTTGGCACATCTTGGTGAATCTGCCCTAACACACTATCATTCCTTATCACTTCCCAAGCATACCTTATCACACGCTGGAACCCTCGTTAAAACTCCTTGTACCATTATTCATTCATTTACATGCATTATGACATAGTGCTACCTTGTGTTTCTCTAGAACTCCCTAACACTCCCTTGGCACACATTAGCACACACACTGAACTTGGCTACAACTTGGAATGCTCCTGGAACTCTATCATGTGATTAACTAACATACCTTGTTACTCCTCCTTAGCATACATCTTTTCTGCCAACACTCCCTCAACACATGGCATATCTTGGCATGCACGGCACCTTGTCACTATAAGCACATATTAACTGCCTAACACTTCTTGAAATGCCATAGCATTCCCTAGTATGCCTTGTCACTCCCCCCTTGCCACGCCCTAACACTTGTGGGCACCCCAGCACACCCTCTTATTCATTATTTCAATTATTTTTGACTCGATGTTTATGTGTGATGGGGTGCATGTCTAGAAAAGAGTTCCTTTAAGATAATAAAAAATATGATCCCTTCCCTACGCTAAGTAATTGAAGATTCCTACTTGAATGACATTAGGAAACTACCATGATAGATTTTAAGAATGACATTTTTATGGTTTTTTATAGTGTGAGAATGGTAAATTGAGTGGTCAATAAGGTATATGAATGCTTAGAATACCTTCTCACTCCTCCTTAGCATGACAACTGGCACTCATTTCCACTCACGACACACCCTCATATTCATTCACTTCCATGTATTTTTACCTAGTGCTCCCTTTTTTGTCCTAGTACTCCTTGACACTCCTCAACATGCATTGGCACTCTACTTGGCACTTTTCGGCATGCCCCTACCACTTCCTGCTGTGCATAAAACTCCTCACACACATTGGCACTTGGCACATGTTAGCACATGGAAAATCTTAGCATGTTTGACATGCTTCATGAGATGACTTGGTATTCTTTGGCATGGTTTCATAATAAAGCTGTTGAGATCAATTATTGGAAAGTAGATGAGAATAAACAAAGGAATATTTGGCACATATAATGCACTAACACTTGGCACTTGGCACCTATTCGCACCTAGTGTTGGTGTGTACTAGAATACCCCCATGAAAAAGGTAAAGTAGCTTATTAACCCTCTTATGTGTTCATCTCTCTTTGTAGTTTTGTTGTTTCCTTCGTTGTTCCTTAAGCGTACGACAACATTGTCACACCCTTGCACATATTGGCATGCCTTAACACATGGAACATCTTAGCATGTTTGACATGCCTTCACAATATATGTCACATATTAGCATTCCCAAGCATGACTTGGCACTCATGCCTTCACACAACTAGCCTTACTTGGGAACCTTACATTCCACTGGAACACCTTGGCACTCCCACTTGTCACACACTCATAGATATTCTTAGTTTTGAAACTTGGGAACCCAGCAAGTCATTAGAAAGAAAAATTGTGCTCGGCAAGTCTCCTTTATACGAAATTAATCTTTCCACACCTTATCACAACCATAGACTACCCTCTTGAAATTATTATTTTGAACTTCTCTAAAACACTTCATCCTTGGGACACTTGGAATTCCCACTTTGACCTCCCTTAGCACACACTCTTATTCGTTCATTACCAATAATTTTTACCTAATTCTCCATTGTGTTCCCCGGGGAACTACTAACAATCCTCAACATGCATTGACATTTTCTGCCATGTGTTAGCACACTTTTGATTCCTTGCCATGCCTTAGCTTTCCTAACAACTTCTAGCACATGTTGGCACACCTAGCACCTAACACATCTTGGTCATGCCACCCTTGCCTCCTAGAATGACTTAGTGCTACACAGACCCTTACTTAATCTCATTAGCACACTTGGAACTTGCTAGCACTCACACCTGTCCACACTCTTATTCATTCCATTTCCATAGTTTTGACATAATTAACTCCCTTGTGTTCCCTATCACTCCCTAACACTCCTTAGCATGCATTGGCACAACCTAGCACTTGACAAATCTTGGGTATATTACCTCCTAGACTCTATCATGCCTTCAAACACATAATACCTTTTCACTCCCTCATTACTTTACGGAACTCGTTAACACTTCATTTCCATGCATTTGAAACTATTTCTCCCCTTGTTTTTCCTAGCACTTGGACCTAACACTCCTAGCATCGTTCGCACCACACCTTAGCACGCATGGCATATCTGGCATTACCTTATAGTTTCCTTGTCTTAACATACCTAACATGCCTTGGAATTTTCTAGCATGTGTTAATATTTCTGGCATTCTTTGCCACACCTTAGCACACCTAGTTGTCATGCACCCACATAGATAGCCTTACTTTTTTGTGACTTGGGAACCCAACCAATTCATTGGAAAAACAATGTTGTGCCCAACCCAAAATGTCCATTTATATAAAATTTATTTGAAAGCCAACCCCTTATTGTAACCATAGGATTCCACTCTACAAGTCCTAGTATGACCTTCTCCTAACACACTTTGTCAGCAGAGACACACAGAATTCATTGACACTCGTTGCTTTACACTCTTATTTGTTCATTTCCATGCATTTCACCTAGTTCTCCTTGTGATTCCCTAGCACTCCCTAACACTCTTCACCACACACCACCAAGGAAACATTAGCATGTACAGGAATGCCTCTTGTTGCAAAGCTGACATGCAACCTTTACCAGCTGACTGGGTTTGCCTCCCAAGCTGGAGGCAACAATTTGTCTAACGGTGAGGTATAGGTATTGTCCCTCACCCTCGCTCCACTTGCTGTTACTCATGCGAGACGCCTTCCACGTGTTTCTCGGGCCTGCTATCGGGGAGTATTGTATGAACCTTTTTAATTTAATTTATGAACCTTAATTAATTTTTAGCTTTGTGTATTAACTTTTATTAATTGTTTGATATGAACCTTGGTTAATGTTTAATGGTATTATGAACTTTTGCTAATTGTTTAGGTATGAACTTTATTTAATTTTTTAATAATATATAAACCTTTATTAATGGTTATAAATATGTAATTCAAAATATCTAAGTATGGTTTATTGTATAATAATGGATAAATGTATTTAGTTTTATCAATTTCTATGAAAGTTGTACCAATGAATATATTTATTTCATCTAAATACATAATTTACATGATTATATCAAATTAAGCTTTAAATAAAATAGTATTATTGGTTTTATATTTGATTAATAATCAAAGTAGTAAATCTCTTTGCAAAGAGCTCCCCTCCAAGTCATGCATAGTAGGGACTTTGAAGCCCTTTCTAGCTATAATAGAGTCCCACATGGCTTTGTAATAAGGTGAAGCGAAGAACACTAAATAGGATATCTTCATCATACTTCCATCTAGCAAAAGAATTTAAAATAAGATTCTTTACACAGTTACAAGACATGCCATATAACCCTTGATGATGGAGAGCTTGACCTTCACATTTTGTTTGTGACTCAGATTTCCTAATGGGGGAATGGTGAAGGGATTTGTGCTGTATATGGCAGCACTAATGAACATTAATTTTGGAGGAAAGAATGGAAAGGCTCCTTTTGGAGGACCAATGACTTTGGTAAATTGTGAGGAAACCAAATATGTATGATAGTCAATGTATCCATAATTCCATGTCTCTATTGAGATTTATTCGTCAGAAATACTCATATTGTCCCTTAACTTAGACATGATGCCACGTTTATGTACCCAAGCTCACGTAGTGGACGGAGATAACATAAAACCCCTACAATGTGCGCCATCTTAGAGCTCGAAGGTGTGACCGTGGATTGGAGATAAGATCAAAACCCCTGCCCAGCATCACCATCTTGGAGCTCGAAGGCGTGACCTGCAATAATGAGATGGCTTTCAAACTTAGCATTGTGGGAGTGGGCCTCGACGAGACAATATTATCTTTCATCTTCAACTACTGCAATTTATACTCCTCGCTTGTTTGAAAACGTTTTGACTCGCGAGATTATTGAAGCTCCAATATATGGTCAATGAAATCTAAATCCCTTGTCATTGAATCCTCTTGTGCATATCTAAATGTCAAAGATATCCATGATAAGAAGGATCATGGGAAAAGGTAGTAAACTTTGGACATTCAAAGAAGCTTGGATCAAGGTAGTTTGGCCCATGAATTTACGCTGATCTTGAATATCGAAGCGACAGCGACAAATAAATCGATATATTATTTTGAGTAGTGTTACGGGAGTTCTTGTGCAAGGAAACTCTTAATCTTGTTTTTCCCGGAGAGAAATTCAATGCTGTAAGTGGGAAACTCAATGGCAAAAAAAGACAATCTTGAAAAAATCATTGACCCCCACCTTGTTGGGATTATCAACTACAGTTCTCACAGCGATATTTATGAAGTACCAAAAATTTATTGGAAGAGATGGGCTTCGATAGGACTTCCATGGGAGATGTTACGTGGAACTTGGAATATGCATTTCAACTCCAAGGGAGATATCAAGAAAATGATCTAGATGAGAATAATACAAATCATATTTGCGAGATGTTCCTTTGCACTACCGGATCTAAGCCTTTTGGTCCAAGTTCGGTATGACTTCAAGTCTTTTACGAAATTTCTCGATTTATAGATTTCATTAATGATCATGTGTGTTCTTCGAGTTCTCCAACATCCTGAAGAGGATAGTTGTAAGAATTTACCTATTGTTTGGAACATGTTCTCCTTTAGTGGATATGACACATAGTGGATCCATACCTTGGTGCAGCAGGTTCCTTCTCGGGATGTTTGCACAAGATTCGGGGCAAAGTGAACACACAACAGTGATGGCTTTGGTTTGGGAGGAGAGCTACAAGTATGTAAGAGAAGAGATTAAGGGGCACATGCATTATGTTCTTTTTCGTTTACCAAAACTGAGACTTTTTATACTAGTGTTATTGGATGAGGTGTTGGTGGAAGTGGTGATGATTTAGAAGATGCACCATAGCGTTGTGTTCTCACAATTGGTGAATCCTGCGTGGGGAGTGATCACAAAACAAAGCTCCTTTTCCATATTTCCAAATTTAAGAAATTAGGACATGTAGAGAGAACATTGGTGAATGTGAAATGATTAGGTTCGTACTTGTTTTTTTGCATATCACATTAAAATCAGGTGCCTCCCTTGTAAAATCCTCTCTCGTATAATCGACCACCATTACAAACGATTACCACATTTGGTTTAGAAATTTAGTTATGTGGGTAGGGTGCCCCCTACATCGCATCTCCTATACGATAATTTGGTCACATGTTGTTTCTTCTGTAATCTGGTTCCTCTCTCTTAAGTCTCTATCTCTCATCCTCCTTCTCTCTCCCTTTTCTCTCCCTACCTCCTCTCTCTTCCCCAATGTCATGTGGAGCAAGAGTATAAGAGCCATTCTCATGAATGTGGGACACTCCGAACATAAACTTTTCTATAACGGTCATGAGATGCGGAGGTGTGGTGTGTGGGACTTTATCAAATGGGCATTCTCGAACTTAGAATTGTGTGACAACACTATGGTTTGAATTTGAAACTAGAGATTGAACATACATTTGGTTTAATTTTGTCAAAATTTTCATTAATAAATGTAAAGCAATGGCTAAAAAATACTAGAAATTAATAAATAGAGAAAACATGGCAGCAAGCAACGGTA
Source organism: Pinus albicaulis (assembly GCA_034641835.2). Lineage (NCBI taxonomy): Eukaryota > Viridiplantae > Streptophyta > Pinopsida > Pinales > Pinaceae > Pinus > Pinus albicaulis. The sequence goes on along the minus strand of CM076573.1, from coordinate 778,415,825 downwards.
CCTACAAAATTGTTACATTGAGACACAAAGAAATAAGCAATTATTGTGCACAAATAGAGATACTTGAAACTATGATCTTAAACCTAATCCATTTAACACCTAAACCTCTAAACCTAACTCATTTAACCCTAAAACCTTAAACTCTAGCGCTTAACCCTAATCCCTAAACCCTTAACCCCTAACCCCTTTAACCCCCTAAAACCCTAAATCCCTAACCCATTTGCCTTAACCCCTCGCTCTCTAAACCCTTGGCCCCCAAACCCCTTAAACCTAATTCGACCCTAACCCATTTAACCTAAACCCTTAAAATAACTTAACATTCAACACCCTAAACCCTAACCCCATTAATCCTAACCCCTAACCTAATATCATGTGCTAAATCCCTTCTAAACCTCACAAGCCTAACCCATTTAACCCTAAACCTAAACCTCTAACCCCTAACCCCCTTAAACCTAATTCCCAACCCTAACCCATTTAACCCCTTAAATATAAAATTCACAAACCCTAACCCATTAACCCCTAAACCCCTAAAACCCTAACCCATTTAACCCACTAAACCCTAAACATACTTTAAACCCCTAACCCTAATCCCTTAAACCCTATTTCCCGACCCTAACCCATTTAACCCTAAAGCCCTAGCATAACCCCCTACCTTAGCATTAACCCCTAACCTCTAAAATACTTAACTACTAAAATCTCTAACCTAAACCTCTAAACTCTTAACCATTTAACTCCTAAACCTAGGCTTCTCTAACCCCTTAAGCTCTAACCCCTTAACCCATTAACCCTAACCACTAGCCCCTAAAATTCTTAGCTGCTAAATCCTAACCCTTGAAGCCCAAATTCCAACCCCTAACCCATTTAACCCCCTAAAAATGTAACCCCATTAACGCCTAACCCAACCCCTAACCCTAAAATCCTTAATTTTAAATCCTAACCTAAACCTCTAAACGCCCAACCCATTTAACCCCGTAAACCCCTAAAACCTAACCCATTTAACCCCTAAACCATAAAACTTTAAACCCTTGAGCCCCTAAACCACTAACACTAAAACTTGTAACCCCTTAACCCTAAACCCTAAACGAGTCTTTTAACAACCCATAACCCATTAACCCCTCACCCCTAAGCCCTAAATTCCCCTTAACTGCTAAATCCCTAACCTAAGCTCCTAATCCCTAATCCCATAACACCTACTAACACTCATTATTCACCTAACCCCTAGCTGACACTAAAATCCCCCTAACCCTAAGCCCTAATCCCTAATCCCTTAACCACTAACTCATTATTCCCTAACCCCTAAATGCACCTATTACCACGGCACATTTTTGTCACTATCCACTACCAATCCCTCACCCCACATATTGTTAGAGGATTTTTCCGTGACACGTGAATGAGTGTCAAAATCTATAAATACCTTCTTTTTGCATCCTTCTACATAAGGACATGATTCTTCCTATTGAACATTTCCTCGAAAGCACTCAAAAACCTATGTTTTGGCATTGGCGTGGGTACCGGTTCACCCCTCGCGGCCAATGGGAAGATTTGCACTAGAAGAGCCGCACCGGCTAGTGCTTTGTCCACCTGTGTTGAGCCCGCACCGACATTTTTTGAATGTTTTTTAACAAATTAGGTGGAGGTTTCCTTTAACCACCTCATGAATGACTCATTGCAAGTGGTTAAATTCGATAAACTGATCTCTTCCTTTTGGAAATGGTTGATGGAACATTCTAAAGGGATATGACTCCCCCTCATTATAAGGATCCTAACTTCTCCTTCTCCCTCTATATAAACCGGCCTTCTCCCTTTACAAAAGCTAGCTGAACATATAGCCAAGAAGCTGAACTTGGAAAAGAGACATTATAGCTAAGTAATCGTTATAGAGAAGGTCGAACCAAGGAGGATCCTGTGGAGAGAGCCCCGTCTGAATTCCCGACGAGCTTTGTGAGATGTGCTCCGCTGGAACCCTGCTTGAGGAGATCACAACGTCGAAACCTGGTTGTACTCTTCCTTCTTTAAATTAATATACTCAACTATGATATTGTTTCCATCTCTATGTTATGTTTATTTAATGCATATGATTTAGTCTTCTTTGACTGACTTATAGTTAGGAATGTGAAGTAGTCTGTTGTGTATCGTCTTTGTTTCTTGTGTATGTGCAGGTATCCGGGTGTGAGAGCGAGAAGATCGTGACTTGTCGAATCAGGAGCGGGAGGCAACCATTCTTCCAGATGACACAACAGCGTATGACCTACGGTAAGTGATCTACCAAGTCTTTGTCCATTCTTAACTAGGAATTGATATCATAGCGTGTCTTGTTTGTGGCTAGACCCACTCTAGGGCTAGTGGGATCGCCTCTGTCCGCAGAGGGGATTTACCTCACCAACAAATTGGCGACTCCACTGGGGATTAGTGCGAGTTTGTCTTTTTTCTATTATATCTTCTTCTTGGTCTTTTCTTTCTTAGCTTGCCTTTCTAGATTGTTTTACTGAGTCTTAGGCCTCTGTTCAGCCCCAAAGGATCAGTTTTGACCTATGTTTTTCCAAATTTTCATCTTTTCATAGTTGGCTTGATTGGCGCGGTTTCTAGCCTAACAGTCACCCCCACTGGCGCGAGTTGCCAGTTTATCACTCGTGCCGTCCCCTGTCTGGCACATATTATAGCTAGACAGTCGTGCCAATTCCTTTAGGTGCTAGGGTTTCCCTTTTTTTGGATTTTTTTGTCCATCCTGGTGTCTTTGGGTGTTTTCTTGACTTGATTTGAATGCTTTGGGTTTGTTTGTGACTGTTTTTGGCCCTCTTCCTTTAGTTTTTTGTCCATTTCTTTCAGCATCATGGCTTTAGGGATTTCTAGTGCTTTGACATGCTAAGCCTCCTGTTGGAGTTTGGGTCTTTTGTTTCGTGGTCACCTTCGTTATTTGCTTGATTGCATTCAGCTCCCTGGATCCGTTTTGAGTGGTTGCTTTTGGAGAAATGAGTCTTGAGTGGTTGCTTTCATTCAGTTTTGCTTCCTATCACTCCAAGCATAGCTCACATTTCTTGTATGGGTCTGTTTTGACATCTTTCTTAGATTTGAGAGATTGTGACATTGGTTTGAGTTCTTGTCTTGTTGGCTTTTGAGTTGTTTGAGTTGCTTTGTTTCGACTCTTGCTTTGGCATTCTCTAACTAGTGTGAAGATTCATTTTTCATGTTATTTAGTGTGATGTTTGCTCTATTACATTGAAAAAATCAAAAATATAGTTTGTGCTTGCATTTTTTTTTTGCAACGTAGGATTGGAAAATCTTTTGCATAACTAGCATTCAACATTCTAGGAAAGATTTTTCATTCTCATTAGTGTGCATCAGGTTTTGTGGTGAATACTTCTGTGTGTTCTCATTATTTTCTATCGCTTGAAATTCCTTACCTTCTCGTAGATAGCTCTTCATTGAACGAAATGGTATTCTATGGCATGTAGCTTGCATTCAGGAATTTGTGAGATCCAACATTCGGTAGGACCTTGGAATTAAAACATAAATAAAATATCAACTTAAAATTTATTCAATTAACCTAAGGCAACATTGAAACTTAATGAAAAATTTAGTGGTCTAATTTAGAGACGTGTTCTGGCGTCTTAAAACCTAGCAACTGTCGCTCGCCATCTGGCTTCAGACAGTGCTAGTATGGACTTGTGCTCCCCGTACCATCGAGTATATAAATAGAGACCCCTATAGGTTGCAATCCTTTTATCCGTAGGAAGCCAAGTATGCCGCCTTGTAACCGTGATACACTGAACATAGCATTCGGGGAGACTACCTGCACGTACGTCAAGTCCTTGATTGATTCTTCTTTCATTTTACAACCAAGGTGTATATGGCAGTTCAAAGGAACTCGGTACACCCTTTTACCTAGACTACTTGAGCAGTCATTTTTTATCTTTACTAACTCCATAAACTTGAAAAGATAATCGAGCACTTGTCCTTTCGCGCTCACTTAAAACTAAAAGAAACTAGAGTCATCTTTACCTATTTCTTGACTCTTAAAACATGAAACAACAAAATTTTGTTTCAATGTGGTAAAATAAACTACCTACGATTACACGCCCATTAAAGATTGATTACTTGGCCTGTATTTGTTTGCCTTGGTTTTGATCCAAGTGTCTTCATTTTCGATCTTTTTCTCTTTTCTGGTGTGCTACAGTAATAGTGGTGGAACCATTAGTTTTGTCTACTGGTAGTCCTTTCTCAAACGATTCATCTGAAACTTCATAGATCTCTGGGTCTAGTGAGCTTCAACAGCCCGTCATCCCGTCAGAGTATCCCTTTGGAGAACCAGTTGAGTTCCATTGGCCTCTTTCAAATGCTTGGTTTGGATTTGGGGTTGGGGAACATTTTCCCCCTCTTACATCGGGATCATTGTTTTTGGCTACTATCATACCTCCCAGCCGCCGTACTCTTTTGCAAGATCTTACGATGGATTCAGACATGGATTTGTCTGGTCCTAATGGTAGTGAGGGTATTCCAGTTTCTAATGAACAATACCAACTCTTCCCAGAAGACATCCAAACAGAACCTGCTCAATCTTCACCTTTGGTGTCGCTTCCAGCCAGGTATAGGTCTTTGGGTCAGATTATGGCCAGTATTGCCTCCATGGCAACATCAACTCCGTCAAGGGGTTTTGTCCTTCAATACTTAGGTATGTCTCCAACGACACCTATCTCGTCATCGACACCTTCTTTCACATCTATTCCCACTAGGCCCACTTTCTGTGTGGCTGCTTCGTCGCCAATTGTCACTGCACAGTCGTCAAGAGTTTCAACTACGGTAGAAACCTCGATTTCCATGGCAATCCCTGACAGCCTTTCCTTTGAGGAGTATCGGTTGGCTGTTCAGCAACAGAACTCTCAGACTTATTAGTCTCCTCAGGATCCTTATAGGTCTTATTTTTCTCATTATGGAGCAAACGATACCCCAATTTATTCACTTCCATTTCAGCATGATGAACAGGGTAACCCTATCTACTTGCCTGCTCCTGACGCTTATCATTTTCTTTCCAGTGTTATGCAACCCTCTAACCAACAAGGACAACCCTTTTAAGGACAACCTTCGGTTCAGCAAGGGTATGCGTACGACCAACAAGGACAACCCTTATAGAGACAACCTTCGGTCCAGCAAGGATTGTTTTACGACCCGCAAGGGCAGCCTTACAATCCTCAAGGTCAACCTTTGCCAGCATAGCCTGTGATCCAACTAGGGCAACCTCAAGGACCAGCTGGGCAGCTGGTATACTAACCTGGACCTTCATATGGTCCTGGGGAGAAAATTCATCCATCTCAACCTTTGGTGCAACCTCAATAGCCTTATCTTTTGATTAATCCAAATGTTGCACAGCTAGGGCCCTCTTATGGTCCTGCTCTAGTTCAACCTGTTTATCAGGCACAACCTAGCCCACCGCAGCCATCAGGCCAACCCACTCAACCGGGGCAACTTGGTGGCCCTCAACCATCAGGCCAAGCCGCTCAACCGGGGCAACTTGGTGGCCCTCAACCATCAGGCCAACTCGCTCAACTGGGGAAACCTAGTGGCCCTCATCAGTTAGGTCAACCTGCTCAGCCAAGCCAACCTGCATAGCCTATTCACCCTGCTTAGCCACCGCTCTACTCTATGTTGCAGCCAAATCAACCACTGCGCCCGCCGTATCCAGATCAGCAGGGATCCACTTATCAGCAGCCTATTCGACCCCAAGGCAGTTATTTTCCTCAAGGTCAATATCGACCTGTTTGCAACCCATCTCAGGGTCCTACTTATCACCCTCAACTGTCGAGCTTTACTTATACTCCGCAGCAGAATTCTTATGTTTCTCAATCGGGACCCTCGTATATTCATAATTAGTATTCCGGTTTTCAACCCCCGTATCCTGGTCCTAATCTGCCATATCAACCGAATTATCCAGTTTATACCCCTTATGGTCATAATCCCCCAGGACAGAACCATTGGGGGCAGATTTATACTCAACCAAGATGGAGTATGGGTACGGGTCCTTATCGAGGACCTGCTATGTTGTTTAATCCTCAATTACCTTTCCTCGCTACATTGGAGTTACCGGATGTGTCCAAATTGACAAATGATCCCATTCTTCATAATGCATATTGGCCTCCGGTCCCGACGAAGGTTATTGTTGATTGTCCCAAGTTTGGGGGCAAGTCTGGAGAAGACCCCGAAGATCACGTCATGACATACCATTTATGGTATTCTTCCATTTATTGGGTGGGGGTGGACAATTCCGTTCAGCTCCGTCTCTTCCAGCGCACTCTTACCAGAGCTGCTGCTAAGTGGTATATGGAACTACCACGTGGCATCTTTCAAGATTTCAATACTCTTTCTATGGCATTCCTGACTCATTTCTAGTTTCCGGTTCATTATGAAGCCGGGACGCATCTCCTCACATCCTTGAAACAGAACCAAGCTACCCATATCTCGAACCACATTCATGAATGGAGACAGCGTCGTCGTTTTATCAAGTTTGAAATTCCTGATCAACTTCTTACCCATTGGCTCAATACCTCTTTTTTATATCATATTGTGAAAGACATTGCCATGGGGGCACGTGTAACCGAGGAACAATCCATCGCTCGTGCCCAGTACCTTGATTTAGTGTACTCTCAATCAGGGATTTTTTACAACATATTGACTGAAGCTCCATGTCCTGGGACCTCTAAAGTGCCGACTACCCCATCATTCGACAGCGTTATTGGTTATGTATCTCAGACTTCATGTAAGTCTTCTAATGGGAAGAAGAAATCAAATTCTTCCAATAATTCTGCTCCTCAGGCTACCCCAGATTCTGGTAAAACCACGGAGGTAAATGCTGTTGAGGCCAATACTGCAGACAAAAATTCCAAGGGGAAAAATAAGGGCAGAGGCAAGGCCAAATCTGATGCCCCAAAACCAGAATTGTCTAAACCTCATGCTGATGATGGTTCATAGCGAAAGACGAAGTATCCCTGTCTGATTTGTGATGAGGACCACTACACTAAGGATTGTCCTAGACAATCTCAGGTTAGTCAACTACTCAAAGGTGCTAAGGGAACTCCGGCGGTCCTTAAAGAACCTTGCCCATCTCAGTAGACCCAGATGATCAAGCAACCTCCCCCATATGTGTTGTTTGGCTCTCAAGTTTTCATGATGAGTGGTTCTGCACCCATTTCCATCGCTACTCGGTTGAACGATTATGCCAGATCACGCCAAGTAGCAGGGAAATAGGTCATTGATGGTCCTCCTCCCCCACCTGCCTCTATTCCCCTTGAAATTGAAAGGCCCAGTGTTGAACCCGTTATACGACCACCTTCCAAAGGTGTTCTCCAGAAATATTCTTATAATCCTAACACTTGTGCTACTCAGCATTAAAGTATTGTTGATGATTTGGCATACGCGCCTTCCACGATGTCCGCATTAGAAGTGCTCCATAGTTGTCTGTCTCAATAGAAAGCGTTATTATCTATGATCGGCAAGATTGACCCTGCTGATTCTAGTCTTCTCTCTTTCGACTTAGAGAATTTCTTCCCCCGACTTCCACACCAAATTGCACTTTTCATACAAGTCGGTATCAACAGTCTCAACATTCATAGAGCCATAGTGGACGAAGGTGCATCTACTTGCGTCATGTCATCTTCTTGCTGGAAGACTATTGGCTCTCCAGCCCTTAATTCATCACCCAATTCCCTTGAGGCATTCGATGGAAGGGAATCAAAACCCTTAGGTGTTCTCGCTATCTTGTCGATTACATTGCAAGGAAAGATAGTCAACGTTGAAGTAGAAGTCATTGATGCCAAACTCAACTACAATATTCTACTCGGTCGCAGTTGGACTCGCGCTATGATGTGCATTCTGTCCACCCTCTTTCGATTTCTAAAGTTTCCACATGAGGGAAAAATTATTACAGTCGATCAATTGTATTTCTTTACCTTGTCTTTCGAGAACAACATGTAATATGTGGATCAAATTCCTAATCCCCCCTGACAGTATAGGGCCAGGTCTTTTCAAAGATCCCGCTCTCATGGGTATTTTTCCCCTTCCGCCACCGAATATCATTCGATTCAATATGATCTCTCGGTATGATGACCCTTGGATCGTCCCTTCACCTGAAGAGGTTGATTCATTTGGAGATTCAATGCTGCTTATTCCCATCGAGATCAAATATTGTGAGCTTACAACTGTATCTAATTCTCCCCCCCCTAAAGCTGCTCCTTTGAGCGTGTCTCTTGACGTGTATTCTAAATCCCCCTGGCTCGGCGGTGCGGATTCACCTGATCCTTTGAAAGAAGTGTTTCCATCCGAAGATGCTATCATGGAAACAATGTCTCTCTAGTATCTTCCATGGACAGATGGGCATCATCGTTCCTCGTTCATGCCTTGCCTCAGAGCCATGTCTAACTGTCTTGAGCGCTTCGCGTCCCAATTTCCTTCTCCGCCTCTTTAGATGCCCATTTTGACTCATGAGGTCTTTGCAGAAGGTAACTTGGGGAACATTACTCAAAAAATGCCTATCTACATTTCCATTAAGTTGGGGATTTTCGATACCATCCATGTGGGAGTCACTTGCTCTTCCGAGGAAGTCCAAGTGTACACTAGTTTCTTTCACGAATTCCGCGATGTTTTTGCTTGGTCTTATGAAGAAATGCCTGGAGTCGACCCTAGTATCGTGGTGCACGAGATTCCCACCTACCCAGGTGTGAATCCTGTTCGTCAGGGTCTTTGTCCCATGCATCCTCGAAAATATGCCGCTATCAAAGCTGAAGTTAAGAAACTTCTTAAAGCGGGTTTCATTTATCCAATTCCCCTGACTGAATAGGTTTCTAATATAGTTTCTGTAGATAAGAAGTAGGGCGCCATTCATGTTTGTGTTGATTATCATGATATCAATTGGGCCTATCCTAAGGATAATTATCCCACCCCATTTATCGATCAGATCATTGACGATTGTGCGGGGAGTAAAATCTTCTCCATTATGGACGGTTTTTTTGGCTATAACCAGATTAACATTCTCTCGTCTGATCAACACAAGACCTTTTTTATTTGTCCATGGGGAACATTCACATATAGGAAACTCCCGTTCGGCTTGAAGAATGCTGGAGCTACGTTCCATTATGCGATGTCATATGCTTTTTATGATTTTCGACATATTGTCCAACCATACCTGGATGACCTTCCGGCTCATTCAGCTGTGCGGAAAGACCACCCAGAACATCTTCATCAAATATTTCTTCATTGTAGATGCTACAATATTAGGCTCAACCTGCATAAATGCATCTTTTGCATTGACTCCGGTAGACTCTTAGGGATTATCATTGTAGAGCCCTAAAAATGTCTTTTCTTTTCACCAAATCCACTTCATTCCATTTATCCTTTATCATTTATAGGCCTAAAATATCAATAGGAATGATTAAAATCACTTTAATAATACATGCAATGACTGAATTATTATACTTTTGTGGTTTTGTTGTCATAGTGATTTTTTAGTAGACTTAGCTACAGAATGCAGTCATTCTGTAGCTAGTCGTATATTCCGTAGCCATATTTATGTTTAAACATGTTACAGGTGTCATTTTATGGAAAGACGTATATGGTTAGACTCCAGAACTCTTTTGCATCATTCCTTGTCCTCCACGAAGGCTGAGCAAAAATCTGAAAGTGGTTATGCACGTGGACAAAGCCAAAACCAAGAAGCAGACTTCTACAAGGATAAGGACTCTGCAGGTGTCTTTAGAAAAATATGAGTCCTCAACAGGAGTTCTAGTTTGATTTTAATTATAAAATACACCTATGCCTATTTCTACTCAATGACAGTTATGTATTTGCTTATAAAAATAACTCGGTGAACCGAGAAACAGTTAGTTGATGTTTTGTTGTTAGTTTTCAAAGACTGGGATACTCTGTTTCTGAGCGTTTTTCTTCTAATGAAAGAAGTATAACTTTGATGCATGATCTGAAGCAACATTAAAGATTTAAGGATTCGTGTGCCAATATGATGGTAGAGGGACCCTACTATCCGAAAGGCCTTTTGCATATTTTCTAGATAAGTGACCTTTAACTTTGTTTTGTTCTTAACTTAGGTAGTTTTCTGAGTTTATTCTCTTGCATCATGTTTTATGTCATGTACTTACTTCGAATATTACAGTCAATCTTGTTCTCATGAGCTGTTCCAATATATCACTAACACGTGAATGAGATCTAGCTGTAGTAATTTGAGTTAATTGTATTTTAATTTAGTTATGTTCATTGCATTTCAGTCCTGTTAGTTAATTGCATTTCAGTCCTGTTAATTAGATTTAAAATACCCTCATTATTTTATAAGTTTCTCTTGTTCTCAACTTCTTCTAACACATCACTATCATATGAACAAGAATTAGTTATATCATTTTGAGTTCTTGACTGTTCTACAATTATGTAAGAGATTCTCATAATTTTACAAACAACATTTTTCCCAAGTTGTTCCAAGAAATCTATAACCTTTGAATGAGGCTTAATAGTAACATTTTGAGTTGCAGAATGAGTTAATTCTAGTGTCATAAGTTATTTTAGCATAGGGTTCCTTACTATGTTGCAGATAATCTTTTCTCAAAATGTTCCAACAAATTTCTAACAACAAATAAGATTTTCTCTGTGATGTTTTAAGTTGTTGTTTACTAAAGAGAACCTCATTACATCAAACTAATCCTTTTCTCAGTTTGTTCCAACATACCTCTAATGAAATGAATTGGACTAAGTTTAATGTTATGAGTTACTTTTCTTATCAGCTTTACAATCTGTGGATTAGCATGTTCTGTTCTTGGTACCATTCATAGTTTAGAGTAGATTTTATTTTGTTTTAGTGTGATCAGTAACTTCTCTTTGCTAGCAATTTAGTTCTTTTCCCCTTATCATAAAAACACAAAAACCAAAAACACTAGAAAAACACTAAGCACAACGAAGTAAGAAGAAGATACCTAGGCACATATGGTGCACTTCACTTCAACAGTTTACTAACCCTGGTTGACAATTTATGATATCAATTTAGGAACACTAAGTTGAGTAGACAATCATATCTAAATATGGAATTTGCCTTGACCCTCTTAAGGTTGAGGCTATTGTCAATCTCCCCTCCCCGTCCTCGTTACACCAACTCCAGAGTCTCCAAGGGAAAGCCAATTTCCTACGTCGTTTCATCCCCAACTACGCTGAAGTAGCCAAAGGATTTACACGACTCTTAAAGAAGGATGTCCCTTTCTATTGGGATGATATTGCTTAGTAGTATTTTGATAGACTTAAGACGTTACTTGTCAACGCTCCGCTATTGCATCCTCTGAATTACCATCGTGATTTCACCCTCTACCTAGCTGTCGCCTTCAGTATGATCGCCATGGTATTGGTCTAAGATGATGATGACAGTAACGAACATGTCATTTACTACCTGTCTCACAACCTTCTCGACCCTGAAAAGTGTTACGCACATGTCGAGAAGTTAGCGTTGGCTGCAGTCCAGGCCGTCCAACATTTTCGTCATTACATTTTTTTACGCACGGTGCCCATGATTTCTAATTGTAACCCCATGACTTATATTTTGTCACGGCAATTGCTGGGGGGAAAATACTCGAAGTGGATTGTCATCCTCCAAGAGTTTTATTTGGAGTTCACTATGGCCAAATCAAAGAAATCACTTGTGTTCGCTAATTTGATTTGTTCTGTCCCCACCGACTCTGCTCCTTCTTCCTCTGAAGATCATGTTCTAGACGAAACTCTCTTCCTGATCAACACCCTTGACCCGTGGTACGGTGATATCATCGTGTACCTCCAAATGTCTACTTTCAGGTCGAAAGATACCCGACGCCACATTCGACATCAATCAAAAACTTATCACATCGTTGCAGATACCCTTTATCGTGTCGGAGTCGATTCTGTACTCCGCTGATGTCTAACCCTCGATGAAGTGAAGAAGGTTTTAAATGACTGCCACAGTGGCGCCTGTGGTGGTCACATGTCTGGTTATGCCACTGCACAGAAGATCCTTTGTGATGGCTACTTCTAGCCTTCTATTTTTAAATATTGCATCATTACAGTACGTAAATGCCATGCGTGCTAGATTTATCAATGCAAGATGCGTGCACCGCCTACTCCACTACACCCTGTCACTACCATTGGCCCTTTTGCAAAATGGGGCATATATTTTATGATGTGTAACCCTCGTTCGGACGGGGGGCATGCCTATATTATCGTTGCCATCAATTATTTTACGAAATAGGTCAAAGAAATTCCTACACTAGCTGCAGATGCTAAGACAGCGGCATAGTTCATATTCAATCACATTATTGCTCGGTTTGGTGTCCCTCAAGCCAACATCACAGATCATGGTTCTCATTTTCGAGATTGTATGATGGCAGAGCTGACTTCTAAGTTGGGTCTGCGTCACAACAGCTCAACGCATTACTATCCTCAAGCTCATGGCCAAGTTGAAGCTGTAAACAAGGTCCTTGTTACAATGCTTCAACGAACAATCGGGATCCACAAATCAAACTGGCATCTCATGTTGTTCTCAGCTCTATGGGATTACCAAACATCGATCAAGAATGTAACCGAGTTTACCCCATTTCAATTGGTATACGGTCTTGAAGCCATGCTTTCGATTGAATGTGAAATTCATTCACTGAAATTAGCTGTGGAATTACTACCTGATACTTCACCAGAAGAATAATGTCTCCTCTATTTAGAGATATTGGATGAAATTCGTCGCCTAGCTGCCTTGGTCATCGAAGCACAGAAGAAGCGAGTCAAAGCCCATTTTGACCAATCAGTTTCTCCTCATTCTTTCATCGAAGGCGATCTCGTTCTTCTATACAACCAAGCTCACGACAAGCTGGGGGCAGGCAAATTCCAACCCATGTGGCATGGGCCCTACATTGTCAAACACGTGTTACAAAATGGGGCTTATGAGCTTATTGACTATGAAGGTTGTCCTTTATCGCAGCCCAGAAATAGGTTGTATCTAAAAAAATATTATGCTTGAATTATTCACGCGTGATATGTGTACATAGGTGATTGTTTTCATTTTGTGTGCATTCTTTGGTTTGATGTTCTTTGTGAGCTTTTTTCTGCTTATTGGGTCTTGTTTACTATGCAGATGTCTATTTCCCCTTATGTTGGTTTCGCGGATGGTGCTTCCCACAGTACCAGGAACTTGTCTTCGGCAGCCTGGGTAAATTATGATCTTGTTGGTGAGTTTATTAACTTACAAGGTATTTGTTTAGGGCTAGCTACAAACAATGTCACTGAATATAGTGCAGTTTTGGAACTATTAACCAAGGCAGTTAACCTCGGCATATGCGCATTGCTTGTTAAATTGGATTCACAACTTCTTCTTCTTCAACTAAACGATCATTATTCGGTTTGAAACCCATGCATTTTGAGATTGTATTTGCGTATTCGTTTACTTGAATGACATTTTGATTTCATTACTTATCAACATATACCAAGACGAATGAATACATTAACTGATGCAATAGCTACCATTGTGCTAGATAGACATTTGTGCAATTTATAAAAACATCATCATATGTACATAGACCCATGTAGAAAATATATATATATATATATATATATATATATATATATATCATTTGTTTACAAGCCGTGTGCATCATAAAACCCACAAAAAATAATATATGTATGTTTTAGTTACATCATGAGACAACATGTCTCTAAAAAATGTGTAGAAATAAAGCCTAAATGCCTAGTCGGTGTGGTGCTCATGATAGCACGTCATCGCCCATACCAACTGCCTTAGCAAGCGATTCTTGGCACTCGTACGGTGTGCCTTTGATAGGCTCGAGGTACATCATCAAAACGGGCATAATATGGGACCCCACGGGTGATTCCCTCCAGGTTCTGCACTAACTCCTCGTCAATGCCCTCACCCTGAGGATCGAAGTCACGAGGAGTCCACCTTGCTATTGGAGACATACTGGAAGGACGCTCTGGGCCAACATCTGCATCTATATGAGATTAACTGTCAGAACATGCATACATACCAAAAAATCATAGAACTCATAAAAATAAAAAATGAATCTTACCAAGTTCTTCGTCCCAATCCTCTCCCTCTGGGAGTGGGAGGTCTAGGTCTCCAGTGAAGTCTGTTCCAGCATAGGGCCAATCCTTCACGACAATCACCTATCGTCGGAGCTAATAAAAAAATTCTGACCTCTAGGACATCTGCTAGCCACCCCCTACTCTGGGCATCAATTCCACCCATCGGGCCATCCATGGCTCTCTCAGTGGTGGCTCCCGGACTATAGCCTCCTGGCGCTGAAATATGGGTAATCGTTACAAGAACGATACCAAAATCGACCCATACCCAAACTGCTTTAGTTTAGTCTTCTTGTATTAGGTGAGTTGTTGTTTTATGTTCATGGTCACAGCCTCGGCCCAGTTGAAGATGGTCGGGTTCATACACTCTGAAGCAAGAATTGATTGCATCTTCGTAGCCTCATGTGGTGCCTGCTGTTGACTATATTAGCCCCTCCATTCAAATTTTTGGCCTGCTGTCCTGTTTAAATCTGTTTAAAACCTCTGTGGTGACCTAAGACCCTCATATTCTACCTATCGTTGCCACTCCCGCCCACGAAATACATTGGAAAACATCACGGACGCGTATTCGAAGTAATATGAGGCTCAGCCCCTTTAGCCGTGGCCCCCCCCCCCATATCTTATTGTCCGCATGACCATGTTTTGGAACCGGGTGTTAGACACCAAAGGCACTTATCGTACATATCCATCGGGTGCACATGGAGCCGTCCGATTGAACACAGATCAACGTACCATAGCGCACTACCTTTGTGGTCCCTGCAGCCCAAAAACCACCGCTTGAAACTGGCCTGTTTATTTCGCACCGCCTTTCGAGGGTTGGCGGTTTTCCTCAAATCGCAGTGATTCCATTCAACGTGCGCCGTGTGTCTCCATGTACGATCCCAAAACCGCTCCTTTTCACGCGTTATCCTTCGGTCGTAGACACGCAGCGAAATTGACGTGAGCCGTTAGATTTGTGAGTCTTCATCCGACGGCTATTATCCTTCGGAGCTGCACAGAGTTTAGTCCCTATGTAAATCGTTCGGAACCCGCCAACTCATTGCTTTCCCATGTATTTCCAACCGTTGATCTTGTTTTGAGATCATGCGGCTCGGATCATTCAAGCGGCAAATGGGTGACCAAAGTCCACCTCCACGTCACAAGTTCCACGTGTGCGCCCCGTCTCTCCCCCATTGTCCATATGTCCTATTAGTTTATCATTTTAATGTTCTGCGTCGAAAAAATATCGCTAGTTCACCCCCAACCGCTTCACTATAGTTTCCATCACCTTACGTGCTCTCGTCCCCTCACCATGTCGTGTTACTACATAGTCCTCTCCATTAACCCCAGCACCTTCACCACCCCCGTGTCCAGTCTTTTCTAACGTTTTTGTGGGTTTTGCAGGTTTATAGTGATGAAAGAATCACCATTAATCGCCGCCTCCATTATAAAAATCGAAGATGCACAGAAGATCAACTCGCATAGACAGAATTTATGAAGAAAGGCTCTGGGTAGTTTCCATGACATAGTTTTCTTTAAAGAAGCCCGGGTAAAGACTCACAGAACCCTCCAGGGAAATTAAAACATAGGTTCCTTGCAGATAAAGACCCTGATGTCGCGGCAAAGGAGTGTCAGTCAGAAAGTAAGAAATTCAACGTCTGGAGCCGAAGATTTTAAATAACAATTCAACATTCAGAAGGCCAAGATTACAAGTGCACAAAAATCATATCCTCCATGTTTAACTTCAATAGATTTTTCTCTCAGGAAGGTACAGAATGTTACATATTTTATTCTTCCTGTCTTATCCCTGGAGAAATTTGCACTTACAGCATTTACTTCATGGAGCAGCCACAGAGTACCTTCAGCATCCTATAGTCGTCAAATAGTATGGGCACGAAAGTTTTCTGCCATTTTGTTTTAATGGAACAATTAATTGTTTTCACCTACTTCTTTTATAGGTTCCTCTTCTCTTTCCTCTATAAAAAATGGGAAGAAAGACATTGTAAGGGTTCCAGACTTGTATCAGAAAATTGTGCAGTGAAAGGCACGTTTTGTATACATTTTGTAAAGCTTCTGTATGAAAGTTCAAAGCCCATAGGGTCTCAGTGAGGAGGAGTTCTATCTGTAATGAGGATTCTGGTCTTTGGTATTTCACAGTATGTAACCTTTCCTTATGTGACTAAACCAACATTTCATTTCATATATCATCTTGTATCATGTACTGGAATGCAAGTGGCTCACTGATTTAGGGTAAGGATTTATCCTAGTTGATGCCTATACTTGGATCAGTCAAGCGCTTTAAATATGGCTCAGGCATGATATACTGTTTCATGTTCTTGTCATTCATCTTTCTGCTATATTAGTTGCTTTGGGAGGATGCTTTTAAAACTCCATTGTCATGTATGGATTCTTAGATTGATAAGCCCATATATGGTTTTGTTGTGTATCTGGGTATCAGACCAAAGTTAACGAATATCTTCTCATATTTCTTTCACTGCATATACCTTCTGATATTTGATTTCTGTGGCATATTATTTGAATCGGCCCTCTTTACAGTAAATTGTCTCTTAACTGTCTGATGCTTTTGTGTTGGAGCTTTGCATTGTGTTTCTGCAACATTACTTTCCCTGTGGCAGTTTCTGTAAGTTCTGGTCCCATTTAAAATCAATTTCCTTGTTTACAAGAGATAACAGGAGAGATTTTGGATTGACACCCAACCTATATTATATGCTCCTTGCTATGATAAGATGTCCTAGGCACTGGTATATGGAAACTCTAGGCTATCTCTAGGAGTGACAACAATTGTCGACAACATCTTTTTGGCGCCATTGCTGGGGAAAAATTTAAGAAAATCAGTTTCCCTGGGCCTCGAAAAATCATATTCACTCTCTAATCAGGTGAGCACAGAGAGTTGAAGAGTTGCATATCTCTCACCTTGGCGACTCCACTATTGTTGGTTTGATAAATCTATTGGTAGTCTTGGCTCCTCGTAAGCCACATCTGAGGTCAGACACATCACAGTCAAAGACACCTTCAATATCTGACCCTGAGAAGATTATACATAGAAGAAGTTGGAAAGAAAGGAAATCAGTCCGTGCTGAGATCCCTGAATATTCTGTAGGAGATTATCCATCCTCTTCTTCTCAAGAAATACAAGAGGAAAATACCGAATATTGCTCCGATAGACCACCCCGGGGAAGTGCTAGAACTAAAGAGAACTTTCATCCTACCCCTGAGGCTGAGGAAGTTAAATAAGTCACCGAAGTAGCTGCTGTTAACCATGAACTGTTCCCATCCACACCGCAAGCTGTTGTACAGTATACTCTTGTTGTTATTCATACTCCACTTCCGCCTCCTCCTCTTCCTCCCTTTGTACATCAAATTTTTGCACAAGCCCCACCTTCTCCAATGGCTAATGTCCCAGCTTTTTTGTTGAACAAATATGCTCCCCTAGCATTACCTCAAGTGCTGAATGATATGCCACAAGATTATTTGAAGATCCTGCCCAGATTCACTGGGGAAAATGAGATTGATGCACAAAAACATCTTGAGACTTTCTACTCTTTTGCAGAGAAATTTAATGTAGAACATTTGGATGTGGTCTTAAGATTATTTGTGCAGTCTCTGGACGGTGAAGCCAGAAAATGGTTCAAAACATTAGGAAATCATTCTGTAACCACCTGGGACGATATGGAAAGTACTTTTCTCAGAAAATGGGGAGAAAAGAAAGATCATGGACAGTGTCTTACTGAGTTCAATACACTTAAGAATAAAAATAATGAAGGGGTGTCAGAATTTATCAAAAGATTTAATAAGTTATATCTGAATCTCTCTGCTGATATGAAGCCTCATCAGAATGCTGCCAAAGTTGTTTTCATAGTAGCCTTTGACTCAGATTTTGGTTTCTCTCTCAGAGAAAGAAAGCCTGCCACCCTAGATGATGCTCAGTCAGATGCTCTTGAGTTGGAAGAAAATTTTTCCTCCACTGGAAAATTAAAAGGGAAAGTTGAACAAGACACCAGGAGAAGGGGTAAGGAGGAAGTATCTACTTCAAATCAGGATAAAGATTCAGATAGAATTGAAGAAATGAACAAAATGATTAAGAATCTCTCCAATAAACTGGTCAAGCTTGAATTGGAGACCAAGAATTCAGCCTCCAAGAATTTCCAGAATACTCCAAACAAAGGTTACAATCCTCAGTATAGAAAGCCACCCCTGCAAATATTGCCAAGGGAAGAAAAGGAGCAACAAGATCAAGTTCCACACCCATTGTACCTGGAAGGCCCAGTATATGACTCCACTGAAGATGCTGCCTATGAACTGCAAGATGCAAACCTTTCTTTCTCCAACAATGATGAGGTTGAATGCCCATTGCATGAAGAAGAAGAAGAGATCAGAGACACAAAAGACGCAGAAATTGATCATTATTGCAAACAGTTTAATGATTTCATGTAAGCACATTTCAATAGAAGATATGATCTCAGATCTTCCAGGAAGAGAACTCGAACTCAGGATCAGGAAGAAGAGCCTCCCCAGAAGGAAGCACCTGCTCAAAAGGAATCAACAGTGCAGAAAGTTACAGACAAAGGTAAGAATCCTCTGAACAAACCTTTGCAATCTAATGATCAAACTCCTTCTTCTTCAAATGTTTTTGTCCCTCCTAATGTTGAGTTTGTACTAAAAGAAATTAAACCTCCAGCAGAAAATAAAGAGTCAAAAGAAGTTGCAATAGAAAATCCCCCTCCTGCCTTCAATTTGCAAAAAGAACTTGAGAAAGTCAAAATTCCAGTCCCTTTGACTGAGTTGTTGAAACAACCTGCATATCAATCTCAAGTCACTTCTTTATGCTCCCTCCTGAAACACCAGTAATTTCATATAGTCTTAACCTCCAAGAAGAAAGACCCATGGTAGTCTTTGGCCCACATGTCGAGGAGGTAGACCCCTCTACTCCTCCTTTCTATGTGTCTCTAGTGATTCAGGACCTGCTGTTACACAATTGTATGTTAGATTCGGAAGCTTCCCATAATCTTATGCCTCTGTCAGTCATGGAACAACTAGGACTACAAATCACACGTCCATATAAAGACCTATATTCATTTGATTCCAAAAGAGTCAAATTCTTGGGGATGATTAAAGATTTAGTGGTCAATCTGGCCCAAATTCCAGCAAAAAGTGTAGTAATGGACATTGTGGTGGCTGATATTCCAGCCCGCTTTGACATGATGTTGTCAAGATCCTGGGGAACAAAAATTGGTGGGTCACTCAAATTAGACTTAACATGTGCCACTATTCCAATTTTTGGTGGTCAGGAGAGGAGATTATATAGAGAAACCAGACTTGTCAAGATGGTGACTAAGGCTGACAGCTCAAAGAATTCACCGGTATATAGTAAGGAGGGATATTTCTCATGTTTAATGTTGGAAGAAGATCAAAATTATGCTCAGGAACCTTCCTTCTGCCAGATAAAGACTAAGCAGCTTTCAGAGAACCACGAAGCAAGAATCTGGACTTTACATTTTGATGGAGCAAATTCAAGAGAAGGTAATGGGGCCGGAGTATTATTAATTTCTCCTACAAGAAAATGGATCCCACTGTCTTTCAAGTTGGAATACGAAGCTACTAATAATATAGCTGAATATGAAGCACTTCTATTGGGATTACAAACAGCCAGGAGCATGGGCATACAGTGTTTAAAGGTCCTGGGAGACTCTGAGCCGGTGGTCAGGCAGGTCAGAAATCAGTGTCAAACCAAACATCCTCAGTTGAGGGCTTACAGGAATGAAGTTTGGGACATGGTGGAGAATTTCTTCTCAGCATTTAATATCCAGTTCATGCCCCGGGAGCAGAATAGAATGGCAGATTCTCTTGCTGTAGCTGCCAGTACATTTCGTCCTCCTCAGAATCCTCTCCTGAGGTATGAAATCGAGGTACATTATAGACCATCAATCCCCGATAATATTAAGTATTGGCAAGTATTTGAGGATGAGGAACAAATGAAGAGATTCCTGGAAACAATGGGGGAGTTCTCCAATATGGAAATTGATGATTGTGAGGAAGAGGAGGCTGAGAATGTTTCAGAAAACAAATGGGAAGAGAAAATGGCAAGCAGTAAAGTGTTGCAGCTGAAAGGAAATGTTATCCCTAGAGGGTTGGTGCCTCTAGAAAGATTATTTGATAAAAATGATGTCCCGTTGCAGCCTAGTAAAGTGGTAGAGGAAGATCAAATGGAAGATCTGAATCTGGGTACTAATGTTGAGCCCAAAATTGTCAAATTATCCAAGAAGGTCCCAGAGGAATATAAGGAAAAATACTTGAAATTATTTCAGTCATACAAGGATGTATTTGCATGGTCCTATCAGGACCTTAAAACTTTTGATATTAATATAATGCAGCATAAAATTCCTCTGAGGGAAGATGCGAAACCTTATAAGCAAAAGCTTAGACAGATAAATCCTCTGTTGCTTCCCTCCATTGAAAAAGAAATCAAGAAGCTGTTAAAGGCCAAAATAATTGTGCCATTAAGGTACTCAGAATGGGTGGCAAATCTGGTCCCTGTCCGAAAGAAGAATGGAGAAATAAGGTTGTGTGTGGATTTCAGAAATTTGAATAGAGCATCTTTAAAAGATAATTATCCACTGCCCAAGATGGACCACATCCTGTAGAAAGTGGTGGGAGCCTCTAGAATGTTAATGATGGATGGTTTTTCTGGTTATAATCAGGTAGCGGTACTCCCAGAGGATCAGAAGAAGACTACTTTCATCACACCATGGGGTACTTTTATGTATGCCAGTATGCCTTTTGGATTGATTAATGCAGGGGCCACTTTTCAAAGGGCTATGGATATTACTTTGGTTGGGGAGCAGGATAAATTTCTGGTAGTATATCTTGATGATATCACAGTGTTTTCAAAAAATGATGATGAACACATTGAGCATTTAAGAAGAACTTTTGAAAAATGCAGAAGGTATGGTCTTTCTCTTAATCCACAAAAGTCTCTATTTTCATTAGAGGAAGGAAAACTTTTGGGGAATATTGTAACTAAAGATGGGGTAAGGATAGATCCCAAAAGAGTAGAAGTCATAAATGGTATTCCTCCTCCCAGGAATAAAAAAGAAGTACAGGTATTTTTAGGCCAGATAAATTTCCTGAGAAGATTTATTCCTAACTATGCTGAGATAGTTAGGCATATAACAGATATGCTAAAAAAGAACAATGAGGTGAAATGGTCACCAGAATCACGAGAGGCATTCACCAAGATAAAATAGGCATTTTCTGAAGCTCCTGTGCTATCTGGACCAGATTATGCAAAGCCATTTATGATCTTTTCCTTTGCATCACCACATACAGTAGCTGGAGTGTTATTACAGAAAAATGAAGAAGGATACGAGCAGCCTATAGCTTTCTTCAGTCAGGTGCTGCATGATGCCTGCATGCCTCAATGGCAGGTTATTCGCACTCGACGTAAGATCCACATCATTGGCTTTCGATCGATTGACTCTGTGGGTGTTCGACATCAGATCACTGTTCACATGCTGTAGATTGTACCTTTTGTACCTTGAGAGCCATTGTCATTATTGGTGGTTTCTCTCGCAGCTGTTAACAGCTTTCATCATTGGCTGGTAATCAGGCGATGTTCTTGCATGTTTGACTTCAGCTCACATGTTCACATGCTCAAATTTGTACTATGTTCGGGTCCAGATGGAGCACAAGACCCTGGGTTTTGTCTGATGAAATCTAGGTTGTGGGTTCTTTGTGGATTATTATAACTTATTATGAATCCTTTGATTGGATGGCTACAACCATACCTGAGTCTATCTATTTATCCCTACTTCTGGGTGGTTGTGTCCATACCTCAGATCTCATTGTTTATATACTCTCTTATGGATGGTTGCACCAATGCCACATGTCATATATCAGATGTATCAGTTGCATTCATACTTGCAAGTTTTCCGACAGCAGTGTTTTGGTTGAACACATTCTCATAAATCATTTCAACCCTCCCTCTCACTCGGACCTCATACTTTAGGGGGCATCTCTTACACAACATTTTGTCACTATCCCTACAATCCCTCGCCCTGCATATTGGAGGGTATTTTCTGTGACCTATGAGCAATGTCAAACTCTGAAAATACCTTCTTTGCATCCTTCTGCATAAAGAAATGATTCTTCCTGTTGAAAATTTCCTCAGAAAGCACGTAAAAACCCATGTTTTGGTATTGGCGCGAGTACCCAGTTCACCCCTCACACCAATGGGGAAATTTGCACTAGAGGCCGTGCCAGGTGGCGCTCTGTCCCTGTGTTGAGCCCGCGCCAGCCTTTTTGGGAATGTTTTTTAACAAATTGGAGGTAGAAGTTTCCTTTAACCACCTCATGAATGACTCGTTGCAATTGGTTACACTCGATAAACCATAGATCTCTTCCTTTAGGAAATGGTTGATGGAAAATTCTAAGGGGATAGGACTCCCCCCACGATTATAGGGATCCTAACTTCTCCTTTTCCCTCTATATAAACCGGCCTTCTCCCTTTACAAAAGCTAGCTGAACATATAGCCAAGAATATAAACTTGGAGAAGAGACATTATAGCTGAGTAATCGTTATAGAGAAGGTAGAACCAAGGAGGATCCCATAGAGAGAGCCCAGTCTGAATTCTCGACGAGATTTGTGAGACGTGCTCTGTTGGAAACCTACTGGAGGAGATCGCAACGTCAAAGCTCGGTTGTACTTTTCCTTCTTTAAATTAATATACTCGACTATGATATTTTTTCCATCTCTGTGTTATTTTTGTTTAATGCATATGATTTAGTCTTCTTCGACTGACTGATAGTTGGAATGCAAAGTAGTATGTTTTGTATCATCTTCGTTTCTTCTGTATGTGAAGGTATCCGGGTGTGAGAGCGAGTGGATCGTGACTTGTCGAATGAGGAGAGAGAGGTAGCCATTCTTCCGAACGACACAAGGCAGGATCTACGGTAAGTGATCTACCAAGTCTTTGTCTATTCTTAACTAGGAATTGATGTCATAGTGTGTCTTGTTTGTGGCTAGAACCACTCTAGGGCTAGTGGGATCGCTTCTGTCCGCAGAGGGGATTTACCTCACCAAAAATATATAGAATGAAAGTTACTATGTTAAATTTATTAAAAAGACATAATACATGTATTTCTAGAAAAGATTGGTATTATGTCAATCTTTTAGAAAGATAATGTTATTAGAGATATACCATGGTAAAAGGAAAAATTATTTTGTGGGTTTTTCTAAAAAGAATTAATGTTGTCTCTTCTTGAAAATATTGCTATTATGCCAATATTTTACGTGAAAATAATATTTAAGAGTGGTAGTATTATAAAAAGGTTTTTCTAAAAGGAATCCATGTTGTCTCTTCTAGAAAAAATTTCTATTATGTTAATCTTTTTACATGAAAATAGTATTTCATGATGATAAAATTCTAAGAAGGGAATATGTGTTGCCTACAGTAAAGGAAGACCTATCTCTCTTTCATGCACAAAGAGGGAGAGTTGTCTCTCTTGCATGCACAAAGAATAGCCATTTTGTTATAGAGGTATGTTCTTTGCATGGATAAAGAAATATTGAGTTATCTTAATACTTTGGAAAATATGTGAGTACCTTTATGATATCAAAATTAATATGTTAGTTTATGTTAGTTCTTTTGGAATAAGATCAGGTATATTCATACAATATTTGTAATATATTTCATTGGAAAGAATATACATTTATATGTGGAAAATGATAGTATGTTTTTTATCTTACATTGGAAAAGATTTCTTTGGGAAAGAAGATTGAATTACATGTACAAAAGTTAAAGTAATGTTTTGGTTTCCTTGAAAAATATATATACCCGTAATGTTGGTATAATATTTGGATAATAAGACATGCATTCTTATGCTTTATTCCATTATTTTTATGGAAAAGAAACCATGTTTTGTATGCCTATTATGTTATATTTCCTCAAAGAGGAAACATGTGTTTGCATGCTCGATTATGTTAAGTATTATGTTGCAAAATTAATTTTAGAAACATTATGCATTGTATGCATAGGAAAAACAGTCAATGTGTTAGCTTTATTATATTTTCATGCTCCAAAGGAAAAAGTTGAAGGGACGGTTCCTTTGTTAAAGTTTAATTAACTCGAATGCACATTGTGTCATTTTCCATTAAAGGAATTCCTAGACAATTGTAGTGAATTTTCCTGTACGAAGGTGATCATGTGCAAGAAGTGTCATAATAATGTGGGGTTTATCTTGACATGAATTGATAATTACTTGCTTACACTAAGGTAGTTATGCTAGAAGAAAGCATGTTCTGATATTGTATTCACATTTCATGTATGCACATGAATAAGTGTTAAAGGATCACTTAAAGATTGATTATTGATTGATTGAGGCTTTATCTAATCATGTTATAAAATCTTGTTGATGACATCAATAACATGAAGCGATGATGACTTATGAAAAGGAAATATTATGCTTAACGGTGGTAGGTAAATTATTAATGGTTCATGCAGATGGGTGCAATGGTCCATGCATATGAGTGCGAGCTATAGGATGGTCCATTGTGCATTGGTATGTTGTAGGTACATCCATGCCACCAAGATATTAAGATATGAAGATTAGTGGGTAAATGCTATCATATTTATTGTAATGGATTTAAGCTAGATATTTGTATATTTCCTTGTAAGATTTATAATGATGGTTAAGGGATGGTATCCCTTATAAGCCATTGAGTGAAGGCTGAACACCCTCATGAGTGTTTAATAATAAAATTAAATGTTTGCTAGTTTTCACCGTACTGGGTTTCTAGGGTATATTGGTGTTCAATGATGTGATTGGTTATTGTGTCAAATTGATGATGTTGATTCCTTTCTTTTGGTGATGTTCATAATGTCAAGTAAGTGATGACTAAATCAATAAAGAAATGAATTCAAGGTTACATCATATATTTATATGTTAATATGCAACAATAAAGGTTGTTAATGGTTAAGCAACTTACTATTCTTATACTAAGGTTACACTATGGACTCGTGAACATTTTATCTAATGAGTAGTAAGGAATATTTAATAGTGATTTGGATAAGTTACTCATGGGTAACTTGTATTAATTTTTTTAACTCCTTGAATTTGCATGTGAGGTTATCGATGTATGTTACAAGTGGTATCAGAGCTAAAGGTTGCAACACTGGCGCCTTTCAGATTTATTAAGCGAAAAGAAATTGAGGTATGCTACTAATGGACATCAGTTAAGGTATGATTCTAGAAATCTACATATTGTATGATATGTGACTCTAGAAATCTACATATTGAATGATATATGCAGTAGTCTACTCTTGACATGAGATGTGTGATTCATGTTTATAACCACATTAAAGAGTAATGAGTAATAAATGTTGTTGCAAAAAGGTTTTCATAGCATTGGAATCCTGTTGAGAATGGAAGACAATAAAACCTTTGTTGTACTTATGAACAACCTAGGTACTCACTAGTGAAAGTGAGAAGACAATAAAACCTTTCTTGTATTTATGAACAACCTAAGTACTCACTAGTGAAAGTGAGATTCGTTTATTAATAGTGGTTATATGACATATTACTCATACATTTAGTGAAAATAACTAAAGTTACCATGCACTAATTTAAAAATATGAATGTGTATAGTGATGGTGCGTGAAACTAATGCATGAATGCAAAAGATAGGGGAAGTTCTTGAAGATGATGAGAGTGTTTTAAAATGAAATTGAATGAACCCTTTCAGATGTTAAAAATACTTAATGGGTCAAGTAGTGAGACTTGACCATAATGACTAGTTGATTGACTCGTTTTTTAACGATTGTCATGGATGCATTAAGATTATTAGTGGCATTGAATGACTATTTTTTGAATGAGTCATGTCATGGATGCATTAAGATTATTAATAACATTGATTAGTCATAAATGACTAAATAATGAAATTTATATGCACTAATTGATTTTGACTAAAACTATTTGACAGTTTTGAACAAGTGATTATGGTAATTACTTCATGTGTCAGTCTATTGGTAACAAAACATTGTGGGAATTGGAAATGTTTGCACTCATACCCTAATCGTTATTGACACATCCGCATTAATGAATATTTGTATAATTGTATGCATGACAACATTGTATGCCAAAAATTAAAATAATTGCTAAGATAATACGTGCTTAAGAAATGTATATTTAGGATTAGTATTTTTTCTTATAGTAAGAATGGGTAGCTTAATGACAACATAAAACCTATGAAAGTAAAAACATCGCAACACATTGAAATTAAAATTGCAACAGTAAATGTTAAAGTATCATGTTATAATGTGCGTGATTTTGTTATTTGGGAAATAACAATGTACAACACATGTATGTTAGTCATGTTTCCCGTTAATCTAGATATCATTAGACCCATGTGAAGGGCCAAGTATGATGTATGATGTACATAAAGTTTCTTTTTCTTTATTTATAATGTGTACATAGTTTATTATGTAAATTACTATGGGAAACAATGCTAAAAGAGAAATTTAACATGCTAGGCAGTTGTGAAAAATTATGAAAGGCTAGAAGGCATGTGTTGATGGTGGTTGCCTATTCGGAGGGGTTGATGGTGCTTACTTGCCTGGATTTCCTCTCCCTAGATATATATGATCTCAGTAGGGAAAAGAATTGGCCAAGATGGTGAAGGGGAAAAACCTGAGGTAACTCTATTGAATTTGGAGCCTGTTGGAGGTGGCCCAAAATTCCTCATAGACGGGACACTGTCAGAGGAATATGCATGATGTTGCCAAAAGGAATCCATATTGGACCTGGAATGGTCTTTTATCAAATGACTATCTGGATGTGAAAATTACTCGATTTGGTTGTGGAAACCAACTCCCATGGGTTGGGAGGAGCATTTTGTTTACCATTGTGGTTCTCATAGCGGAACAAGTTAAGTAATAAGTTATGTGTTATATTAAAATGAATTTTTATATCATTGTGTAAATATCTTATGTAGATATTAAGAGGAAAGGAGCTTAGTGCTCAGAAAATGAATTATTGAATGTATAAGTTCATTTATTTTATTACTAATTTGTTTGAATGTCTTAGCAGAGACTAGGATATGCCCATGGTGCATTGATTGACCATTGGTACGATTAGAGAGCTAAGTGCTCTCTGAGTACTTTTTGAAGTACTGTGTGGATGTCTTTAGCAAGAGCTAAGATAGTGTGCATGTGAGGCATTGATTAGAGGGTTGGTGCTCTCTGAGTAATTATGGAAGTACTCTGATTAAAACATCTCTTGATATTGCATGAATGTTTGATAGTTGCAAGTATTTCATTTGATTGAAACTATGTGACTAATGTGATTGAATTGTTAGTCATACATTACAGACTCTTTCCATGGAGTGTTGATGGGTTATTCAACCATTCTCAGAGAGATTTTTTAAAAGGCATCATTACTTCCAATAGTAATTGGTAAGTAATGGTAAGTTGGTATAGATATTTTTCTATATTTTTATGAAACTAAATAATGGATAACTGGTTAAAAATGGAAAGAGAACATTTTTTGAGGTATACATGCTTATGACTATGGATAAAAACATTATTGTTTCACTTAATCGCATTTAAGGAAAGTAAAGTGTTTCATTATGAAGGGGAAGGATTCCCTTTGGGTTGTTTATATTATTATATCATGAGTATAATTTTAAGTTTCAGCGAGAGCAACATACCGAGGATGGTGTTCTCTTAAGGGAGGGAGTATGTAACATCCCTAAAACCACGTAACTAGACGTGGGATTAATAAATAAATACTATTAATTTAATGGATTTGTTTTTCATAAGGTATTTAGGGTTCGGTGAGGTAAAACTACCGAATAGTAACCTTATTATTTTTACATAAATGCGATAATGAGAGAGGGCAGGGGATATACTCTGTTTTTCAAATTGGAAGCTCCGTGAGGTATACTTGCTCTGGTGGTGTTCTGGTGATCTGACCATACCCATGGCCTAAGGGTCTTAATGATAACATTGAATTGCAAATCCATTTAGCCACGACATACTCCATTTCTGAAATTTTGAAGCTATGTGAGAGATCATTGATGACCTTAGTGATCTTTTGGACGGCCAGTTCTATGAGCTGATGGACTGCTTCTGCTAGATGATATTTTAAAGAACTCTAACCATGCCCAAAAGGAAAGCAGATCACGAGAGAAAGAGGGAAGAAAGAGGACGAGGAGTCTGCATGGACATGTGCCTGTGCTTGTTGGTGGAGAGGCGACCAGGAACTCGGATTTGGAAAGATAAGTTATTACATTAATTTTCTTAAAATTTTACATAGCTATCCCGATAGTGGATAATCACTTATAGTATGTTTTCTTGGGAAGAGTTAAATATTTTAATACTTGAGTTAAGTATTTTAATACTTGAAAATGTGTAGTGTGCTCAAAGATAAGTTAATGCGTTTTTTTGGGAAAATAATTCTTTGACTTTTGTATACAGAACTTATGTTATTTTTCTTAGTAAAGAAAGATATTTTACTATGGGGAGATAAAGATAATAATTATGTTAACTTCTTGGAAAGAAAATGTATCTATCAAAAGATAAGAAACTTGGTTTCTCTCTCTCTCTCTCTCTCTGTTATATATATATATATATACTCCTGAAAAGATTTCTATTATGTTCTTCACTATTATGCCAATCTTTTATGAAAATAATAGTTAAGAGTGGTAGTATTCTAAGAATATTTTTCCAAAAGAATCCATGTTTTGGAAAATATTGGTATTATGTCAATATTTTAGAAAGATAATGTTATTAGAGATATACCATGGTAAACAGAAAACTTATTTTGTGGGTTTTTCTAAAAAGAATCCATGTTGTCTCTCCTTGAAAAGATTGTTATTATGTTATTCTTTGCTATTATGCCAATCTTTTACGTGAAAATAATAGTTAAGAGTGGTAGTATTCTAAGAAGGTTTTTCTAAAAATAATCCATGTTGTCTCTTCTAGAAAAGATTTCTATTATTTTAAAGATTGCTATTATGTTAATCTTTTTACGTGAAAATAGTATTTCATGATGATAGAATTCTAAGAAGGGAATATGTGTTGCCTACAATAAAGTAAGAGCTATCTCTCTTGCATGCATAAAGAATAGCCATTGTGTTATAGAGGTATGTCTTTGCATGGATAAAGAAATATTGAGCTATCTTAATATTTAGGAAAATATGTGAGTACCTTTATGATATCAAACTAATATGTTAGTTTATATTAGTTATTTTGGAATAAGATCAGGTATATTCATGCAATATTTGTAATAGATTTCATTGGAAACAATATACATTTATATCTGGAAAATGATAGCATGTTTGTTATCTTACATTGGAAAATATTTCTTTGAGAAAGAAGATTGAATTACATGTGCAAAAGCTAAAGTAATGTTTTTGTTTCCTTGAAATATATATATATATATCTAGAATACAATAATATTTGGAGAATAAGACAGGTATTCTTATGCTTTATTCCATAATTAGTTTTATGGAAAATAAACCATGTTTTGTATGCCTATTATGTTATATTTCCTCAAAGAGGAAACATATGTTTGCATGCTCGATTGTGTTAAGTATTCCGTTGGGAAATTAATTTTAGGAACTTTATGTATTGTATGCATAGGAACAACAGTCAATGTGTTAGTTTTATTATATTCGCATGTTCCAAAGGCAAAAGTTGAAGGGCCAGTTCCTTTGTTAAAGTTTAACTAACTCGGATGCACATTGTGTCATTTTCTATTAAAGGAATTCCTAGACAATTGTAGTGAATTTTCTTGTGCGAACGTGAAGTGTCATAATAATGTGAGGTTTATCTTGACATGAATTGATAATTACTTGCTTACACTAAGGTAGTTATGCTATAAGAAAGCATGTTCTGGTATTGTATTCACATTTCATGTATGCACATGAATAAGTGTTAAAGGATCACTTAAAGATTGATTATTGATTGATTGAGGCTTTATCTAATCATGCTATAAAAGCTTGTTGATGACATCAATAACAAGAAGCAATGATGACTTATGAAAATGAAATATTATGCTTAACAGTGGTAGGTAAATGATTAATGGTTCATGCAGATGAGTGTGAGCTACAGGATGGTCCATTGTGCGTTGGCACGTTGTAGGTACATCCATGCTACCAAGATATGAAGATATGACGATTAGTGGGTAAATGTTATCATATTTATTGTAATGGATTTAAGCTAGATATTTGTATATTTCCTTGTAAGATTTATAACAATGGTTAAGGGATGGTATTATAAGCCATTGAGTGAGCACTGAACACCCTCACGAGCGTTTAATAATAAAATCAAAAGTTTGTTGGTTTTCACTCTATGAGGTTTCCAGGGTATATTGGTGTTCAATGATGTGATTGATTATTGTGTCAAATTGATGATGTTGATTCATTTCTTGTGGTGATGTTCATAATGTCAAGTAAGTGATGACTACATGAATAACGAAATGAATGCAAGGTTACATCATAAAGTTATATGTTAATGTACAACAATTAGAGTTGTTAATGGTTAAACAACTTATTATTCTTATACTAAGGTTACAGTCGAATATTTAATAGTGATTTAGATAAGTTGCTACTGGATAACTTGTATAAACTTTTTTAACTCCTTGCATTTCCATGTGAGATTATCGGTATATGTTACAATCTCAAAGTCCACTCTGAACTGAAATTAATTAAACCACCGTTACTTAATAAACCCAATTCTTCAGCGTCTACTAGTTATGAGATCAAACAAAGCGGCCATAAGCCAAATAAAAAGTTGAGATGCTTGAAGTTATAGATGTTTGAAATTATATGACACCATCAATGATTAAATAGTCTCAAAATGACTAAAATAAATATTCTTATTTAACTCACATGCATTATTTTAATTTTAAGTCGATGATTAAATAGTCTCAAAATGACTAAAATAAATATTCGTATTCTAACGCATATGCATTATTTTAATTTCAAGTCTCATGAATAATAACTGGCACTTTCTAAATTAAACGGCTTAAAACTAAATCTAACGAAGAGTGATCATCTTCAACTTCAAAGACCACATAATAATGTTGTGGACAAAGAAAGTGTGGGTCAACTCTCACTCTTAAAAAAAATAATCATTTGTGATTTTCACATTTAAATAAAAGTAGTTTAATTAATTGTAGTTTTGGGTAATTATTTTTAACTTTTAAGAACATATGATAATGTTGTAGACAAAGAGAGTGTGGATCAACTCTTATTCTCAAAAAGTGTTTAATTAATTGTGATTTTCACAATTAAATTAAATTAATATATATATATATATATATATTTTGTTATATTATTAATTAAAAATGTTTATGTTTGAATTATAACTATATTAATTGAAAAATATATTTAGATGGAAATTTAATTTTAAGTATTGATAGTTAACTCAAATTATTATAAGTTAAATTGCAATATATTTAATTAATTTTAAAAATAATATAATTTATATTTTTTATTTCATGACTCAAATGACTGCAATATACTTAGATATTGGTATTTTGTTTGATAATATTAATTTTATAAATTATAATATATTATTATTAATTTATATTGATTTTTTTGGAAAAAAATAATAAATATTTATTTCTTATTTTTTAAATTATTAATTATTACGGGTTGAAACTTAAACTCTTAAATTAATAAAAAAATATTATTAACTTAAACTTAATTCAGTATAGTCTAACTAATAAATTAAAAGGTTTTTTGGTTAAAATTTAATGATACAATTTTTAGCAAGATTGTGATTCTTTGTTGTTTAAAATACTCTTTTGAATGCATAAATGGATTTTGCATCCTAAAAGAAACTCTAAGACAATTGAACTTTCCAAATTAAACAACTTAAACATATGCAACGCCTTTCACTAGCCAGTGTGGTTCATCATCAGGACAAGATGAGAAATATGATCAAGAAACCTAATTAAATAGACAAGGAAAACTCCAACTAGCCACGGCTAGTTTGACTAAAATAATAAATTAAATTAAATTTCATCATATTATATTATATTTTATTATATTTTAATTTTAATTTTAATATAATTTAATATAAAGGTTTTAATTTAAATCTAATTTAATATTAATGTTTTCTAATAAATTTTATATTAAAATAATTTTATATTTTTATTATTTTAATATTTTAAATTATATGTTAGAAAAAAAAATTAATAATAATAAAATAAAATAAGTTAAATAAAAATATATAAATAAATAGATACAATAATAATAGTGATATAAATAAATAAATAAAAACAACAATAATAATGAATATAAAAAATAATTAAATAATTAAATTTTTATTTAATTTACTTAAAAGCTAATTAAATCATAATATAATAAGGAAAATACTTATAAAAAATCATAATGATAAAATTCCTAAAAATCATAAAAATAAACCAAAAGGAACAGACAAGGAGAAAGAAAACGAGAGCGAGAGGGGAGGAAACAACAAGAGGGAGCACATAAGAGAAGGAAAAAAGGCAACTAAGAGTGAAGGGCGGGAATCCAGCATCTACTGATACTCCACCCATCAGCCCTGTTAAGGTTGACTGGTCTCTTTTCAATTTCCAAGGCTTCCCTCAACTTGTGGTGGTGGAAATGGTCAATCCTTGCAATAACCTCAGCATTTTCAATACAGATGTGATGATTTGTCTTTTCAGCATGCTCTGCTAAGGCAGAGGACCGAGATCTACTATGTCTTTGGTCAGAGATATGTTCTTGAATTCTTTGATTAATTGATCGACCAGTTTCACCAATGCATGGCATCCCACAAGAACACGAAATCAAGTAAACAATCTTACTATCCTTACCAAAAATCCGGTCCTTAACCAATCTAAGCAAACTCTAAATGGTGCATAGGGGCTTGAAGGTTGAGGAAACATTATGTTTCTTCAAGATCCTACAGATTTTATCGGTAGTACCTTGGATAAACGGAAGGTGAACTCTAGATAACCGATCATAAGGATCTTTCTTAACCTTAGGACATTTTTCAGCTTTTTGAAAAGCTCTAACACAATGAACCCTGTTATAACCATTCTTAATGAAAACATTAAAGAGATGAGGATTTTCACCTTCAAAGTGGTGCTCATCTGAGATTCTAAAGGGTCTAGTGACTAGGGTGCTGAGAACCCCAAGCTTCTGAGCCGGGAAATGATGAGAATTAACATGCAAATACTGCTCAGTATGTGTCTTCTTTCTAAAGACTTGATGAGAGAGGGAACCATCATCATTCCTCGAAAGAAGGACATCGAGGAAGGGAAGAATACCATCCACTTTGAATTCCATGGTGAACTTAATGAAGTCAGATTGATCATTAAGAAGCTGGAAGAAAAGGTCTACTTTCTCTTTTCCGTGGGGCCAAACCACACAGGTGTCATCAACAAACCTTTTCCAAAGCCTAGGTTGAAAAAGGGATGAGGAAAGGGCCTTAGATTCGAAGTCTTCCAAGAAAATATTAGCCACTACAGGGGAGAGGGGGGAACCCATGGCCACCCCACAAGTCTTCTCAAAGAAAACACCTTCAAAACTAAAGAAGGTCGAAGTTAGACAAATCTCAACAAGATGAGAAGTATCAGGATAATTTGTAATGGATTTTGAATAAAGTTGACCTAAAAAATACTCTAAAAAGCTCATTCTTTCTATTAATTAGACTCTGAAAACTTAATTAGTAATATTCATAAAATATGCCATAACCTTTATTAATCCATTTATAAATTATAGTATTTAATTCTTGATTTATCTATTTATAATTTTCCAATTTCATTTATAATTTGAGATGTTCATTTTCATATATATTATTGTGCTAACCTGTGCTCTCCATTACTATCAAAAGATTTTTCATAAATATCAAATATGGATCACATAACCTTGAATTCAAAAATTAAATGTTATATATAGATATCACTTGAATGTATAAATTACTAAACCATTTATATTTATATTTATATTTATTTAATTTATTTTTTCTCAATATTTTGTGATAGCTCATAATTTTATATTTATCCAATTTATTAATTTTTGTTCATTATATATTCTTTTATAAATTAAGATAATTAAAATCATAGTAAAATAAATTTATTTAACATTAATTTTATATATATATTATATTATTTTTGATATTATTTAACACACATATATATTCCGAACATTTTTCTTTATATTTAAAAATATAAACTTACAATCCTACACATCTCTCCGCACTCAATAGAGAGAAAAAACTACTTAGGTTACACATCTCTCCCCTCTCAATGGGAAGAAAAAACTACTTCTACACATCTCTCCGCACTCAATTGAGAGAAAAAACTACTTAGGTTACACATCTCTCCCCTCTCAATGGGAAGAAAAAACTACTTGAATTAGTAATTACTGGAAATTTAAAAATTATTATTATTATATATTTGTATATATTGATTTCAACATATTATATTAGATACATGATTATGAAAATTATTAAAAAAATATAAACATACAATCCTACATATCTCTCATTCTTTCTATTAATTAGACTCTGAAAACTTAATTAGTAATATTCATAAAATATGCCATAACCTTGGTTAATCCATTTATAAATTATAGTATTTAATTCTTGATTTATCTATTTATAATTTTCCAATTTCACTTATAATTTGAGATGTTCATTTTCATATATATTATTGTGCTAAGAGGTGTTCTCTATTACTATCAAAAGATTTTTCATAAATATCAAATATGGATCACATAACTCTGAATTCAAAAATTAAATGTTATATATAGATATCACTTGAATGTATAAGTTACTAAACCATTTATTTTTAATTGAGGGATTTCAGTAAGATAAAGAGGTTTTTGAGAAAAACGTTATTATAGTCAATGATTTTGTAATTTATATTTCTTTAATTTATATTTTCTCAGTATTTTGTGATAGTTCATAATTTTATATTTATCTAATTTATTAATTTTTGTTTATTATATATTCTTTTATAAACTAAGATAATTAAAATTATATAGTGAAATAAAATTATTTAACACACACACACATATATATATATATAGATATATATATATTCCATATATTTTTCTCTATATTTAAAAATATAAGTATACAATTCTACACATCTCTCCGCAGTCAATAGAGAGAAAAAACTACTTAAGTTACACATCTCTCCCTGTTCAATAGAGAGAAAAAACTACTTAGAACTACTTAGGTTAGTAATAGTTGGAAATTTAAAGATTATTATTATTATATATTTGTATATATTGATGAAACATAACTTCAACATATTATATTATATACGTGATTATGAGAATTATTTAAAAATATAAACATACAATTCTACATATCTCTTGAGAAAAAATTACTTAGTTAGAAATTTAAAGATTATTATTATATATTTGTATATATTAATGAAAGATAACTTCAACATACTATATTATATACACGATTATGAGAATTATTTGAATACACGTATTTGAATATAATTGTAAATTGTAAAATTATTTCACGTAAATATAATTAAAGAGCCACCTGAATAAGGCTTAATGTCAATGAAGTGAAGTGTTTTAACTGGGAAGAGGAATGAAGTGAAGTGTTTTAATTGAGAAGAGGAATGAAGTGTTTTGTATGAAAGATAATAATTTTCAAATTTACTTAAAATTTGGCCATATATTTAGAAATTTAGGTAAAAATTTTGAATATATAAATTTAAAATATAATTTGGCAAAAAAATAAATAAAATAGTGTTATATATTTGCTTTGACCATTTTTTTATAATATAGAAATAATTGGAAGATATTTAAAAATTAATTGAGCAAATCAATAAAGTGAGAATATTATGTTTTTTCTGAACTTATCTATTTTATGAAAATTTTAATTAAAGTATTAATTATTATAAATTTACACCAAACAAAAAATATACTCGTCAAATAAAATTGGTTCCTACAAAGAATAATAATATTATCTTCTAAAAATAACTAATTTACACTTTCCCCCACACTTTATATTAATATTAATAATCATGATAAAATTTACGCTAATAATTAATTTACACTTTTCTACACACTTTCTATTAATTAATACTGATGATAAAATTTACACTTTCTTACACATTGTATCCACACTTGAACAAAATAACACTAAAAAATATTTTCATTGGGTAAAATTTTCCCTTGTTTAGCTCTATGGCTGGAGTGAGAAGTTGGATAAGCAAAACTGATAAAAGCATATTAATATAAAACCAAGTAGAATCACAAACTGCAATTCTTCAATCCAGAAGACATGGCTATGGAAGTCCGCGGGAAATGATTGAGAGGATTGTCGGCGGTCACTCAATACATTTCTACAATTCTCAAGAATGTTGGCGACCAAAGATGTGACTGTTATCTCCGCCACCATGCGGACGGATTGGGTGACCGACCTTTCAAATAAAAGAAACACCTTCAATGTAAATATGTTGTTTGGTTAAGATTTTGTTAGGGAAGAATTCTTTTCACATAAAAGAAGTGAGTGTCAAACCTATAAAAAGAGGCCAATTGATATATGGAAGGGTGTGTAAACCTGCCTAATAATACTTTATAACTATGATAAGAATAATCGTATCTTCTGGGATTATTCAAAATTAAGGAAGGTGTGATGTGGCGTTTATAAGGCTATAGCTCATGCAATAAGGTGTTATAATATAGATTTGGTAGTGAAATGGGAGATAAGGATATGATAAAATAAATCTAGTAAATATAAAAAATTATAAAAATTTCTAATTGTAAAGTGTTAGAATCAACATTTAGGTCTAGTTTATTTCTAGATACATGTTTTTTTAGGACATTAATTTATTATTAAAAGGTGGATTTTTAAATGTATCACTCTTTTTTTTAATAAATTAATTTGTCTTATCTCTAAATATATTGCAACATTCCATTCATCACAAATAAGTGGAGTATAAGTCAATATATTTACTATCTTTCTAGTCTTAGTTCCCACGATTGTTCATGGATTTTATTTTATTTTTCCATTTTTCTTGTGGACATCAATCCATTCTAATGAGTTATCACAAAGATATGTAGATGAGACAATGTTGGCCTTTCTTTAAGATAATTCCTTTGGCAGAGATTCTATTATATCCATTGTTTCCTTGTCATGACATATGTAGATGAGACAATGCTGGCCTTTCTTTAAGATAATTCCTTTGGCAGAGATTCTATCATATTCGTTGTTTCCTTGTCACTATTTGAATGGATATGTTTGTGCCCACTCATTGATAGAGCCAAAATTGTGGTTGAGCCCATTGTAATTTTATTTGAAGAATAACTTCATTTATTGAGGGATGAGATGGCTCTACATATGGTTGAGTTAATTTTAAAGGAGTTATTTTGGCGGTAGATGTCTTATGTTATCTTGTGTTGTCCTCCTTGGGAGCCAAATTACTTTTGGATCCTTTTGTTCCCTTTCGATCTTGTCATCCACGACTCTATTTCTTAGCATCCATGTGGTGATAGGACCCTTCCGAAAAATGGCAAGAATTATGATGACCAAGTTATTGATAATTCCTTCGTCAATGTTTTCATAGTCCATTGGCTGCGAGTAAACCCTAACCCTCTACCTAAGAAGGATTTTACGAGGAAACCCTTTAGTGGGGTCCTCTTCGACAGATATGTCAAAAAATGCGACAATTCCTTTCAAAATCCTTTTATTTGTTGAGAATTAGGTAGGGCTAGGTTTAATTCAAATTATCTTCTTAATAATTACTTGTGAGCTTATATCTTTTACTTATGTCTTCTCTTCTTAGTTTATTATGTCTTTCATCAAGTCAAATACCAAAATACAAGAGACGCAAATTTAGGCTCATCGAGTCAGGGCCAAAACCTCTCCCTCTTGGAGAGGAAAACCCGCAAGAAATTATTCTTATAGACTTTCAAATGACAATTACCATGCTCATGCCACAGACCCTTGACCTTTCTATGCCTTCAAGATCTTATCACTACTTCTTCCTTGGATCCTTAAGGTGGTCCTTCTTCTCTGCACCGTCCTGTGCCTTTCTACACCAGAGCTAGATAACTTAGTCTATCAACTGAATGATTCTTCTACCTTCTCAACTCTAGCAAATCTCGGTTCCTAGATCTCCCTAATATACTTTGTTATTCTTATATTATGTTGTTGGCAATATGATGCATGTGCTGTCCTTGATGGCAACCTACTTGATGAAGTAAGATTGTTGGCAATATGATGCAATGTGTTGTCTTTGATGGCAACCTACTAGATGAAGTTGTCCTTGATGAAAACTGCTTGATGAGTTGCCTATGATAAGCAACCTATGTGTTAATATGTAAGGATGATGTATCTTGTGTTAAATAAGGAAGGATGATGTAGCTACATATTAGTTCAGATGTGACAAAAGAAAGAATTCCAGTAAGTACCAAAGAAATGATAAATATGATATGTCACAAGGCATACGCAGGTTTCTAAAGGATAAGTAGCGTATGTACGTGGAAAATTACGTGCAAAGTAGCGTATGCCTATTTGTGCTCTAAATTCATAAAACCAAGGGAATTTACCATGGTATTGGCCCATTGTATTAAGCGCTGGAATATCTATTTGATCCCATCCAGGAATACCATTAGTAGTTGTGTGGTTTTGACTCATGGTATTGACAAAGGCTAAATCTATTTAAGGAGAAGAAGATCATAGTGCAAGGTGTGTGCATGAGTCTGGGTTTTCAATGAATACTTTAATCTGAAGTATATCTGCATGGAATGGGTAACAGTTTGTTGATCTGAATTAATAATGCACCTATGAAGAAAATGATGAAGAGGGATCTCTAGATCTGAAAAGACTATGTATTTTCTAGATCTGTTTATGGAATGTTTAGATCTGAGATGAAGCGAATATTTCCTGAAGTAAAAGGGTAAGATCTAAGTCATTTATCTATTCTGAAGATTTGCGCAACCCTACAAAGTTTGAAGATCTATACGCAGGTTCGTGGAAGAGAAAGCATGTATATACGCGGGTTGGCTTCAGCAAAAGCGCATATGGTATGTGAAATTAGTCCTGAAATATGTGCAGATGTATACGCAGGTTTGTTTCTGTTAAAGCGCGTGCATACGTAGGTTCAGTGAAGTAAAAGAGCATATGGAACTAGGGTTTTGCTGAAGTATGTGGAATGAAATGTTTGATCTGTTCTATTTTTTTACTGCTATCTGTCAATGATGAATTCATACAGATCTGGGTAGTTTGAATGTTGATTATGCTGTTGATTATGTTGATTAAAGATCAAGTTGTTGGTTGATTGGTTGATGATTCAATGAATGAATTGATGGGGTTATAAGTTTCAGTTTGATGTATGATGAGCTTAAATGTGTGGAGTGGGTCCAGTCTGAAAATCTGATGAAAAGTGGCCTACAAGGTATGTTGTATGGAAGCTGATGGATCTAGTATGAAAATTGATGAAATGTGGTCCGCAATGGTGCTGAGGGTCGAAGCCTTCAGTGAGGGGGTTGTAGCTCCCTTCCAGTGGTAGCTGGTAAACGAGAGTAGGGGGTAGTAGCTCCCTTCCAGTGGTAGTTGGTAAACGAGAGCAGGGGGTAGTAGCTCCCTTCCAGGAGAGGCTGGTAAACAAGAGCAGGGGGTTGTAGCTCCCTTCCAGGAGAGGCTGGTAAACGAGAGAAGGTTGTTGCGTTCTGCAGGTGGGTGCCTGCGTGTTGGTATGAGTCTGCACCAGTACATGGTTGTAAGAAGTTTTATTTATAATAAATATTGAAGACAGATACGATGGAAGCGGTGGTTTTCTCCCGAATTGGGTTTCCACCTTAAATCCTAGTGTTCATGCGTGTTGCTTATGTGTGATGATTTATTCTGGTCTTACTGCACAAGTTTACTGCTTACTAAACATCTAATGAATGAATGATGCAATGATCTAAGTAAAGAATTATCTGCATAATGAGATCTCTGGTAATACGCAAGTTTTATTAAGGATATCTGCGTATATACGCGAGTTGGCTTCATTAAAGTAGCGTATGGGTTTTAGAGAAAGAAAAAGTAAAAAGTTTTTAGTCATCCCTAAATATTGATTCACCCCCCCCTCTCAGTATTTTTCCCAACAATTGGTATCAAAGGAGGTTCTTCTGAAGGAGCTTGATCGCTTGAAGGAGATCCGTCACAATGGGAAGGAAGCAAAAGAAGAAGGCTATTCAAAATAAGATATCTCAGAAAACATGTGCAGCAGAAAATGAAGAGGATAAAACAGGTATTGAATGTTGTTCTTGTGATTCACCTTCTTGTGTATGCAATGATGAAGATAGTGAAAGTAATGTTATAGATCTAGAAGAAGCTCTCAAGATTAAAGTTGAAGATCAACAAAGATAATTTAATTAGAGAGAATCTATCTACAAAGAGATGATCTCTAGAATGAAAGAACAGATAGAAATGTATCAAAAAATTCAGGATAAAGCAACCTATCAAAGTAGAAGACTTGAAGCAGAAATCATCTTTCTCAAATCAAATAAGAAGA
Organism: Pinus albicaulis; assembly: GCA_034641835.2. Taxonomy (NCBI): domain Eukaryota; kingdom Viridiplantae; phylum Streptophyta; class Pinopsida; order Pinales; family Pinaceae; genus Pinus; species Pinus albicaulis. The sequence goes on along the minus strand of CM076573.1, from coordinate 778,375,229 downwards.
ATGAAGAAATTTTAAAAACTTGTGAAGAACAAGAAAATGAGTTGAAGGAAGAGATTTTAAAATTGAATGATCAAGTAGAAGAAGGAAGAAGGGTTGAAGAAAGTATGAAGAAGCAATGCCAAAGATTGGAGGTTGAGGTAAACATTTTAAAAGGTAAATTAGAAGAAAAAGATAAACTCTTGAGGTTTCAAGATAGTACTAAGATTCTGGACAATATTCTTAGTAGTCAAAGGTCTCCTTCTGTTAAATTTGGTCTTGGTTTTCATGAAATTGTTAAAGGAGAATCTAGTTCACAAGGAAGTGCTAAAGATTCAAAGGATATCAATGCAAAACTTGAAGTGTTGGAAGAAACAAAAGGTCAACCGACAATCATGAACTCTCAAAAGAAATCATTCCCTCCTAACTATAGAAGCATCAATAATGTTGAATGCTTTAAATGTCATAATTATGGGCATGTTGTAGCCAATTGTAGAAGTAGATCATTTCAGTCACATACAAACAGATACTACACAGAAAGGTACTCTGGTTTCTTCAAGAGATATTGTTTTTTATGTAGCAAGTATGGTCATAAAGCAGCTGATTGCAATAGAAGAAAGAATAGAAAAACACATTATGATCCTTATGCTTACTTTTCTGGTCACATAATATGTTATGCTTGTAACAAGTATGGACATGTAGAAAAAGAATGCAGGATGAATGGATCTGAGAAATTGGATAATTTCCAGCACACAATAAGAAATTTCAAGCAAAGCTGGAAAAGGAAGGAGGACCGGTCAAAAACGTAGGGATAATAATCCTACTACAGTCATCCGTTTCTAAAAGCTTATTTCTCATAATGACTACAGGAATGATGTGAGATACATTATAGATATTAGTAATGTATCATCACAGGGGGAGCAATGTATGGTGATTCTCATGGTTGGCTTGGTAATTCTGGTTATGTTTATTTCTGACAGTGCATCTGATGTGAAGAAGACAAGTACAGGTGGTACAAATTCAGGGGGAGATGAAGTTGTGGAAATTTTCAGTGTTTCACTTTCCATACGCGGGTTTAGTGAAAAAAAGCCCCGTATACATGCAAGTTCAGCTACAGACAGTCACGTATGATTTTCTGATAAGAAAAACAGGAAGATAGCTAAAGATCAGGAACACAGATTCAGGGGGAGCATCAGTCTAACTACTAGTGATTGCATTGTTGGCATTGTATCTGATTATTCCTGAGTTCTTGTAATAATGATGATGACATGATACATGGTTTCTTATGATGAGATTATGGATGAGCCCTGATTGCTTTTTGTTGAAGAGTATCTTTTGTTTTCACACATGAATGAGTTGGAAGTCTTATGATTCAGAGATAAGATCACATGGATGATTGTTTGACACATATTTTCTATTGAAGAAGTTGTTTTGATATGATAATTCCTCTTGCAAAGAATATGTTGATGCTGCAAAGAGTCTGAAGGCTTGGTTACTGATGTGCTTATGCTACAACTATTGGATAACACTTAAAAACACAGTTACATTGTCATATCTTTCTTCTCTCATATATTCCAGGGAAGCATTTGAATTTCACAGACAGAAGCTGGAAGCAGTCTCTGCCATGCAGAAGATCAGATTTGCTTAAATTCAGAAGATTAAATTGGATACACAGGTTTCCTGAAAGACAGTCGTGTATATACATGAGTTTATACATAGAAAACCGCGTATGGGTGTTTGCTAACAGAATTTTTCTGAGTCAGCATTCTTCAGCACAGCTGCAGTATTGTTTGGTATCTCTGGTGATGTTTCCGTTCTCATATTTCGATATTTGATGAAGATGCCTTGATGATTTGCTGTTTAGAGTGTTCAGGATGCACAGGATAAGGGGGAGCATTGGTCATGTGGAAAGGATGCATTGTTGGCATTATGATGGTTTTGAAATATGATCTCTCTCTTGAGGTCTTTTTGGTATTTGTTACAAAAGGGCATATTTTTAATTTGATGAAAAGTTCATGTTGAGACCTATGATGTAACTTTGTAATATTCAGTCATGAAAGGACTTGTTCAAATGTGTAAACCCACTTGTTTGGGTACTTGAGTCACATATGTAAATCCACTTGGTTGGATCATTGATGTAAGTCTGAAGTCCTTGGTGATAGGAAAGGTCATAAAGTCATGTAATTCATTGAAAAATATGTTTGAAGACTCAGCATGAACTCAGGGGGAGCATGATAACTTCAATGCACATCAGATCTATAGAGCTCTTTTTTCTACAAGAGAAGAAAAACCTTGTGTTGGTTTTGATCTGCCCTTTGCCCTTGATGTCAAAGGGGGAGAGTATCATGGTGTTTGAATAGGGGGAGAGTATCATGGTTATAATCAATGTATCTATTTTTTATGGTGATCAAACACCATCATGGTTGCCATCAAGTCCAAAGGGGGAGATTGTTGGAAATATGATGCATGTGTTGTCCTTGATGGCAACCTACTTGATGAAATAAGATTGTTGGCAATATGATGCAAGGTGTTGTCTTTGATGGCAACCTAATAGATGAAGTTTTCCTTGATGGAAACCTGCTTGATGAGTTGCCTATGATAAGAAACGTATGTGTTAAATATGTAAGGATGATGTATCTTGTGTTAAATAAGGAAGGATGATGTATCTACAGATGAGCTCAGAAGTAACAGAAGAAAGGAATTCCAGTAAGTGCCAAAGAAATGATAAATATGATATGTCACAAAGCATACGCGGGTTTGCCAAGGAAAAGTAGCGTATGTACGCGGAAAAGTACGTGCCAAGTAGCGTATGCCTATTTGGGCTCTAAATTCATAAAACCAAGGGAATTTACCATGGTATTGGCCCATTGTATTGAGCGCTGGAATATCTATTTGATCCCATCCAGGAATACCATTAGTAGTTGAGTGGTTTTGACTCATGGTATTGACAAAGGCTAAATCTATATAAGGAGAAGAAGATCATAGTGCAAGGGGTGCGTGTGTCTGGGTATTGAATGAATACTTCACTCTGAAGTATATCTGCATGGAATGGGTAACAGTTTGTTTATCTGAATTAATAATGCACCTATGAAGAAAATGATGAAGAGGGATCTCTAGATCTGAAAAGACTATGTATTTTCTAGATCTGTTTATGGAATGTTTAGATCTGAGATGAGGCGAATATTTCCTGAAGTAAAAGGGTAATATCTAAGTCATTTATCTGTTCTGAAGATTTGCGCAGCCCTACAAAGTTTGAAGATCTATACGGAGGTTCGTGGAAGATAAGGCGCGTATATACGCGGGTTGGCTTTAGCAAAAGCGCGTATGGTATGTGAAATTAGTGCTGAAATATGTGCAGATGTATACGCAGGTTTGTTTATGTTAAAGCGCGTGCATATGCAGGTTAAGTGAAGTAAAAGCGCGTATGGAACTAGGGTTTTGCTGAAGTATGTGGAATGAAATGTCTGATCTGTTCTACTGTTTTACTGTTATCTGTCAATGATGAATTCATACAGATCTGGGTAGTTTGATGTTGATTATGCTGTTGATTATGTTGATTAAAGATCAAGTTGTTGGTTGATTGGTTGATGATTCAATGAATGAATTGATGGGGTTATAAGTTTCAGTTTGATGTATGATGAGCTTAAATGTGTGGAGTGGGTCCAGTCTGAAAATCTGATGAAAAGTGGCCTACAAGGTATGTTGTATGGAATCTGATGGATCCAGTATGAAATTAATGAAACGTGGTCCATGATGGTGTTGAGGGTCGAAGCCTTCAGTGAGGGGGTATTAGTTCCCTTCCAGTGGTAGCTGGTAAATGAGAGCAGGGGGTAGTAGCTCCCTTCCAAGAGAGGCTGGTAAACGAGAGCAGGGGGTAGTAGCTCCCTTCCAAGAGAGGCTGTTAAACGAGAGTAGGGGGTTGTAGCTCCCTTCCAGGAGAGGCTAGTAAACGAAAGAAGGTTGTAGCCTTCTGTAGGTGGGTGCCTGCGTGCTAGTATGAGTCTGCGCCAGTACATGGTTGTAAGATGTTTTCTTTATAATAAATATTGAAGACTGAGACGACGGCAACGGTGGTTTTCTCCTGAATTGGGTTTCCACCTTAAATCCTGGTGTTCATGTGTGTTGCTGATGTGTGATGATTTATTCTGTTCTTACTGCACATGTTTACTACTTACTAAACATCTAATGAATAAATGATGCAATGATCTAAGTAAAGAATTATCTGCATAATGAGATCTCTGGTAATACACAAGTTTCATTAAGGATATCTGCGTGTATACGCGACTTGGGTTCAGTAAAGTAGCGTATGGGTTTTAGAGAAAGAAAAAGTAAAAAGTTTTCAGTCTGCACTAATCTTTGATTCCACCCCCCCCCCTCTCAGTATTTTTCCCAACATATGTCTCTATGGCTTCCTTTCCAACTTGTAATCTATCTCCTTTTTATATTCCAAAATAGAGATACATTCAAGACATTTATTTGACTCCTTCTCTTCATCGTGGAATAGAGATTTGAGGTAGGATTCCTTTATTTGCTATGATATCTATTATATCACAGTCTTCCTTATATACTTTGCATTATGTCTCTTGATCTTTGCTTGATATTACAGTCCAGACACAAAGATATCCGAAACTATATCTGTATATTGAAGCCCACACAATATTGTACTATCCACGTGATTCTTTACTAGAATTATCAGTCGTTATACTTTGTTTTTTATGAGGTACTTATATGCATCATTTATTCTAGATATTTGAAGATCTATGTAAAAATGAGCTGCAAACATGTCCTTATATATATACTAGACAGGCCTTCTTCTGGGCTGACAGGTAGGCCTATTTCTGGGACGAATTTACTTCTGAATTGGAGGAGATATTCCACTCGAATTGTAGAGGATATTAACGTTGATATTAAGCCACATTCTAAGCCACATCTTCAAGGCTTCTATGACAAGTTATTGAGGCATAATTCTTTGACTAGAATCTTCATATACACGACTCTTAATTAGTACTTTATGAAAAGATGACAAATCCATAAAAGAAAGTAAGAAGAAGTATTTTGACCTATAATAAAAACCTTTCTCATGAAACCCATGAAGCAAGTATAACAAAAATACATTTTATTATCTTTGTCTTCTTCATTACATAAATACATAATTACATAGTAAATATGAAGACCGAACCTAGTTACACTTTCCAACACTCCCTCTTAACTAGGGAGGTATTCATAATGTTCCATGATCACTTTCAATATGAATAATCTCATAAGAAGATTCAGATTGGTAATCGCATCTGTATAGCATCATGTCAGCCAACATTGTCCTAGTGCAAGGCCTTGACTAACAATCCCATCTCTCAACGATAAAATGAGCTACCATTTTGGTGAGAAACATGACTTATAGACACCATAGTCATTGTCTCTCCAAGGTACATACTCCACCCAGGTGCTCCCAAAGTATGGCCTTCTTGGATTATTATTCTCTTGGGTCGCCAACCCTCAAAGAATATTGGTCCTCAACTACTCTTATCTTACATGCCCAATCTCATTCTCAAAGAGTATCAAATGCCATATGATTACCCAATCCTCCATTATGTCTTCCACATGACGACTAGAACGATGTGTCTATCCATTCTCTCCTCATGTCCTTCACTAAGAATTACGATTGTTAGTCCTGGTCTAATGCATGGCACACGAATTTAGAGAATCATATTCAAAACTTCCTTTGAATTCAGGAAGGACATACTACAAGTTTCTTCCAAGTAAGAAGCTTACCACCAAGCTCCCTCTTAACCAGGGACCTACAACAAAAATGGTGAGACACCCAACTGCTCATGAAGAATTCCTCCCCTCGATGTCATGGATTTCGATATTTTAGGAATATCCAACATTGGCTTCATAGGGCATAGATCATCCATCACTTTCATCCATGAGTCATGTCATCCACCAGAAAGTGATTCATCGGTATTTCTCATCTAGTCCATCTTTATGCCATGCTTCTTTCCTTCCAAACATTTCCCAAGGATCTTACATACTTCTACATGATTGGTAGCTCTGCATAAACTTATGCAGATAAACATATACATAAGAAATTTTAAATCAAAAGTCACCTTAGTGATGATCTTTCACCATGACATATTCATGTAGGCATCAACATCCTTTATTCAGATTGACACATCTCCTAAAGATATGTATTTTCAAGGGTGTTCTTGTTTTCCACACTTCTACGAGAGTCCACATATATTCCCAGGAGATCTCCTAGTCACATCTTATTAGCTTCCGGATGATAACATCCTATTGACATGGTTGTACTTCATGATATCTTCCTTGCTTTCTCCACACAGTTTTATTCCTAGGAACTTCTAGTATCCAGTTCCTTTTTTGTATACAACCACCTAATATTCCATATGAGGACATATTTGATTTCATCTATTAGTGGAAACCTGTGCACTAGAAGAGATCATCCTTCCTTTGATCATACTTCTAAAGATAGAAATCGATTACCTGCAACCATCTAACACGAATTCACAACATCAAGTGTCAGCATATAGATATATGTACCTCATCCTTTTCCTTTTGACACACCTACAACAATTTTACCTAACCAGCTTCATCAATATGTTATCATATCCTAATTCGAGAATTCTGTAAGATAGAATTCCCAAAGAAATATTTTTCTTTCTTTCTAGTTAGTGTCAACACATGTTTCCATATTGATTACTGAATCATGATCCTTGATCTTGATGACTTCCTTTCATCAATGTTGTTAGCGGTGAGGTTTTCACGAGCTAATTCTTTAAGTTCTCCTTCCATGCTTCTATCATGATTCTATTAATATAGACTATATCCAATCATACTATTTTACAACCAACAAATATCACTTAAAGAGGAAGATGATCTCAATCATAGATATCTTTTGCTTCTTCTTTATTAGATTTCTTTACATCAGGTTCTTCTCTTTCACCTGTGACATGGGCTTCTTCCATTTTCCTCTTGTCCTTTCTATATTTATGACAATCCCTTTTATAATGCCCAAAATAATTACAACTAAAGAATCATTTTTTTTCCATATTTCTTGTTTTATTATGAGGACCAAATTTACTGAATCTTCCTTTATTTCTAGACATGGCTTCAAAGGTTTGACTCCTTTCACGATGTTATGTCAACTTTGGCTTTAAATCTTGTTTCTTCTATCTTACTTAGATACTGGAATGGCATGGCTTCTTCTTTCCCATCAATTCTTTAAGTGAAACTTCCCCATTTTTTAAGTAGAGAATTTTGTACCATAGTGATTATTTCTCAATGAGACGTTAATTCTCCTAATTTATGCAGTTGATCTCGTATTGCGAAAATATCCATAAGATATGGAATTATTCCTTCCTTTCTTGAAATTCTCAATTTGTATAATTTTTTTCTCAGGGATATTAGTTCCCCTACAGAACATTTCAAGAATAGCTCCACCAATTTTTCATATATTTATTTTGAGGATTCTAGATTTGATACATAGGGAATGAGAGAGTCCTTTATGGATTCTATAAGAATCCTTCGGGCTCTTATGTCTCTCTTCATGTATTTGATATATGATTGAATTATTATTTTTAATTTTGAATTGTAGATCATTTGCTATAGTCCATAACTTCATTTTCAGTTAGACTAAAATATTTCCTCTTCTTCCATGCACTAAAGTTTGATGACCCAACCAATTTGCTGCTCTCTTTACAATAAGTCATTTTGAAAAATTTCAATGAGGTCATTGATACTTACTTGAGTAGAGTGACTTCCTTCTTCTATAATCTTCCTTCATAATGATGAAGATGAATGTAGGTACTCCATCTTAGATTAATTTCTTCAATGAAGGTGACCTTGGATCCTTGATGATAAAGGATATCTGGAGAATGATGATGTTTTCAATAGGCTTGGATAATTTTGGATGGTGATATATAATTTATATTTCAATAATGCCTTCAATGTTATAAATATTTGATGGCAAAGACTATTTCCTTTATGGGTGGATCCTTTGAATGAGATTGAAGGTCTTCTAAAAATGGCTTGAGAATCTTCCTTGCAAATTGATTTGAATTTTCAATTCAAACCTTGACCTTGACTTTGATTCTTTCTTCATTGAGTGTCTCCCTGCTAAGTAGCCCTTGTCTTTAGCACCTTGCCTATGATACCATGTTGAGAATTAGGTAGGGATAGGTTTAATTCAAATTCTCTTCTTGATAACTAATTGCGTGCTTAATTCTTTTACTTATATCTTCTCTTCTTAGCTTATTATGTCTTTCATCAAGTCAATTACAAAAATATAAAGGGAAATATCCCATTCTTATAATAGTACCAGAGGAGTGGGATTAACAGTAGCCACCCGACTAAAGTAAGTGAGGTGTTGTTATAGGTGGTATCAGATCACCTAGGTTAAACACTAGGCCTAGATGGGCTTTATCATGAGAAACTGGTGATACAATTACCCTCGAGAGAATTTTCAAATTGACTTTTAGAAAATTTACTGAACAATTGTTTAGGTGTTAAAATATGGTTTAAATAACTTAACGATGGGCATGATAGGTATATTGACTCTATTATTTACCTAAGTAGAAAAAATATAAATAGATGGAATATACGATGAACAACTAATAGTTGGGATTAGCAATTAAAACATTAGTGAATTCTAGAGGTTGGAATATTTCGATTAATGTTTTGTTGATAAGCATGTGCTAATGTGGATTGTTTGGTTGCGGAAAGTATGTTACAACAACTTTGTAAGAGAAGGACCATGGGAATAATTTTGTTGTTTATTTATTAATTATTCACTAAAAATTGATATTTCTTGACATATGATTGGTTCATATGAAATATTGAGTATCATGGGAATGATAACATGATTGTTTGGTCATAGTTGAGATAACCATGGAAGCTCCTTGAATTCAAGGTTCATGGTCATGATTGTATTTATTTATTTATCACATGAAGTATATAACAACGTGTGTGATGGAAAACAAATCACAAGCAACATAAAATACATGCACACACAAAAATGAGGACAGGAATGGTGAGTACAATTATGATCAGTCACAACATGGAATTGAAAAGGTCAAGGCCAATGAAGAAAAGAGGCCAGTTTACCAAGGCGGAGGGTCTCGCTCTCTAAATTGGATGGATACTCTGATAACCCTAAGGGTTGAGACGAGGGCCAATCGGAAAAATACAGATAAACGAAACCTGAGACGAGGGCTAATCATGGAGACAGGAGGAGCCCTCAGGAGTCAGAGGAGAAAAAAAAATGGAGTAGATGGTAACATGTCTAGGAAGAGGCACATGTATCAAAGTAATGATATTTTGCGCGGACATACACCATTAAGCACCCCAAGAGGAAGGAACAAGACTTATGTGAAACACTCTAGTTGGTCATCTAGGATTTTTGGTAAGAGACACTACCATCACTCTCATCATCATCATCATCATTAGGAAATAAAGGAAAATAATTACATGCCCGAGGAATCAAGAAAGACAAGCCACATGTATTTGATGAGGATATGAAGAAATTAGAAGAGGCAGAAGCTTGCTTGCTTGATATGAAGAAAATTTCAGAACTCATGATTATTCTAAAAATATGAAAGCCAAGATTTTGACTTATAGATTGAAAGGAAAATAAGACATATGGTGGGAATATTTGAAAAGTGTTAGAGGCGTTGCTGAGAAACTGTTGGCATAGGGTGGGTTTGCAAATATCCTTTGATACAAATAATTTTTTGAGTGCTACTACGATGGAGAAAAAAAAAAGCGTTCTATGACCTTAAGGTGGGACAACTGAAAGATTATGAGTACGTCACTAAGTTCCTATAACTATTGAGGTATGTGCCATATGTCAAGGATGAGAAATCCGAGATTCAAAGATTCATTAGTGGGATTCCTATGACATTTAGAGACATAATTGAGTTGTTAGAACCCCAACCTCTGATGGATGTGATTAAGAGGCTGAAAAACTAGTATGAACGTGGAAAACATAGACCGTAAATTAGGAGTAAATAAAAGGAAAGGAATAGCTTTCTAAATAACAATAATTTCCCCAAGAAAAAATTATGAAAGAGGTAAGGTAAGCATCCAACCCATGCAAATCAATTCCAGCATGAAGCTAATATTCTTGCTAAGAGAAATATGTAGCAACCAACATCAAAGCAATGCAAATTTTAAGATGGGGAGCAATTAAAGTGTTGGGAATGTGGTGAAAATCAGAGGAAAAGAGTCTTTCCACACAAAATAAATGTTGGAAAAAATATTTAAAACACGCAGGAGGTTCACACAGTGGGTGATGTAGCTTAGAGCTTGCCCAAAATTTATGCAACTATAGACAACCGCCAAGAATGCCGCCATGCATTCATCATTGAGATGGAAGGTAAGTTATGTTATCACAATGTTTATATTATAATTGATCCTGGTTCTAACTTCAACTATGTCCACCTAAAGATGTTGAAAAGTGTAACTAGGTTTCGTCTTCATAATGACATGTGTAAATATGTTTTAATGTAATTGATATAGAGAAAGAAAATAAAATTATTATTGTAATTCTTGTCTCATGGGTTTCATAAGATTTTATTGATTCAATGTCATATATGGAAGACCTTTCTTGGGCATGTTACATTTGTATACGAGTCAATGAAAGAGTCAAGTGTCCCTCCAAGACCAAGCTCAAGAAAGTCCTTCAATTTAGCCTTAAATAAAATAATGAATTTGATCCAAAATACATGTCAGCTCATACTCATTTTAATTCAACTTATTATGAAAGCTCCAACAACAATAAATAGGGCATCTCAACCTCATTTCAGTGACAAGCAATTCGATCAAGGTCTGAAGAAAGAGGAAGTGAAAAAATCACCAAGAAAGAAGTATCATAGCCAATGAGAATAAGGAAGGAAGAGAAAAGTTGTTTGTATCTGTTTTAGGGTTGTTTTACTATCACACGTGTAAAGGAGAGAGGGGTCATCTACTGTAGTAAAGGTCGAATTGTAGATCTCCAAAGTAACCAAATTCAGAAACGAGTCAAGTCAAAAAGGTAGCCGAGTTGAAGGGAATAAATTATCCTTATAGAGTGAAGAAGATAAAAGGTAAAATTTTGTCAAAAACATGTGATAGGGTTTCTGAAAGAGCCAAAAAGTGCAGTGTTGAACCAAGGACCAAAAATCTAAAGTATAGCCGAAGGCAAGTAGTTGGATTAGGTGTTAACTTGGGGATATAAGAGAAAATTTAAAGGGAACTTGTGTCTTGGTCTTGGAGTAGAAAATAGGTCAAAGGTCTTGTTCTTGGAGTTCTTCAATTGAATTCTCTATAAGAAGAAGAATTTGTTTGGGGTTTCCTCTAAAGTAGGATAGGCTTTGGCCCTGGCTTCTCTCCTACATCTTGTGTCTATTGTATCCTTTATGTTTATGCTTTGATAGTTGTTTGATGTAGAACACTATGATAACCTAAATAAATATAAGATCATAATATAATGAAGTAAAAATCATACACAAACAATTATCATCTTGAAGATAAATCTGTTAATTGTTATGCCCTAGATTTCCCAACATGGTATCATATCTAAGGTGGAAATCTCAAGGAAGGGAATTTTACCAGGGGAAAATCAAGGATCAAATCTAGATAAAGGCATCCAAGCAAATCGAAGGATATAAAAGTAAATTGAAGGTGTATAATGAAGTATCATAACCCAAGATTTAAGAAAAATTCTAGACAAAAAGGAAGCCTTGGGATCATCATCACGAAAAGGAAGGCCAAAACCCTACATCTACTCAAGGTGAAGAGATCTACAAATAAAAGCAACTAGAAGTCTATTCATTCAAGAAAATCACTTCAAGGACAAAGTTGACATCATCATCTTTTAGAAATTCAAAGCCCTAGTTTAATCAAAGAAGCATTCTTAGGATTCGTATCACCTCAAAGATTTTTAGTTGAAGTAACTTGAAGACTATTCATCTAAAGAAATCTATATCAAGGGGCATTGTCATCATCTTCAAAAGGGGTTATAACGAAATTTCCTCTCATTGAACCTAGGTTATTCCCATTGAAGGACACCATCAAGAAGTCATCATCAACTAAGTGATCTCCCTCCTTGAGGGTGAAGGATCATTATTGAAGAGATCTCTCTTCATCAAAGAGAATATTTTTATAATATATATCATCAACAAATTCAAACAATGTAAACTTTGAAACGAGAACTGAAACGAGTACCCATTTTTTTGAGGTAGCAAAAAAAATCTTATTGTGAAAAGTGGTGATTCAGAATACCCTCCCATTTTTTTAGCATATTTTTGACACTTCAAATTTTCTTATGTATCAAGTTGAACATTTTTTTTTAAATGTGAGTGATTTTCATGTTAATTTTGAAAAGTGTTGATGCAACAACAACCCCTTTTTTTAGAGGTCTTATTCTTTACACTTTAATTTTTCTAATGTATAGTGTGGATTTATTTTTTAAATGTTGGTGATTTTCATGCGGATTTCTGCAAATCCAGATGAGATATCATTTAATTTTTTTAAGGCATATTTTTGACACTTTAAATTTTCTTATATCCTAAGTAAACAATTTTTTTTGAAATATTGATTATTTAACCATTTTTCAAGTTGTCTTATACCTCTTCATGTAGTTTGTCCAAAGATATTTTGTTTTTAAGGGTTTTATAATTTTTTTGTTTTTTGTTTTCCTTTGTAGTTTTTTTATAATGAATTTTTTAATTTTTTTTCCAAAGTTTAAAAAAAAATAATAATATCTTGAGGTTATGATTTCTTGTATATTAATATATCGTTAATTAATATTTCAATGCACCTAAAATAATTTTCACTAAAATATAATAATTCTGAGAATATAAACATTTTTCATATAGATATAATTAAACAAATGTGTATTTTAAGACATTTTTGCTAAAAAAAAATGATTGAGAGGATTGTGCGTGGTCACTCAATGCATTTCTTCAACTCTCAAGAATGTTGGCGACCAAAGGTGTCACTGTTATCTCTGCCAACGTGTGGACGGATGGGGTGACCTGCCTTTCTATTTTCAGGATATATTGTTCCCCGATTCACCTCTGCCACCAGGCTACCAAAATATCATAGCATGCTTATTATATTCTATCTAGTACACAAAATGGAGAAACCCTCACAAGCTCTAATGGAAAATAAAAATTGTAGGCAATGATTATTCAATGCTTATTCTAACCAATTTAAACAGGGAGACATCTTTGGTGTAAGGATATATGTCATGGGTGTAAACATTCGGACATATGTCAAATGGAGATGAAAAGGGTAGACAATACTTAGTTTGACCAATTTCAAATAAAATAAACACCTTCAATGTAAATATGTTGTTTAAAGAAAAAATTATTAGATTTAATTTGGTTAACAAATTTTTTAGGGAATAATTCCTTTCACATAAAAGAAGTGAGTGTCAAACCTATAAAAGAGGCCAAGGAATATATGGAAGGGTCGGTAAACAAGGCTAATAATATTTGATAACTATGATAGAAATGATAGCATCTTCTGGGATTATTCATAAGTAAGGAGGGTGTGATGTGGCTTTTATAAGGCTATAGATTATGTAATAAGGTGTTACAATATAGATTTGGTAGTGAAATGGGAGATAAGGACATGATAAAATAAATCTAGTAAATATAAGTAAAAGTAAAAAATTATAAAAAATTCTACTTGTAAAGTATTGGAATCAACATTTAGGTCTAGTCTATTTATAGACACATGCTTTTTTAGGACATTAATTTATTATTAAAAGGTGTATTTTTAAATGTATAACTTTTTTTTTAATAAATTGATTTGTATTACCTAGAAATATATTGCAACATTCCATTCATCACAAATAAGTGGTGTACAAATCAATACATTTACTACCTTCCTCTTCTTAGTTCACATGATTGTTCATGGATTTTTTTTTTCCTTTTCTCTTGTGGACATCAATCCATTCGAATGAGTTATCATGAACACATGTAGATGATACAATGTTGGCCTTTCTTTAAGATAATTCCTTTGGCAGAGATTCTATCATATTCGTTATTTCCTTGTCACTATTTGAGCGATTTGATTAATGGATATCTTTGTGCCCACTCATTGATAGAGCCAAAATTGTGGTTGAGCCTATTCTAATTTTATTTGAAGGATAACCTTCCTCTATTGAGGGATGAGATGGCCCTACATGTGGCTAAGCTAAGTTTACAGGAGTTATTTTGGCAGTGGATGTCTTATGTTATCTTATGTTGTCCTCCTTCGGAGCCAAAGTACTTTTGGATCCTTTTGTTCCCTTTGGATATTGTCATCCACAACTCTATTTATTAGCATTCAGGTGGTGATCAGACCCTTATGAAAAATGGCAGGAATTATGATGACCAAGTTATTGATAATTCCTGCATCAGTGTTTTCATAGTCCATTGGGTGCGAGTAAACCGAAACCGTCTACTTAAGAACGATTTTATTAGGAAACCCTTCACGCTTTACTGGGGTCCTCTTCGACACATATGTCAAAAAATGTGACAATTCCTTTCGAAATCCTTTTAATTTTTGAGATTTAGGTAGGGCTAGCTTTAATTCAAATTATCTTCTTAATAATTACTTTTGATATTACTTATTTTACTTATGTATTCTCTTCTTATCTTATTATTTCTTTCATCAAGTAAAATACCAAAATACAAGAGACACAAATTTAGGCTCTTTAAGCTAGGGCCAAAACCTCTCCCTCTTGGAGAGGAAAACCCACAAGAAATTATTCTTATATACTTTTAGATGACAAGTACCATGATCATGATAGACACCCTTGACCTTTGTATGCCTTCAAGACCTTATCACCAATTCTTCCTTGGTTCCTTAAGATGATCTTTATTCTCTACACTGTCCTGCACCTTTCTGCACCAAAGCTAGATAACTTATTCTATCAACTGAATGGTCCTTCTACCTTCTCAAATCTAGCAAATATCAGTTCCTAGATCTCCCTAATATACTTTTTTAGTCTTGTATTATGTCTCTATGGCTACCTTTCTGACTTGTAATCTATCTCCTTTTTTATATTCCAAAACAAATATACATTCAAGACATTGAGTTGACTCATTCTCTTCATTGTGGAACAGAGATTCGAGGTAGGATTCCTTTCTTTGTTGTGATATATATTATATTGTATTCTTCCTTATATAATTTGCATTATGTCTCCTGATCTTCGCTTGATATTACAGTCCAGACATAGAGATATACAAAACTATATGTATATATTGAAGCCCATACAGTATTGTACTATCCACGTGATTCTTTACCAAAATTATCAGTCGTTATACTTTTCTTTTTATGAGGTACTTATATGCGTCGTTATTCTAGATATATGAAGATATATGTACAAATGAACCGCAAAAATGACCTTATATATACTAGACAGGTGTTCTTCTGGGTTGACATGTAGGCCCACTTCTGGGACGACTTTATGTCTGACTTGGAGGAGATCTTCCACTCAAATTGTAGAGGATATTAACGCTAATATTGAGCCACATCTTCAAGGCTTCTATGATAAGGTCTTGATGCATACTTCTTTGACTAGAATCTTCATATACATGACTATTAATTAGTACATTTATAAAAATAGGACAAATCTATAAAAGACATCAAGAATAAGTCTTTTGACCTATAATAAAACCTTGCTCATGAAACCCATGAAGCAAGTATAAAAAAAATACATTTTATTATCTTTGTATTCTTCATTACATAAATACATAATTGTATAGTAAATATGAATATCGAACCTAGTTCCACTTTCCAACACTCCCTCTGAACTAGGGAGGTATTCATAATGGTCCATGATCACTTTCAATCTGAAGAATATCATAAGAAGAATTAGATTGGTAATTGCATATGTATAACATCATATCGAACAACATTGTCCTAGTGCAAGGCCTTGACTAACAACCGCATCTCTCAACAAAAAAATGGGCTACAATAATGGCGAGAAACAAGTCTTATCGACACCATAGTTATTTTCTCTCCAAGGTACATACTCCACCCAGGTGTTCCTAGAGTATGACCTTCTTGGATTATTCTGCTCTTGGGTAGCTACCCGTCAAAGAATATTGGTCCACGACTACTCTTACCTTGAATGCCATATCTCATTCTCAAAGGGTATAAAATTCTAGATGATTACCCAATCCTCCAATTTGTCTTCTAGGTGAACAATAGAATGATGTGTCTATCCATTCTCTCCTCATGGCCTTCACTAAGACTTACGAATGTTAGTCTTGGTCTAGTGCACACTGCATGACACACAAATTTAGAGAATCATATTCGATACTTCCTTTTAATTCAAAAGGGAAATACTAAAAGTTTCTTCCAAGTAAGAAGCTTACCACCAAGCTCCCATTTAACCAGGGACCTCCAACAACAATGGTGGGATACAAAAATACTCATGAATAATTCATCACCTCGATGTCATGGATTTTGATATTTGAGGAATCTCCAACATTGGCTTCATAGGGCATAGATCATCCATCACTTTCATCCATGAGTCATGTCATCCACCAGAAAGTGATTCATCATTATTTCTCATCTATTCCATATTTATGCCATGTATTTTTCCTTCAAACCATTTCCCAAGGATCTTACATACTTTCACATGATTTGTAGCCCTATATAAACTTAGACAGATACACATATACATAAGAACTTTTAAATCAAAATTTACCTTAGTGATGATCTTTCACCATGACATATTCATGTAGGAATTGACATCCTTTATTCATATTAATACATATCCTAAAGATATGTATTTTCAGGGGTATTCTTGTTTATCACACTTCTATCAAAATCCACATATATTCCTAGGAAATCTCCTAGTCACATTTTATTGGCTTCCGGATGATAACAACCTATTGACATGGTTGTACTTCATGATATATTCCTTGCTTTCTCCACATGGTTTTATTCCCAGGAACTTCTAGTATCCAGTTCCTTTTTTGTATACAACCACCTAATATTCCATATGAGGACATATTTGATTTCATCTGTTAGTGGCAACCTGTGCACTAGAAGAGATCCTCCTTCCTTTGATTATACTTATAAAGATAGAAATCCATTACCTACAACCATATGACATGACTTCACAACATCCAGTGTCAGCATATAGATATATGTGCCTCATCCTTTTCCTTTTGACTCATCCTGCAACAATTTTACTCAACTTACTTCATCAATATGTCATCATATCCTAATCCTAGAATTCTGCAAGATATAATTCCCAATGAAACCTTTTTCTTTCTTTCTAGTCAATGTCAACACCTATTTCCATATTGATTATTGAGTAATGATCCTTGATCTTGACGACTTCCTTTCATCAATGTTGTTATCAGTGAGGTTTTCACGAGCTACTTCTCTAAGTGCTCCTTCCATGCTTCTATCATGATGCTATTAATATACACTATTTCCTATCATACTATTTTACAACCAACAAAAATCACTTAAAGAGGAAGATGATCTCAAACATAGATATCTTTCGCTTATTATTTATTAGATTTATTTGCATCAGGTTCTTCTCTTTCATCTGTGACATGGGCTTCTTCCATTTTTCTCTTTTCCTTTCTATATTTAGGACAATCCCTTTTATAATGCCCAAAATAATTACAATCAAAGCATTAGGTTTTTTCCATATTTTTTCTTTTATTATTAGGACCAAATTTACTGAATCTTCCTTTCTTCCTGGACATGGCTACAAAGGTTTGAATCCTTTCACTTGATCCTGTATAACTTTGCTTTCAATTTTGTTTCTTCTATCTTACTTAGATCCTCGAATGGCATGGCTTATTCTTTCCCATCTATGCTTGAAGTGAAACTTCCCCATTCTTTAGGTAGATTTTATAGCATCATTTTCCACCTTCATGTGCTTGATGATTGACACTTTGGCCTTGGGCACCCTTTCCCCTCAGACTTGACCATCTTCACAAAAAACAGTATCTTAAAACCCATACACGACTTTGCCCAGAATTTTCCACGTATATACGTGAGTCCTTTCAGAGATATCCACGTATACCTTTTTAATCATTCAAAAATATACATTATTCCCTATTTTCGAGGCAAGGTTGATGGTTATTCCCGTAATTCAATCACCCCAACCCGTGGCTTAATTGTTTCCAACTGCAAAAACTAATTTAAGGGAGTATAAAATCCCCTCATGTGCATGGCCTAAGGGAAGGAGAAAAATATAGATATTATACTCTATTAGAGCCCTATTTCAAGTCTGATATTCCCGTGCCTCTTGCACTTCCCAGGTATATTCAGGAAACCCTTGTTTCCTTGAGATGCTCACCATCCTATATGACATCTAGTGTGCACACAACTTGAAATAATTCTTGCGAGGCTAGGGCTGGACGGTTCCAGAGGACAGTATGCTCGAAGGTCGTGGAATAATTCAGGTGATCTCTCCACGTTTCTATTACTGTACGTGCCATTTATAACATCTTGTTCCCAATATTCACATGTTAATGATCATTATATATGTGTAATGATCACTAATTGAATATTTAATATATTTTTTTATGATATTACGGATGAGTTACACTAACATCTAGGAACTATATATGTTGTAAAACTAGAGTTTCGTGTTCATTCTTTCTTGATTTACAGGTTACGAAGTATGAAGGGTTGTTGGGGGTTTGCACCCTGTGGGATCTACATCAAGCATGGGACTTTCAGGTAAGTTCTACAACTTGTTATATCTAGTTTTCAGTATAAAAGATAGGTTAGGTGAGTCCTTGAATGGTATGCCCCTGATTTGTGAAGGTTGCTGACCCAAAAACCTTTAGGGTATTATATCCTGAAACAGAAATGGTGACTCCACTGGGGATCACATTTTTGTGATTTTCCGTTTGGGTTGTTTTATCTGTCTTGTAGGTTCCCAACAGTTTCTATCACTTTTTCCAGTTCAATAAATATTTTTCCAGTCAGACTGAAGACCTGGTCTCTTGATCAGGCTTGACCCTTTTTGTTTTTCATTATTTACCTTTCCATACATAGTTTTTCTTCTGCACAGTCGCATATACACATTGTTTTTTTCAAAGGGACCCGCGTATACGCAAGTTTCCTTTGTCACAGTTGCATATACATGCTTGTTTCTAAACTGCAAAAGTGCATATTCCTAGGTAAAATTTGAAATTCTTGGTTTTAAGCCTTTATGGTCATGTTTGCCTGTGGTGACCTATTCCTGCAGTGTCTTTGAAGTCTCTGGACTATGTATAAAGTGGTTTTATGTCTATTTCTCTCTTATTTGTGTGAAGACCCACTCATTTGGTGAAATATTTTTTTGTTTTGTTTTCAATTCTGGCTTGAGCACCAAGGTCTTTTCCTGAAGATTCTTGGATGTTCTGAGTATTCAGGATAGAGAGCTTCTGCTCATTTACTCTTTCCTAACCTTATGTGTTGCTTCACATTTGGATTTTAGCCTTTGTTGTGTTTGGTTTTCTTGATTTCATAGAGTGATTTTGTTGTAATTTTCAAAGGGTCTCTTATTGATTCTTTGGATTTTTTTTCCGTTGCAAGTTTATTCTATTGTGCTGAGTTGACCTGTTGAGTTTCTTGTCTTCCTTTTTCTCATATGTGTTCCACTGCGAGAGTAGCATGGTTGGCTTTGGGCATTTTGTTGAGGCTTTCACTCAAAATTCAAGTTTGCTTGACTCAATTACTAGATATTTCCATTGGTCTTCTTGAAATCTCTTTTTCCTATAAACTCAAAAGCCCAAAAAACATTATATTTTCCATTGCTTTTGTTTTCATTTTGTTTGACAGTTCCTTTTCATCTTTTGAAGCTTTGTTGAGTGTCTAGTCTTTGGTTCTTGACTTGATTAGGAGGGGAGTCTTCTTTTGATTTCTTTCTCTTATGTCAAGTATGTTTTGGCATTTTTATACATAGGAGTTTTGATTTGGAACTAGCTCTATTGACTGCCAAAAAGTGAGTGAACCTTGGTGTTTTTAGAGACTTCTCTTTGCTTTTTCAGATTTAGCATCTTAGGATTTGCATGTCATTGGTAGTTTGCATTAGGTGCACATAAGCATTTTTAGTCTTTTTCGTAACTTTTGAGTTGTGTTAAGTGTGAACATATGAAAAGAAAATAAAGTGTAGTCTCGTAGAACCTGTGTAGAAATCACTCTTCATCGACAAAAATCAATGCATTTGCATGTAGTTTGGTTTTCATTGGTTTCTTCTATGTCATACAAACACCATCAGTTTCAATTCCACACGCCCTTGACATGAAATAACAGCCAATTAAAATAAGCGCTATAAATAAAAATAACTAGCAATTTTTTGTATTATTGTCATACACCAACTAGCTAGGTTATAGGGCCTTGGATTAGGTGAGTGGAGAGTTAACTCTCCAAGGGTGCTAAAATTTTGAAACATAGAAGTTTATTAATGAGTGAAATCCAACACCGTTAAGTGGACCGGGAAATCTCTCCTCAAGAGAGTCAAGCGCGAGGGAAAGTGTAGGAAGAGAAGAGAGATACCCCCTCTCCTATTTGCTGAATCTTGACCTAAGACCATTCCGCCCGGCTGTCGATACGGATTGGTGCCCATAGATTCCTATACTAGGGACCACATAGGTGACTGCGGGGGGAAATATCTTTGGTACCTGAGGCAGACGTTGCATCACTTCCATCAGTGCTTTTGGAGGGTGCCCTTGCGAAGCTTTGGGACTTGCACAGGCAAAGGTTGTTGTTAGGAGGTCAGCGTAACTATTTATGTTACCTTCGCTAGTAGGTCTAGGTCGTAATTACCCCAAACTACTTTCAAGAGGTCCTATTTTTCGCTTCCTTGTATTTTGGTGTCCGGTCCTCATCACCCGAAGCGAAAATACCTGAGAGCTACTTGTCTGGCTGTATCTTAGGGACTTTGTAGAGTGTGCACTTTGCTCCTAGATTTCTTAGCTTCATATATTTTTTGAGTCTAATAAATCTCTTAAAGTGGCTGACTGATCGCCTCGTCGATCGAGGAGGCTCCATGGGTTGTCTCGCCAAGCCTTCTTCAAGAAGGCGTAGGAGTAATTTGGAGGGTGACTTTCACCCGGTGTTTTCAGACGCAGCGAAGAGAGATCCTCTGTTAGGGCTAGTTGTTTCTATAGATGGTTCTAATGTTGGTGTCAGTTCCGAGACGATTGCTTCACTCATCTCGAGAGTTTTATTTCCAGCAGAAGAAGTAGAGGTAGAGGGAGTCCCTCAGCTTGCTGAGTCTCTTCCATCTCCTCTTCCTGCTAGTTATATGTTTATCATCAAATACATTGGACCTGAGTCTCAGAGACCAAAGAGTCCTTATCCATAATATTATCACCTTTCGATGGCCACGACTAGGAATGCAGCTTCAGCTGTGAGTGCTGCAAGTATCTAAACTCCTTATTTTGTTGAAGAAGGAGGAAATATTGCCATATCTACGATAGCTTCTAGTAACGCTGTGTTTGGCTCTGGTCACACCCAAGCACATGCTTCTCAATCTGGTCCCTTTTGTTTCGGAATGTTCACTAGTGGGATTCCTTCTTTTTCCTTTTCTGTTGCTTCAGCTGTATCTTCGCCCATATCCTCTATGGATAATGGATCAGCTTCTTTTCAAGGGTTCCCCTTTGGCAGTGGGCACATACCTAATTCAACCCCTTCCTTAGGATATTTTCCTTTCACTTCCCATACTCAAAGTTTCAATCCATGGTCTGGAGGTCAAAGTTCTACTACCTTTACAGGTTGTAACCCTATTTTTACAACATCAGGAGCAGGGAATCAGTTTCTTATTGGTCACCAAGGGAATGTTCCTTTCCCTTCGTCGAGTGCTTATCAGGCTTTTTCTCCTTTTTCAAATGCTTGGAACCCCTACCAGGGGGTTTCTTCTTCATTCACTATCTCAGTGGGGGGAAATGGTCTGGTTTATAGTAACTCCATGTTGGGAGGGGGTCCTTCTCCGAATGCTAGGTCACAAGGATTTTCCTGCGGCCCAAAATTTTCTACAAATAGTATCTGGAAACTTGGTGCCTCATCAAATCCAGGTTATTCTTTTTAGAATGTGGGGAATCCATCCCATGGGGGATGGAATTCCTAGGCTCCTCCTCGATTACCATTTCTGGCAATGTTAAACTTGCCATATTTGTCCGATATAGTCCGAGGTGGCCTCCGGTCCCCACCAAACTACCCTCAGACATCCCAAAGTTTGAAGGGAAGAATGGAGAGGACCCGGCAGATCATATCACCACTTTCCATTTATGGTGTTCATCAAACTCCTTGATCGATTTTTCGATTAGGTTGAGGTTATTTCAATGCACCTTAACTGGAAATACGGCCAAGTGGTATATTGAGTTAACTAGGGGTAGTTTTGCCACTTTTGGAGATCTGGCTACCATGTTTCTAAATCATTTTCAGTTGCATGTCCGTTACGACACCAGGACTGAACTCCTGGCTAATTTTAAGCAGGACAAGGCAACTCACATTTTTTATCATATCCAGGAGTGGCGAAGAAGGAAGAGGCTCATTAAAGCCTATATTCCTAACGAATTCCTTCTGGAATGGTTTTTGAAATATTTGCAGCCAGATATTTCTAAGGACGTATCCCTATCAGGGGTATTTTCCGAAGAGCAGGCTATTTTTAGGGCTCAGCAATTAGAACTGATTTATTCTCAGTCTTGAGTCCTAAATAAAAAATTTCCTGATGCTCCTCACTCCAAATTGGACTTGTCAAAAACTAAACCTCGTCCTCATGGTGGTGGACTTATTGGTTCGGTCGATAGCAGTGCAGCCAACTTGCTTAGTCAATTACAACAATTGTCCATACAATCTGCTTCTTCTAGTCAGGTTGTGTCTTCAATGTCAATTCCTTCCTAGTATTTGTCAATAAATGTTGTCCAGATTTCTAACCCCAAAGGAAATCAACAATCCGAAGGGAAGAAGAAGGGATAGAATAATAAAAATAAGGGAAAATATGGGAAGGGGAATGCAAATAAATCCAACGAGCATGTTGGTGAGGGTCAAAAGGATAAAAACAAAGTGAATTTTCCATGCAAGTTATGTACTAGAGACCATCTTACTCACCTTTTCCCTAAAATTCCGGAAGCGCAACGCTTGTTAGCTCAACAGGGTTCTTCCAATTCCATGGCTGTGTTAACAAACCCTTTTCCCCAAGGGCCGCAATTAGTTGTTAGCACGAATAAAAATATTTGGGCTCCCTCTGGGGGCACCTAGGAAGGGGAAAACACATCAAACATATATATGATGAGTGCTCACGCATATATCACTATGAAATCTCGTGATTATGGTGAAGCTAAGTCTTCAAAAGCCAAGGGTGCCCCTGATAGTGCTGAGCCGCTTCATATTATGAGGCACACTGTTGAGCCTATACCTCGGATGCCAAAGGCATCTACAAAGCATACACTGATTAATCCAAATTCCAAGGCCACCCAGAACTACTCTATTATAGAAGATCTAGCACAGAATCCTTGTGCGATGTCTACTCTCGAGGTGCTCTAGTATTTTCCAGCTCAACGAAGTGCTCTCCTCACTGCTATTAGGGATGTTGATCTGAAGAATTATCTTATGATTACATCTGATATGTCTAATTTTAAAAAAGAGACTCCCTCATCATATGGCTTTCCATATTAGATCGCTTTATTGAAAATTCAATATATTTCGAACGGTCGTAGATGAGGGTGCTTCCACGTGTGTGATGTCTCTCACATGCTGGAAAGGCATCGGATCTCCCACAGTTGTTCCTTCAACCACTCTTCTGACTACGTTTGATGGTCATTCTCACAGGCTGCATGGTATTGTCTCGGGTTTGCCCATCTGTGTTGGGGGTAAAACTGTTAACATCGAGGTTGAGATAGTCAATGCAAGATTAGACTATAACCTTTTGTTGGGGCGAAACTGGATTTATGAGATGGATGCTATTTCATCCTCGTTATTTTGCATTATGTGTTTCCCTCATTAAGGGAGGATTGTCACAGTTGACCAACTAGATTTTTCTCCTATAGACCTAAATGCATCTGCTGACTCAACTATTCCTTTGGTGGATAATACCAAACTGCTTGTTGAGAATCTAGGGGTTGGAATGTATTCTTTTTTTATGGGTAATTTTGATTTTTCGCCTCCTTCCGTTCATATAAATGAAATTTCATCCTCCAATGCTCCTATTCGAAGAGAGTTCTTTAGAACTCATTATTTTTCAGACCCTTGGACCTTACCTTCCCCTACCTCCACATTAGCGGAAGGCCAAGTAGGTGGAATGGCATTTCCTATGTCTGAAGCTGAGATTGCTTATAGCTCTATTGTTGACTCTGCAGAATCCACTCTAGTTTATCTTTCATCAGAGGAATTGGATGGAAATGTGGCCCTAGCTTGGACTCTTAGTTCTTCTTCCGCCCAAGATTTCCTTGATACTACTCTTCCATCTGAAGAGGCTATCCTGGAAGCTATGACTGGTATAGACAGACCATGGGATGATTTGCATCATTGGTCTTATTTTTTACCAGATTTGAGCAAAGTTGAATTAAGTTTTCCTAGTCCTCAGTCTTCTGGTCCTGTGCACTCGGTCCTGAACCCTTTAGCACTAGCACAGGTATTTGTTGAAGGGAACATGGTTGTGATTTCTCCTACTATCCTGGTGAACTTTTCCAGAAATCCCAACACTATCGAGAATTTTTTCATCGGAGCTTAATGTTCCCCTGAAGAGATTCAAATTTACATCGATCTTTTTCGAGAGTTTAGGGATATGTTCACTTGGTCTTATGATGAAATTCCTGGTATATATCCATCTATTGTCTAGTATGAGATCAAGTTATACAAAAATGCTAAGCCTGTCAGGAAAAATCTTCGTCTGGTCAACCCTAGGAAGGTGGCAACTATCAAAACTGAGGTGGAGAAGCTGCTCAAGGCGAGATTTATTTTCAATGTTCCTTTGACAGAGCGGGTTTCGAATCTAGTCCCGGTGGACAAGAAACAAGGAACAATTCGAGTTTGCATTGATTTCAGAGACCTAAATAAAGCATGTCCTAAAGATAATTACCCCACACCATTCATAGATTAGATTATCGATGAGTGTGCGGGCAATGAGATTTTTTTCTTCATGGATGATTTTTCTGGATATAATCAAATCACTATCCACCCTGAAGATTAGCATAAGACTGCATTAATTTGTCCCTGGGGTACCTTTGCTTATAAGAAGATTCCTTTTGGCCTTAAAAATATTGGAGTTACTTTTCAGCGGGCCATGTCATATGCCTTCCATGACATCAAACATATTATCAAGGCATACTTGGATGATTTAATTGCTCGTTCTCACAAGAGAATCGATCATCCCTCTCACCTCTATCAAGTATTTGAAAGATGTCGATATTACAAGATCCGGTTGAAGTTAAACAAGTGTGTTTTCGCGGTCACATCCGGTCAGTTTTTGGGATTTATTGTGTCTACGGAAGGGATTCGGGTAGATCCCTTCAAGGTTGAGGCAATGCTTCTATTGCCTCCCCCGTCGTCTATTCATCAACTTCAAAGTATACAAGGAAAAGATATTTTTCTGCAGAGATTTGTCGTAAATTATGCCGAGATTACAAAAGGATTTATGAGATTATTGAAGAAGGGAGTTCCATTATTATGGGGTGACTTTCCTCAACTCTCATTCGATGCTTTGAAAAATCATTGAACTCTGCTCCTATATTGAGTCCACCTGATTATAGCGGGGATTTCCTCTTGTATCTCGCAGCAGCAGAATCTACCATTGGTATGGTTCTAGTTCAAGAGGATGATGCTCTTTCAGAGCATGTGATATACTACCTTAGTCGAGGCTTGGTAGGACCTGAACTCTGGTATTCTCCGATAGAGCAGCTTGCTTTAACAGTCGTTCATGTTGTACAACAGCTCAAACATTATATTCTTCTTCAAAAAACTTATGTTCTGGCAGCAGTCAATCCATTTCAGTTTGTTCTTAGCAAGCGAGTGAGTAAGGGAAAATACAATAGATGGATTGTGATTTTGCAGGTTTTTGATCTTGAGTTTATGTCTGCCAAGTCCAAGAAATCATTAGTTTTTGTACAATTAATTTCTGAGTTTCCCTGTGGAGAAGAGATAGTTTATGATGAATCCTTTCCAGATGAACATCTTTTTCTCATTTATTTACATGATCCTTGGTATGGGGATCTCATAGTATATCTTCAAACTGCGAAGTTTCCCTCGATTTTTTCGAAAGATGAGCGTCGTAAGTTACGTCACCTAGCTAAAA
The DNA here is from genome assembly GCA_034641835.2 of Pinus albicaulis. Classification (NCBI taxonomy): domain Eukaryota; kingdom Viridiplantae; phylum Streptophyta; class Pinopsida; order Pinales; family Pinaceae; genus Pinus; species Pinus albicaulis. The sequence goes on along the minus strand of CM076573.1, from coordinate 778,349,005 downwards.
ATTACTTAATAATTGGGGACACTTTATACCGTCATGGGGTCGATTCGATCCTTAGACGATGCTTAACTCTCGAAAAAGCTGAGGTTGTGTTGAATGATTGCCACAGTGGAGCTTGTGGTGGTCATTTATCTGGGCTTGCTACAGCCCAAAAAATTTGCAGGCAAGATACTTTTGGCCTTAAATTTTCAAAGATTGCATGGAGTCGGTCAAATGGTGTCATCTGTGTCAAGTGTATACTCAAAAGATGCGCGCTCATCCAGCTCCGCTCTTTCCTGTCGCCACTGTCGGTCCCTTTACAAAGTGGGGTATTGATTATACTACTTGTAACCCGCCTTCGACTAAAGGTCATAAGTACACTATTGTAGCAGTAGACTACTTCACGAAGTGGGTCAAGGCTATGCCCACTTTTTGGAATGACGGTGAGACAATAGCTCTTTTTCTCTTCAATCAGGTTATTTCTCGTTTTGGTATTCCCAAAGAGATTGTCATGGATCATGGCAGTCACTTTCAGAACAACATGATGGCTGAATTGGCTCTAAAATTAGGTTTGCGGAAGGAGCATTCATCTCCATATTATCCTCAGGCCAATGGGCAAGTGGAAGCCATGAACAAATCCTTGAGGACAATTCTTCAATGAAAAATTGATAAATCTTGATCCAATTGGCACATTATGTTGTATCCTGCACTTTGGGCATATCGGATGTCAGTGAAAACTGCAACTGGTTTTACTCTGTTTCAACTAACCTATGGGTTGGAATCCATATTTCCCATCGAGTGTGAAATTCATTCTCTTAAGTTAGCTGTAGAGATTCTTCCTGACACCTCTAGTTTCGAAGAACGTCTCCTTCATCTAGAACATCTCGATGAGCATCGTCGAGATGCTGCCACGATGAACGAGGCGCATAAGAATCAGGTAAAATTTCAGTACAATAAAGCAATCAAACCTAGGGTTTTCACCGAAGGAGACCTTGTCTTGGTTTATGCCCAAGAGAAGGATGCCCTGGGGGCAGGTAAATTTAAGTCTATGTGGTATGGCCCCTTCATAGTTAAAAAGGTCCTCAAGAAAGGAGATTATGCCTTGGTTTATTTTGAGAGAAATGAGTTGGTGGAGCCTAGAAATGGGCTCTATCTGAAGAGGTATTATGCCTAGGCCTTGGCCTGGCATCTTTCTTTTTGTATATATTTTTGTTTGTTTTAGTACATATCTAAGTTTTCGGTCTTTGATGTGATGGTGATGTTTTTGATCTGCTTTGGTAGGTTGTGTTGGATGTCATGAATCATTTTGGTTTCGCCAATGGTGCTAGTAGACACACCCAGAACTTTCCTTCTGCGGCTTGGGTACTTCATTATCCATCCGGTCAGTTGTTAGTTTCAAGAGGTGTCTGCATTGGTCCTACTTCAAACAATGTAGCAGAATACACTGCAGTAATTTATCTACTCTCGGAGGCAATATCTTCGGGTGTTGATTCGTTGGTATTTTTCTTGGACTCCTAACTGGTAGTATCACAGCTGAACAATACATATCGGGTTCTGGATCCATTTTTTCTCTGATTTTTTTTTAGGGTACGCTTGTTACAAAGATCATTTCAATTTATAACATTTATTAATATTCCTCGAGCTGACAATTGGATGGCAGACTTATTGGCTAATCAAGCAATTTATTGGCATATTCATCCTTCAATACTTTAATCCATTCATCAAATTCATCATACATTTTCATACATTTGATTCATCACATCATATAAATCGTTGTATATATATACATACTGAGAATTTTCAAAAAATTATACAAAAATATGGACCCAGAGATCCTATAAAATTAGGGCTTATGCCCAATCATGTTCAGTATCAAAAATATAGTACAATCATTTGGGAAAATCTATATATCTAATCCTGTAGTCCCTGCCCAACATTCCTGTTCCTATAGAACACAATCGCAGTCGCTACACGGTGGAATAATCACACCTAGTCTCGTGGTACTCTGACTACCCGTCTCTGGATAGAGTCTAGTAGGTCCTCTACTGTAGACATAGGCACTTGGCGAGTTAAACTCTCCAAGTTCCTCTGAACGGCATGAAGGGTTCTGCCAGGGTCTTCAGCATCCACTTTGCCTCAGCGGTGCTTATGCCTTCGGTATCCCTCACGACGAACTGGTCCCATATTTGTATCATGGTCATCACATAATTTTGTAATTCGTTTGAATCCAATCAAAAACATTTTTTTTCATTGTTGCATATATTGAAAAAATCAACCAAAAATCATATAATCAAAATTTGCAGTCTCACCGATTGCACCCCATGCTGCACCGGGTGGAAGGACTAAGTCTGAATCACCATGAAAATCCATCCCAGCATAGGGATAATCCTCCACGGCAATAACTTTTTCCTCCCACCATTGGAAGAACTCGTCATCCCAAGTGGTTCGGAAAACTTCACTTCCCCCCAATCCCTTCATCAAGTCAGCCCACCGAGCTATTCTTGGATCTTTGGGGCTGTTGATGGATGAGATCACTTTGGGTCGAAGCCCTAGAATCCTCTCAAAGAAGAATGTCAGTAAGATGGTTTTGTACCCAAAATTCTTTGTTTTTGCGCTTGAATAGAGGTTAACAGTTTCTTCATGTTAGTCAGTAGTGTTGTGCACTAGTCAAAGAGGTGAATCAAACATTTGACCACGATGCTCATTTGTGTCCTCAAAGCCTAGTGTAAGGAAGCAGATCCTGCTACCCTGCCAATGGTGAAGAGGAGAATTTTCATATGCAGTTCTTTCAAATCTTTGATTGAAATCTGAATTCCTACTTTCTGAGACCCCTCTACGCAATAGACAAGGACATAGTCTTCCACTATAAGCCCTCCCAAAGGCTTTCTGTGTAAATCTACCGGATCTCCTCTCTGAAAGAGTTTGGTAATGAAATAAATGTCTTCCACTTCTATACGTATGGGCACTTGATCAATCATGAAGTAGTCTTCTTATGGTTCCCAGTGATCCACCAACATTTGAAGCAACCAGACATTACTTTTCATATTTGGAATTTTAAAAAACTTGAGCAAACCACAATTTCGAAGGATATCGAGCGAATTTTGATCCTCCATCACTTCATTATTGATGGCACTATTTTCACGCTCCCTCCAAGAGATTGAAATCCTGAAAAAATCCATTAAATTCTTCATTAGGTTCATCTTTTTCATTCACAGACTGTGCATATGCGACTTCCTTTGTGTATAGTCACGTATCATACGCAGGTTCGTTCACACGAATCTGCGTATGCACAGAGGGTTTAATCAAAACTAATCTTTCCTACGGTCAAAAATCAAAATTTTTATCCTAAATATGAATGAAATTGATGGAAAAGAAGGATTTAGAGCTTACCTGGCTGATTCGGAACAATTTGACGGCTGATTGCTCCTATTTTGAGGAAAGGGGTTTTTTCTCCATAGCTCCTTTTTCCACTTCTGCAATGTTACAATGAACCAAATATAAGGTAAAATGAGTATTTATGCCCAGAAATTGATTTTTTTTTGCAAAATTCCGTTATGCTTATTTTTTAAATCTGTCTCAAGCTGTATAACCATGTTGCTTGCAAGTGTTGGGAAAGGTATGTTTTCAGGTACATTTACTGAAGTTGAGATTTTTTCCAATTTTTTGAATCCATGACCGCTGACATGTCATGGCACGTATATGATTTCAAATTGACATATACGTTAGAGAATCCACTTTCCATTGCATTCTGCATGCTAGCCTCCATTTTTCATTACTTTCCATAGGGTTGATCCCATCATGTCATGAGTACTTAACCCATTTCACTCGCCAATCTTTATTCATGACTTGATGGTAGAGCCTTCCTTTACATGGGCTTCCTAGTTAGTTCCTCACTAGCACTTGTCGCCCATGTTGCACTTTAAGTAGGCTCGGGAGTCCTCTTTATTCCCGTCATGACTTATACGTTGAAGCTTTATCCTTCTTCTTCTTCACTATGATTTTTTTGGCTATTACACTAGAGGCTCCCTTGTGTTGTTAAGTTGTATCACTGCATTGAATATTGGCTACTTGTTTATCTTGGCCTTCAGCCGGCTTCATTTGGACTCAATGTTTAACCCATATTTTGACCATGACTCTCTGTAGAAGTTGACCATGCAAGCACTTAGCTATCACGATTTGACACCTTTTTACCCATGGATGGAACGCTCCTTTGAGTATCACCTACCAGTTTTCGCCACCTTGCATTAAGCATAGCATTGTTCCTATCCCAGGAACTAGTGCATCTATTTCCTAATACTCGTTATATCCATTGTACTATAGCATTATTTTACTATTTTTCAAGCTTACTATATGAAAAAGACAAAAATATATATATATATATCAAAAAGAGCGGGAACGGAATATTAATTCATATTTGATGGCAGTTACAGTGTCATTTTTTGTCGCCCTTGAACAAAGCACACAAAGCTATGTCTTTCCTTCATTTTTGGATGGTTTTATTTTTGACATAGGAGAAGCCATAACCTTGTTTCATAAGTCAGTTCTCCCCCGATTAGTTATCTCTTCCTATCATATGGAGAGTTTGTTTTTTCCTCCTACATAACAAACTTATACAGAGTTATCATTTGCTTCCATAGTCAACATGAGTCATGCTTTTGTTCAAGGGAAGTTAAACCTGAGTCGGCCTTTCTGTAGTGTCTCTTGGCTTCGTTTTCAGTCGGCCTTCCGAGTCTTGTCAGTATCCTTTTCTATCATATCATATGTTTGGTCCTATGCTTGTGCTGGTTTGAGAGAGTCTCTATTTGACTTCTTGCCGGTGGGTTTGTATCTTATCAACTACGACATATTTCTCTGAGAGAAAACCTAGAGCCGCACCCTAGGCCTATTTACATCACTGATAGGTGACCTTGTGCTCAACATTTGATCATCATTATTGGTCTTTGACTGAGTGGTTTCCCTTGTGTTCGACGTTAGCTTACATTATCACACCTGGGATTCGTGCAGTACCTTGATTTCCATTTGACCCTATCAATTGATATCTCACCTCTTTGTCAGCTCTCATTATTGGTTGATTCATAGGGTTTCTACCATGCACTAGCTTCATCTTGTGCATGTCGGAAACGTACTTCGGGTTGGTTCCTTCACTCTACTTCATCTGATTCCTTCAAAATCTTGGCCTGCGGGTTAAACTCTTGCTGGACTGATGTGGGATGCATTAATGCCTTCCTTCTAGTAGATATTTTCCCATTGACTCTGACTCATTGCTCTGGGAATAAGTGCTAGAGTCTTTTTGTCAGTACCTTAGGGTTTGCAGTCATCAGTGGCAGACTCTTCGTTGTCGACGGTGAGGATACATTATTGCCTCTTGATTGATAGATTCTTACAGGTGTTCAACTTCAACTCATTCATTCGCACTTGCTAGATTGTACTGGGGCACCTTGACACTCATTATCATTATCAGTGGGTTGTATCACATTTTGATAATAGTATACATTAATGACCAGTAATCAAACGATTTCTCACATGGTCGACTTCAGCTCATTTATTCCCATTGTGTAGAATTGTGCCATGGTAATAGATGAAGACCTCAGGTTTGCATCATCATGATTTGGTTCACTTTGACAGTTCATCTAGTTTTCTGCCAATGACACTGCCCACCCTTATATGTTGCAGTTTCATTACAGTAGCATCTTATATGTTGGCTCCCGAGTTGCATGATTTTACCATGTATTCCACCCCTTATGATTTGGTACCTAGAGATTCAGTTCTTACTTGTGTGATCAGATATCTATTGCAGCGTCATTGATCATTCTTCTATATGTGATACTTGGACTTGATTTTGACTTGTACTTCTGAGCAGTGATCAGATGATTCACTATGTACTTTACAGTTTAGCTATACTTGTATACATTTTGGATTCACTCCGTACTTCATATGTGGACATGCTTTTCTTTCACTTGGCATGGGTATGCCCACCTCAAACATGAGCTATCTCTCTGATCTCTTCCATTGATTTTTTGGAAAGTTGAAATCTGTTGAAGTCTTCTCTCATCCTCGCAAGGTTCTTTCTACACACAAAATATATTTTTGCCATCTTGTACCCCTTCTGACCTCATATATTAGGGGGCATATGTTATAGCATCATTTTCCACCTTCATGTGCTTGATGATTGACACTTTGGCCTTGGGCATCCTTTCCCCTCAGACTTGACCATCTTAAAAAAAACAGTATCTTAAAACCCATACACAACTCTGCCCAGAATTTTCCACGTATATACGTGAGTCCATTCATAGATATCCACGTATACATTTTTAATCATTAAAAAATATATATTATTCCCTATTTTCAAGTTAGGTTTTATGGTTATTCCCGTAATTCAACCACCCCAGCCCATGGCTTAGTTTCCAACTGCAAAAACTAATTTGAGGGAGTATAAAAGCCTCTCATGTGCATGGCCTAAGGGAGGGAGAAAAATATAGATATTGTACTCTGTTGGAGCCCTACTTCAAGTCTGATATTCCCGTGCCTCTTGCACTTCCCAGGTATATTCAAGAAACCCTTGCTTCCTTGAGATGCTCATCATCCTATATGACATTTAGTGTGCACACAACTTGGAAAAATTATTGCGAGGCTAGGGCTGCACGGATCCAGAGGACGGTATGCTCGAAGGTTGTGGAAGAATTTAGGTGATATCTCCACATTTCTAGTATTGTACATGTCATTTATGATAATAAGAACCATCTTGTTCTCGATATTCACGTGTTTTTATCTCTTTATATATGTGTAATGATCGTTAATTGAATATTTAATATTGTTTTTATGATATTATGCATGAGTTACACTAACATATAGAAAATATATATGTTGTAAAACTAGAGTTTCATGTTCGTTCTTTCTTGATTTTCAGGTTACAAAGCATGAAGGGTTGTTGGGGGTTTTCACCCCGCGGGATCTACATCAAACGTGGGACTTTCGAGTAAGTTCTGCAACTTGTTATATCTAGGTTTTAGTATAAAATATAGGTTAGGTGAGTCCTTCTTAAATGGTTTGCCCCTGATCTGTGAAGGTTGCCGACCCAAAAACCTTTAGGGTATAATATCCCGAAACAATAGAGCATTTTGTACCATAGTGAGTATTTCTCCATGAGACATTAGTTCTCCCAATTTATGCAGTTGATCTCGTATTGCAAAAATATCCATAAGATATGGAATTATTCCTTTCTTTCTTAACATTCTCAATTTGTATAATTTTTGTCTCGTGGATATTATTTCCCCTACAGAACCTTTCAATAATAGGTCCACCAATTTTTCATATATTTCTTTTGAGGATTCTAGATTCAATTCATAGGGAATGAGAGAGTCCTTTATGGATTCTATAAGAATCCTTCGAGCTCTTATGTATCTCTTCATGTATTTGATATATGATTGAATGTCTTATTTTGAAGGTTTAATTGTAGATCCTTTGATGTAGCCCATAACTTCATTTTCAATCAGATTCAAATCTGTCCTCTTCTTCCATGCACTAAAGATTGATGACCCAACCAATTTTTTGCTCTCTTTGCAATAATTCATTTTGACAAATTTCGATGAGGTCATCGATACTTACTTGAGTAGAGTGACTTCATTCTTCTAGAATATTCCTTGATAATGATGAAGATGAGGGTAGGAAATCCCTCTTAGATTTATTTCTCTAATGAATGTGACCTTGGATCCTTGATGATAAAGGGTTTCTTCAGAATGATGATGTTTTCAAAGGTGTTGGATAATTTTGGATGGTTCTATATGATGTATCTTTAAACAATGTCTTCAATGTTATAAATATTTTATGGAAAAGACTATTTCCTTGATGGGTGGATCCTTTGAATGAGATTGAAGGTCTTCCTCGAATGGCTTGAGAATATTCCTTGCAAATTGATTTGAATTTTCAATGCAAACCATGACCTTGACTTTGATTTTTTCTTCCTTGAGTGTCTCCTTGCTAAGTAGCCCTTGTCTCTATCTCCTTGCCTCTGATACCATGTTGAGAATTAGGTAGGGCTAGGTTTAATTCAAATTCTCTTCTTGATAATTACTTATGAACTTAACTCTTTTACTTATGTCTTCTCTTCTTAGCTTATTATGTCTTTCACCAAGTCAATTACAAAAATACAAGAGACACAAATTTAGGCTCTTCGAGCGAGGGCCAAAACATCTCCCTCTTGGATAGGAAAACCCACAAGAAATTATTAGTATAGACTTTCAGATGAAAAGTACCATGACTATGACACAAACCCTTGAACTTTGTATGCCTTCAAGGCCTTATCACTACTTCTTCCTTGGCTCCTTAAGATGATCCTTCTTCTTTGCACCGTCCTGCACCTTTCTGCACTAGAGCTAGATAGCTTAGTCTATCACATGAATGATCCTTCTACCCTCTCAACTATAGGAAATATTAGTTCCTAGCTCTCCCTAATATACATTTCTCTTCTTATATTATGTCTCTATGGTTGCCTTTATGACCTGTAATATATCTCCTTTTTATATTCCAAAACATATATACATTCAAGACAATGAGTTGACTCCTTCTCTTTGTTGTGGAACAGAGATCAGAGGTAGGATTCCTTTATTTGTTATGATATCTATTATATCATAGTATTCCTTATATACTTCAAATTTTGTCTCTTGATCTTCCCTTGATATTACAATCCAGACACATAGATATATGAAACTATATGTATATATTGAAGCCCACACAATATTGTACAATCCACATGATTCTTTAACAGAATTCTTAGTCGTTATACTTCACTTTTTCTCAAGTAATTATCCATATTGTTTCATCTAGATATATGAATATCTGTGTAAAAATGATCTGGAGACATGTCCTTATATATACTGGACAAACCTTCTTCTGGGCCGACATGTAGGCCTACTTCTAGGCCGAATTTGCTTATGACTTGGAGGATATCTTCCAGTCGTTTTGTAGAGGATATTAACGTTGATCATGAGCCACATTCTAAACCATGTCTTCAAGGCTTCTATGACAAGGTCTTGAGGCATACTTCTTTGACTAAACTCTTCATATACATGACTCTTAATTAGTACATTTATGAAAAGATGACAAATCCCTAAAACACATTAAGAATAATTCTGTTGACCTATAATAAAATCCTTTCGCATGAAACCCATGAAGCAAGTATAACAAAATTACATTTTATTATATTTGACTTCTTCATTACATAAATACATAATTATAGTCAATATGAAGACCGAACCTAGTTACACTTTCCAACGTTAGTGTCTATTTTGATTAAATTACATAATAATTTTTCCCACATTGGCTAAGATATCTAGTTGTGTCAAATGAATGGGGAGTTTCAGAATCCTTACTGAGAATAGAGTTTCCAAAGTCATCATAAAAGGAGGATTAAAATCAAGGAACCATGTTTGAAATGAGAGACCATAGCTTCCCCAAAAGCAGGGCCCCTAATGAAAAACCTTTTTTCGGTATTCTATATATCTGAAGAGCATAATAAAGAGTCCTTTTGAACAAAAACACAACTTCATATTTTGAGACTAGTTCTAGTGCACCCATTCATATAAGAAAATGTCGATGGCGAGAAACCATTAAAATGAAAAATAATCACCTTCTATTCATAATATGAAACAAAGGAACTAGATATAAGGTTATCCACTTCAAGATATGGGGTTTCCAATTCTTGATCCACAATAAATAATAGCCCTAAGAGATATTTGGGGTTTGGAGGTGAAATTCATAGGTTTAGGAAATACTTAAAGAATTTGGGTCAGGAGGAGGAGTATGCGCCCCAACCTTTGGCTCCAACTCTTAATATTGGTATTATATAAATTAAGGCATCCTTTTCTATGTTATACAAGTTGATGGATTTTATATCCTAAAGATTCCTACCTCCATCTCAGAGTCGAATACTGTCATATGGGATTCCCAATATCCAATCGTGTATCTTGGTTATGCGTAAGGAGGCAATATCTATAGCTTTGAATTGTACACAAAATGATCCCCCTGATATTTTTTCACACGAACATAATAAAATTCTCCATGTCTGGCGTGATATGAAAGTCCCCAACAATTGAACGATCCCTAATGGAAGAAGTTGAGTTTGTATCCTTTCATTTTGTACCCATTTCAACTTATTTTGTTGATTTCGTAGTTCCATAATCTCTGTAGCACTTATGTGACAACCCCAACCATGTTATATATATATATTAGCCTCAATCAAGGGACACGAATTCCAGAGCTAAGGAGGTTTCTTGCTTGGGATATTCAAGGTTTCCTTACTACAGGAAATATGAATTGTTTTGATAGCCATTAAAGGTTGGTTGGTGTGTTTTCACTGAATTGGTCATCAATTAAATTGTGTTGAAAGAGAAGTATGTAAGTTCATGCTACATTGGAAAAAATTACAAGGCACAGAGGACAAATAAATATTTGGAAATGGACTGTGCTAACAAGAGGAGAAATAGGAGAGAATATAAGGTGGAGGAAAGGAGAGAGCAGTCACTCTCTCATTTTTATCATCATTCACCATTCAAAAATAGAATGTGAGGAATAACATATGAGACTTATAGGAAGAACGAAAATATAACAATATTAGTTTCATTGGAAAGGTTGGCAGGAAGAAGATCTCTCCTAGGTGAGGAACAATGGCCTCTTGATTCCCTGTATAGCGAGAGGGTGGAGATGGTATTTCTCTATATTACTTTAATGGTTGGGGTGGATGGTTGTTCCTCGGATTCCTGAAAGGAAAATCTCTAGTTCCTTTCTTGTTGTTTGGTTTTACAATAGATTCTGGATTCCCCAAGGTGGGTGGAACCACTTTTTTTTGTTTGAAGGGTGGAGACTTGTTTCTCTAGACTCCCTTGGCATTCTTGGGTGGAGGTAGCAAGCCTATGGATTCCCCTTTTGCTTTTATTGACAACCATTGGGTAATTGGAGGGTGAAGGTTGATAGCATTTGGATTCCTTGTACATTTGGTAAATGCTAAGTAGTTGGTGGGTGGAGGAAGGAGGTCTTTGGAGTCCTTGTTTCAGCTCAAAGTTAATGTTTTATTCCCTTAAGTAAGACCCATAAATCTCTGGAATATTTGTTGATAGTGACAACTGCAAGTGAGGAATAGCTTCTGTTTTCTAATAGTTTGGTGGAAATTTCTTGTCCCATACTCAAATTTCTAGGATTTTAAGATAAGTGATATTATTATACCTATGATATTAATGAATGTATGCTTCCTTTAGGTTTTGGAACAATTGAATTATTATGAAAATGTTTTTTGTTCTTATCTTGGTTGAGGATCATAAGAAATTTGGCTTGGGAAAAATAATTATGATTAACTACACTAATATATTTCTAGCTATAATTAATGAATACATCAGTATAAAATCATGTCACTTTGTTAAATACATACATGATTTTCTCTATTTTATAGGGATATTTATTTCATCTAAAGCAACATTGCCACAAGTCCTTGAAAACCTATTTTAATGGTTGTATGGAACCTATTGAACAAAACCATATATATATATATATATATATATATATATATATATGGAAATATCCCATTCTTCTAATAGTACCAGAGGAGTTGGATTAGCAGTAGCCACCCCACCAGGGTAAGTGGGGTGTTGTTACAGGTGGTAACAAAGCACCTAGGTTAAACACTTGGCCTAGATGGGCTCTATCATGAGCAAGTGGGGATATAATTACCCTCAAGAGAATTTAAAATTGATTTTTAAAAAATTTACTGAACAATTGTTTAGGTGTTAAAATATGGTTTCAATAACTTAATGATGGGCATGATTTGTATATTGACTCTATGATTTACCTAAGTAGAAAAAAGATAAATAGATGGAATATATCATGAAAAAACTAATATTTGTGATTAGAAATTAAAAAATTAGTGAATTAATTAGGTTGGTATATTTTGATTAATGTATTTTTGATAAGCATGTGCTAATATGATTGTTTGGTTGGAGAGATTATTTTACAACAACTCTGTAAAAGCAAGGCCATGGGAATAATTTTGTTATTTATTTATTAATTATTCGCTAAAATTGATATTTCTTGATATCTGATTGGTTCTGTTGATGGAAAAAAATGTGTCACTGACAAAAAGGGGGTCTCCCAGGTGAAAGGTCACAATTAGACCTCACACCATTTGGGATAGGAGACCCATTCGGTATGTGGGCCCGGCTGCTGCCATAAGTGTTTCCACTCTTGGTTTTCGGATGAGAAGGTGATGAAGTGGAGGCAAGGGTGAAATAAAAAATCAGTGAAGCAAAATCAGCCCAAGATGGATGAACCAAAAACAAAGATATAATCAAGTCTAAGCAACAAATAAAAGGGGGTACACCATGAGCGGGATCGATGAGCCAAAACCCTGTCAGATGTACATGAAAGAAAACATGCCAGAAGTTAACTAAAAAGTAGTTCACAATAGGTCACTAACATGGAAAGAAACAAATAAACACTTATTCGAAAGCAAAAGTAAATGCAACCACTAAGAATCATTCCATAACTAATTGCGTGTATGAAAGCACACGTACAAATATAGTGAAATATTAGACAACTAGTACTATCACCACAAGCAAGCATGTGAATCAGTTACAGAAAAAGAGAATATATTATTAATGTTGCTGAAACTTAAAATACATATTTTACAACTCGTCAAAACCCAATAGTGGAACATGGGCTATTCATCTCAATGCATGATACCAAAATGCTTTCCTCAGTACAACTCCCTCCACTTGATACCAAGAGCTGAGTGCCTTTAGCTCTCAAGCATGAATCTGCTATCTCGTCCTAGCCTCAACTCAAGTGCTAAAAATCCTCTTTCTGATTTCCTGAAGTCGCACATATAGGTTGAAGTGACTCTTGAGTTTCCATTGACTCTTGACCACCCCAACTATTGGGTTGGCTTGTGACTTGGGCCATTTGTGACTTGCGACCTAGGGTTATCTACGACCTGCGACCTGGGTTCATCTGCGACATGCGACCTGAAACCTAGTGTCATTTTTGACTTGAGGTTAGTCGTGACCTAGGAGGTTGCGACCTAGGGCTATTCCTTCTATCCTTCTCTTTTGGAGAGATCAGACTTTGCAGAACATGACGTCTTTCCCTGGTACTAGTCTTGTGCGAATGGACTGGTGATAGATGTGCCATTGAGCCTATAGTGAAGTTCTTTGAGCTTTGCAAGGATCCACCTCTCTCACCGAGGAAAACCCTAGCTTTTGTCGTTCCAATCAAAAACTTCTATCTGCAAAGAAATAACATGGGTCACATGTCTTTATAATCAAATAATGATGTTCGAGGCGTACTCAATTAATTGAAAGAGTGATTCAAAAAAATGGTGTTAGCTTAGACCCCTATGTGGTCTTTTTTCATGTCACAGTATTATCGATGTATGTGGTTTGCATATGGTGACCCTATGCTCTCTTACCCAACACTTCCTTCTTCTCTGTGGCATGGAACCAATGAAGGATTGAATAAAGCTTATTTTCACCTAGTGTATTTCTAAAACATTTCACGTGGTGCTTTCTTGGTCACTTTCTGTATATTCTTTGCATGGCTTTAAATATGATGTGCTATTAAATCCTTGACATAGCCAATATGTGTATATGCGCACATCTCCTTGGCGCATCCCTTGTGTGTGCTCCACTGTGCGTTAATAGGGTATCACGCTTCATGCAAAGGTGGGTATTTTAATATTCTTATAGCACCTCGACCACATGTTGTTACACAAGCTCTGTTGGAAATACTGAGAGGGGGGGTGAATCAGTATTCCTTTCAATTAGAACATTAGTTAATATTCAATTATTATCAGTGTATGTACAATTATAGCAGTAAACAAAACGAACACAAATGCACACAGTTTTTAAGGTGGAAACCCACTCCGGGACAAAAACCACCTAATGCTTTTCTAATAATTCTTTAATATTAAACTCTAATTGAAAATAAAGCTCCAACTTCCTAGAATCTAGAAAATCATTCTTCTCCAGCTCCCACTGGATGGACACTCCAATTCCTGAGATTCTTCAGTAGTCAACTGAATGGATGCCCCAACACCCAATGAGCTACAACTCATCCTAGCACCACCCTACCACCTTGTAGAAGAATAAAAGAAGAATGGACTCTCGTACCAAGGAAAATGGTCCACTTTACAATGATATAGAATGATGTAGAAGAAGAAGGTACACTAGAACATAAACCCAACTATGACACAACAACCTAATGATGATCCTAGACCACCTGACACTGCTTCTTCAACTCTTGGCAGATAGACACTAGTACAATTTTTACAAAAATGTATTTACAATGACTTAGTACAATGATACCTTTACAATGACTGTATGCAGTGTTGCCCACTTGAAGACTTCTTGTGATGAAATTATTTCTGTTGTTATTCACCTTGTTTGCTTCTCTTGTCATGCTACCCTATGTTGCACCTTGCTTTTCTTTGCTACCCTAGAAAGTCTGGTCCTTTGCAGCCCTTGACAACACATGATCTAGCTTTTTCTTGCCTTCTAGGAGCTTGATATTGAAACTGGTGTATCTCTGTTATTTCAGATCCCCAATATGTGATTTTTGGTCCTGTAGTATTCCTATGAGTCATCTTTCCAATGCCACAGGTCTGACCCAATTTTAGTTCTTCAAGGGAGAGTTATGCCCAATCTCTCACAATTCCCTAATTATGGACTGTTTCAGTAGATCTAACTTGTACGGTGTGCCACGTTTCATGGTTTCTTCATTTGGATATGAAATTTATAGAGCTAAACCTATAGTCCTTCCACTATCTGTAATGGTTTACGTAATTCCAATTCAATAACTAGAGAGAAATTTATGACGATTTTCCCAAGGTCACTTCTTTGAGATGAATTTCAGGAGCCTGCAACAACACTAACTTCCACAGATCATATCCATGAAAATATTGTGCACCTTGATCTGAAATTTTCATAGGTGCTTCATCAGGATTTTGGCTTCACCTCATAAACATTTTAGCTTTTGAGCCTTCATAGAAATAAATTTAGAGTGAAAATTCCACGATGACCTGTTTCAGATGGCGAAATCCCTTACATAAGGAGGATGTGAGGATCACAATTTATATAAATGCTTAGGTTGAGAGCAGCTTCAAAAAGTGAATGTGGGAGGGATTTTAGGAGCTTAAAAAATATTATTATGACTTTTCAATGACGCATGTCACAACCCTATGGGGTTTTAGGCCACTAACTGGGGGTATAAAATTCAAACATGAATATCTCTCAAACCATGAAGAATTATGTGGCGTGACATATATCAACGAAAACATCTCGATAAGTAGAAACCATGAAAATAAATATTGAACCATAATATAGTAATTTGGTAGGTCAAAATTCCCATGCAATATTTGGTTAGCCCCTGGTGCTTGTTGGGTTGATATCAATGATAACCGCTGATCAACAATCTCCCCCTTTGGCATTGATGGCAACACAAGTACTCCCCTTGCAATCATGACACCTATTCCTACAAAATTCTCTCCCCCTTTGACATCAATGGCAAAGGGTAACTCCCCCTGACAGACAACCATCGTGCGAACCTGTACAAACTTCCATTCCCCCTGACACACAATCGTCCTGCGGACCTGTAATCTAATGAGAACTTGGGATAATCCCAAACTTCTAGCGAAGATATCCAAATGCTTCATGAGGTAAAGCTTTAGTGAAGATATCGGAAATTTGTTCTTTTGTACCAACATACTCAAGTTTGATATTCTTTTCAGCGACTTGTTCTCTAACAACATGATATTTGATCGGAATGTGTTTTTTTTTTTTAATGTATGACAAGATTCTTGGAGATGCTGATGGCACTAGTATTGTCACAGAATATGGGAATACGCTCACAGAATTGTACTTGAAGATCTTGCAAATTTTTTTTCATCCAAAGGACTTGAGTACAACATGATGCTGCAGCAATGTATTCTGCTTCCACTGTAGATAACGAGATTGAGGTTTGTTTTTTGCTCAACCATGATACGAGACAACCACCTAGATAGAATTTTGCTCCACTATTACTCTTACGATCATCAACGCTTCCTACCCAATCTGCATCTATAAAGACTTGAATAATGAGATTGTTACCCTTGGCATACCACAAGCCATATTCTTCTGTGCCCTTTAGATATCGAAGAATTCTTTTGATGACAATAATATGTGATTCTTTTGGTGTTGCTTGGAATCTTTCTACTTGTCCAACTGCTTGCATAACATCTAGCCGGGAGGATGTTACATATAGAAGACTACCAATCATAGATCTGCACAACCTCTAATCCACATCCTTAGATGGGTCATCTATGCTCAATTTTCAACCTGTTACCATTGGAGTAAGGACGGGTTTGCAATCTTCCATTTTGAATTTCTTGAGCATTTCCTTGATGTACTTGGCTTGACATATAAATATTCCTTTCTCTTGCTGAGATATTTGAAGCCCTAAGAAGTATGTCAGCTCACCAAGTAAATACATCTCGAACTCACTTTGCATCTTTGTAGAAAAGTTCTTACTTATTCGGTCATCATTTCTACCAAATATTATATCATCCACATATACCTCAACGATTATTAAATTATCTTTATCTATTTGTACATAAAGATTTCTATCAACAATACCTTTCTTGAACCCTTATTGACGTAGATATCCATCAAGACAAGCATACCATCCTCTGGGAGCCTACTTGAGACCATATAGAGCCTTCTTTAACCTGAAAACATAGTCTTATTTTTTTTATAGTAGAAAACCTTCAGGTTCTTCGATGTAAACTTCTTCTTCTAATTTTCCATTCAAAAATGCTGACTTAACATCCACTTGGTAGACTTTGATTTTTCTGGAACATGCATAGGCAAGAAACATTTAGATGGCTTCCATTCTGGCAACTGGTGCAAATTTTTCTTCGAAATCAATTCCTTCCACTTGTGCATAGCCTTTGCAAACCAATCTTGCTTTCTTTCTAGTAATTTGTCCATCTTCATTCAATTTGTTCCTGAACACCCATTTAGTCCCAATGGCATTTTTATATTTTGGTCATGGAACTAATTCCCAGGTGTTATTCTTCTTGATTTGATCCAATGCTTCATTCATAGCTGCTACCCAATGTTCATTATGGTTGGCTTCCTCAAAACTAGTAGGCTCAAAGGTTGCTAGAAAAGCAATGTGAGCTTGTTGTGATGAACGAAGCTTTCGACCTTCATTTATGTCACCAATGATTTGATTTGATGGATGGTTCTTTTGAATCCATTCTTTTTTTCTCCTTGGAGGAGCTTCTTGCTATTGTTCTGGTATATCTTGATGATCATTATTTACTTCTTCCTTGTTGATAGTTGCTTCTTGATCTACAATTTTATCTGTGTATTTTTCAGCCTCTATTTCAAGTTTCAAATATTCTAGATCCTCATCATTATTCACTAGAACACCATTTTCTTCAAATGTAACATTTATTCTCTCCACTATCTATTTTCGTCTTAGATTATAACATTTATAGGCCTTTATTTTGCGTGAGTATCCAACAAAGATACCTTCATCAACACGTGATTCAAACTTACCCAAATTTTGATCTTCTCTTTTGATACAGCATTTGCTTCCGAATATTATGAAATATTTTACATTAGCTGGTTTTCCTTTCCATAATTCATATGGGATCTTGTTGCAATTATTTCTGAGAAGACTTCAGTTGATAATGAAGACTGCCATATCAATTGCTTGAACCCAGAATTTTTCATCCAATTTTGAGTCCTTCAACATTGTTCTACCCATTTCCTGTACAATTTTGTTCTTTCTTTCAGCAACTCCATTTTGCTGAGGTGTTCGTGTTGTTGAAAATTGTCTTTTTATTCCATTTTCGTCACAGTATTTCTGAAATAATTTAGAAGTGAATTATCCACCATTATCTGATCTTAGACACTATTTTCAAATCAGTTTCATTTTCGACCAACTCCTTGTAGATCTTAAAGCACTCAAATGCTTCAGTTTTTTTCTTTAGGAAATTGACGGCTGGTATCCTGGTATAGTCATCTATCATTAACATGAAATATAATTCTCCATCTAAGCCTTTTGTTCTCACGGGACCACATAGATTAGTATGTATCAATTCCAATGGATGTGATGCAAAGTGTTATTTTGTTTTAAATTGGACTTTTGTCTGCTTGTCGTGCCAACAGGCCTCACTTAGTGTGTTGGAAGGTTTTGAGATTTTCAGAATTTCTCGTACTGATTCCTTTTTTCTTATCCTGACAAGATTGTCAAAGTTTATGTGACCCATTTGTTTGTGCCATAACAAGCTTTCATCCTCTTTAGCTAGTAGACATGATTTAGTTTCTTCATCCAAAAGATATATGTCGTTTGGAGCTCAACTTGCTGTAGCCACAATTTTACCATACCTGCCTTTCCTGATTTCACATTTTGTGGAGTTGAATAGCATTGTGTGTCCTTGATCACACATTTTTCCAACACTAAGTAGATTGTGATTCATGTTTTCAACCAATAGAACATTCTTGGCTATAACATTTTTTCTTCCGAGAGTGACGGTACCTGATCCTATAACATTTGAAGATCCATCATTTCCAAAGGATACCATTCCATCCTTCTTCTCTTTCAAAGATACAAATTTCCTTCTATCACCAGTCATATGCAAGAGCAACCATTGTCAACATACCACACATATTTGTTGTTTTGAGCCTTGAGAGTGAGAGCACAATTATTAGTATTCTTCTTCTTCCATGTTCGTTCATTATGTGGCTCTGAAGATTCTTCTGGAGGATTTTCAAGTCTGCAGTCTCTGGTTATGTGTCCAAAGTTTTGACATTTGTAACATTCCATATTATTTCTTAAATGTTCAAATCTATTGATTTTTTTTTAGCCCTAGGAGGTTCATATTTGAAGGATCTCCTGGAATTATATTGGCTCCTAGGGTATGTGTGACATTCTACAGCTTTATGACCAAATTCTCTACATGAATAACAATAGCCATGAAAAATATGTTGGTACCTGGATGGAAATATTCGTTGAGGAATCGTCTTCCAAGGATGTGCTTGCAAATCTTGTCCAATGACGCCTACATGCATGTCAGATCTTATAGGTTCATTGTACTTTGTTGTAGAAGGTCCTGCTTCTTCATCTTTGTAACCGAGGCCAGTTATGTCGTTGTAAGATCGTTGATTGTTGATGATTTATTCTAATTCCCTTGAGCTATTGGCATAGTTTTGGACAGTTTTTCCCTTCTTCACTTCCTTATGCAGCGAGACTACTTCGGCTTCTAATGCATCCCTTTCTTGGTTGCTTTCTTCCAACTTCTTTTGAAGTGAATCTTCAATACATTTGTGTTCTTGAACTTCAATTTTGAGACCTTGGACTTGTTCTTCAAGAGTATTGGAATAGGTCTTCTTAGCCTTGAGCTCTTTTATAACCCTGATTGCCTCCTCAAAAAATTATTCTATGGTCAACCCTTTATCTTCATTGTTTGATACCTCTTGTTTATTGTGCTTGGCCATAAACAATACTTTCTCATTGGCTTCTTCTTTTCTGTCACTTTCTTCATCAGATGATGAGATATCTTCTTTAGAGAGAAAGTTCCTTTTGGATCCTTTCTTTTTGCCTTGCTTATTGAATTTCTTAAAGCCTTTATTTCCTTTTGAGTTGCCATCACTTTTGTTCGGACATTTTGCTGCAAAATGCCCAACCTCACCACAACCAAAACATATCAATGGAATTATACCTTTGAATTTTCCCTTACCAATTTTTAGTTTTCTCATAAAGTAAGCATATTCTTCATCTAAAAGACCTTCTCCATCATATCCCTTTTCTTTACACTTGCAGGTGCATGTCATTTCAATTGAAGGTTGTTTGTCCTTATTGGTTTTCTTAGATGCAACGAACGCAATTTCTAGATTCGAAGTAGCGTCTTCTTCATCAAGTCTCATTTCATATGCTACGAGAACTCCATGTAATTCCTTTTTGCTGAGTTTGTCCAGATTTTCATTGTATTCTAAGACCAATACCTTTGGGTTGAATCTCCCTGGTAACGTTCTAAGAATATTCCATATAATAGTCTTCTCGTCAACTGGCTCTCCCAATCCTTCCAGAGTATTGGTTATTTCATCAACGTATTGGAAGTATGCAGCAATGTTGCAATCTTCTTTCATTCTGATTTGCTCAAATTTTTCTCTATATATTTGAAGCTTTTCTTCTTTGACATTTGAGTCACCTGCATATATATTCTCAAGCTTGTCCAATACATTTTTGGCGGTTTTACAACCCAACACCTTATGATAAGCAGATCCAATAAGTCCACTGATAATAATATTCTTTGTTTTTGCATCATTTACCAAATTCTTCTTACCTTGTTCATCCGCGGTTGATGTATATCCATTTTGAACAATGTCCCATACTTTGTAACCTTGCGCAAAGAGATAGACCTCCATTCTTCCTTTCTAGAGTGCATAATTATTTTCATTGAACAGAGGTACACCATTCTTGGTATGATCCATGACCTCCTTCCAGCTATTAAACTGCTATTGAAGGAACCAAGCTCTGATACCAATTGTTGGAAATACTAAGAGGGGGGCTGAATCAGTATTCCTTTCAATTAGAGCATTAGTTAATCTTCAATTATTATCAGTGTATGTACAATGATATCAGTAAACAAAAAGAACACAAATGCACACATTTTTTAAGGTGGAAACTCACTCTAGGACAAAAACCACCTAATGTTTTTCTAATAATTATTTAATATTCAACTCCAATTGAAAATAAAGCTCCAACTTCCTAGAATCTAGAAAAGAATTCTTCTCCAGCTCCCATTGGATGGACGCTCCAATGCCCAAGATTCTTCAGTAGTCAACTAAATGGATGCCCCAACACCCAATGAGCTACAACTCATCCTAGCACCACCCTACCACCTTGTAGAAGAATAAAAGATGGACTCCTGTACCAGGGAAAATGGTCCACTTTATAATGATATAGAATGATGTAGAAGAAGAAGACACATTAGAACATAACCCCAACTATGACACAACCACCTAATGATGATCCTAGACTGTTGGTGAGGTAAATCCCCTCTACGGATAGAGTCGATTCCACTAGCCCCAGAGTGGGTCTAGCCACAAACAAAACACGCTATAATATCGATTCCTAGTTAATGAATGGACGGAGACTCGATAGATGACTTACCGGAGTTCCTACGCTGCTGTTGTCGCCAGAAAGAGTGGCTGCCTCTCGCTCCTAGTTTGACAGATCACAATCCACTCGTTATCATGCTCGAATACCTACACATGCACAAGAAACAAAGAAGATATACAACATACTATTTCACATTCATAACTATCAATCAGTCGAAGAAGACTAAATCAATTGCATCAGTAAACATAACACAATGATGGAACCAATACCATAGTCGAATATATTAATGAAAGGAAGGAAGAGTACAACCAAGCTTCGACGTTGTGGTCTCCTCCAACAGGGTTCCAGCGGAGCACATCTCACAAAGGCTTGTTGGGAATTCGGACGGGGCTCTCTCTACAGAATTCTCCTTGGTTCTACCTTCTCAATAGCGATTACTCAGCTATAGTATCTCTTCTCCAAGTTCAGCTTCTTGGCTATATGTTCAGCTAGCTTTCATAAAGGGAGAAGGCATGTTTATATAGAGGGAGAGGGAGAGGTTAGGATCCCTATAATCATGGAAGGGAGACCTATCTTCAAGGAGTGTTCCATGGGAGGAGGAAACCACTACCTAAAGAGGGAGATCCGTGGCTCATCAATTTAACCACTTCCTGTTACTCATCCCTGAGGTGGTTAAAGGAAAATTCGCCTCTATTTTGTTACAAAACATTCCTAAAACAGCTGGCGCGGGCACAACAAAGAGACAGAGCACCAGCTGGCGCAGGCTCTAGTGTAAATCCTCCACATTGGCATGACAGATGATTTGGCTACCCACCAAGGCCAAAACATAGGATTTTTTGGGCTATTTGAGGGAATGTTCAACAGGAGAAATGATGTCCTTATGTAGAAGGATGCAAATAAGGTGTTTGCAGAGTATGACACTACTCACATGTCACGGGAAAGATCCTCCAATATGCGGGGCAAGGGATTGTAAGGACGGTGACAAAATGTTGTGTAATAGATGCCCCCTAAAGCATGAGGTCTGAGAGAGAGGGAGGGGTGAAATGCTTTATGAGAATGCATTTGACCCAAAAACTACTGTCAGAAAACATGCAAGTACGAATACAATTGATACATCTAATACATGACATGTGGCATGGGAACAACCATCCATAATAGAGTACATAAATAGTGAGATCTGAGGTATGGACACAGCCATCCAACAGTAGGGATCAACAAACAAACTCATGTATGGTCACATCCATCCAATCATAAGAGTCCTATCATAAGTCATAGTAATCCACAAAGAACCCACATCCTGGATTTCATCAGACAAAACCTAGGGTCTTGCGCTTCATCTATACCCGAATAAAGTACAAATTCGAGCATGCGAATATGTGAACTGAAGTCGAACATGCAAGAAAATCTGTTGATTACCAGCCAATGATGAAATTCATTAACAAACACGAGAGAAACCACCAATAATGACAATGGCTCTCAAGGTACGAAAGTTACAATCCATGAAATGTGAACAGTGATCTAACGTCGAACACCCGTAGAGTCAGTTGATCGAAGGTTAATGATGTGGACCTTACGTCGAATGCGAAGAACCTGCCATTGAGGCATGCAGGCTCCAAGGTACCTGAAAGGAGTCTCTAGATCAACTTCCTGGATAATGAGCTTGAGTCGACAGGAAGTGACCCGATCAAAGGTGGGCCATAATGTCTCCCACATCACCGACATGAGACAGAGGAATATGATATTTACGAATCAATATCAACAAAGAATCAGAGGGAGGTTGAAAATTTCAGAGGAAAACTTCTCTTGAACATATCAGCGGCACGACACTGGATTTGGCAGCATTTGACATCAAGGGATCTAAGGTCATGGTGACATGGAAAAGAGCATATGAGTAGTCAAAAGAGATTACCCAAACCCATGGAGGCAAACAAATGGTGAAGTGAGATGTCCCCAACTCGACACGAATGTAGACAAGTGCCATGTTCAAGAGCGACATACTGCCAACACGACTACAATCTGGTTCCATTTTCCCCCACCATTTCTGGCAAGTACCCCAATTATTTTTTAAAAACAAGATTGAAGGGGATAGCATATGCTTGTATGTAAGTTTTTCCTTTAGAAAAATCCAACCTAGTACATTTACGAGCCCTAGGAAGGAGGAACTCGAATAACATCATAACGACAGATTCCGATGTCATCAGGTTTTAACGAGTCTGACAAAGGAAGAACTCGACATCTTTTGATATTTAGAGAGTTTGAAAAGAAAGCGGAAAATAAAACTCCAGCAGTCCCTTTTCGTAGGTAGTCTCGCAGATCTGAAAAGGTAGAAAAATGTGTCTGAGAGAGCCTCTTAGTCGCGATCAGCTAAGGTATTCATTTTTCATAAATAATATATCCTAGCCCGAAAAAGGGGTAAACGTATACTGGGTAGATATTGTTTCGCAGCCAATTTAACAAGTTCAAAACGACAAGCGACTCGATAATCTTTTCAGTTTTAGAGAGTCAGCAAAGAGTTGAAAGGTGACTCCATTAGTGACTTTTTCATGTTTTTACTGAGTCCGAAAAAGTATAAAAGACAACTCGTTTCTTTGTCATAACCATGTGAAAACCTGTCGCTGCACAAAAAGACGTGTGTAAAACTTATTCCTCGAAAATAATATGATAAAATAATTGAAAAATATGTTTTAAAACCTAATTTAAGATTTCGAAAAGTTATAAAATACCATAAGTGGTAAAAAATATTTACTTTTCACTTTTACCTCTTTGCAGAGCAACAAAGATCCGTTTTCCTTGCGATCTTGTGGCGATGATTGCGAGAAATCCAGTGAACCAATCCGGATTCCATCAGTTTCAGGTAAGATTCGACACCATTTTCCATCTTTTAAACTAAATTTTATTACCATTAATTGTCATTTTGAATCCTTTAGGGGAGGATTTGTCAAAACTAGGGCATCGCGGTTGGTGCGGGTTTCGAGCATAGACCCGCGCCAATCAACCCTTTTTTTACACAGTGGTCACGCCTAGTGGCGCAACTGTTAGCAAAACAGTTGCGCTAACCGCGCAACCAAAAATCCACCTGAATTTAAAGAAAATTGAAACCATTTGATTACAAATTTTGATGCCCAAGGAGACTTACAATGATCATATGAACAATGTGTGCAGGTACCAAGCAGAAAATATGGTAATTGAGTGGAAAGAGAGAGAACACAGTGAGGAGGATGAACAGGCCATGGAGAATGAACAATGCATGAAAGCCCTTAGAAATTGTGGGCTAAAGAAATTCTTCCTGACACCGTGCCTCCGAGCTCAGCCCAAATTGATTCAATATTTGATAAGAATTTGGGACAAAGATCAAGAAAAGTTTGTTCTTCAGGATCAGGAGCTTGAACTTGAAGTCTATGATGTTTATTTTATCACTAGATTGTCGCGTAGAGGTGCAGTCCCTATCTTGACTGGTACCCATCTTTCCAGGGAAAGCAAGGAAAATTTTAGGGGCGAATTTTAGCCCAAAGGCGAATTTTAAGGGATTTTAAATTTTGGTAGGGCGAATTTTTTACATAAAACCCATTTTCTGTAGTTTTATATAGTTAGCCCTATAATTATTTAAAAATAATTAATTATTAAGTTTTAGCCCAACAAAATAAATGTGCTTAATACTTAAACCATGAAATTCGCCTCCCGATTTTCTGGTTTGGAGCTCATTTCCATGGCATTTGCCTGGATTTACTGGGTTAGGGGAGGGATTGGAGTGATTCGCCCCATTTTCACTAGCTGGGGCTTCACCGGTTGGGCTTGGAAGTTGCAGCCTGGAGGTGCAACAAAAATTTAATGGCATTCACTCGAATTTACTTGGTCGGGGGAGGGTTTCGCCCCCATTTCATCTGGTTGGGGCTTGGAAGTTCACTGTTCGAGATGCGCGGTGCCAGATTATATGCAGATGCCAAGATCGGGTTCTGCACACATTGACGAGGGCATTAGGGCAACAAGAATCGAGTTCTAGTTCCGGGAAGGTGCACGGTGCCGGATTATATGCAGGATGCCCAGATCTGGTTCTACACGCATTGACGAGGGCATTAGGGCAACACGAAGTTCCTTGTTACTGCTCAGTTGATAACAAAGAACTACTTTGGTATTTCACTTATATTTTCTTAGTAGATATTTGATGTAAATACTAAAATCTCTTTTGAAATTACGTTAAGAATGCAGAGACAAGATTGTTGCACATTGGAATTTAGGAGTTCAAGCCACCAATCCTGTACAAGCGGAACCAACAGCGGGCACAACATTAAGAGGAAGAAGCTACAGGATTGGCCGTTAACCTTTGTTTGAAGAGCAACAATTTTGTTCATCAAGAATTGAGTTTGGTTTGTTCTCTTTGAGCAATTTTGAGACGATACTACAGGGGTTGGATTTTTCATCCTTAGTGTCAAGTTGGATACGTTACTCTTGTTTTTCATTTTCATATTACCAAGACATCAGAATTAGTTTCATTAACATGTTCCTTGTTTTAAAGGCGGTTATTGCTCAGTTGATAACAATGCACATTAATGAATTTGATATTCTTTTGATGAAGGTTCCGTTCAGAAAATGTTTCTGGAACATTAAGGAATTTCCAGAGCCTTTTATTTACTTACCTGTTAAGGCCTAACCTTAGGTTACGATTCTTGTGAGTTGGCCCTTATTTTTATTTGTATTTGAAGATAATAGTTATGATAAATGTTTGGCTTTGATAACGGTAGAAGGGTATGGGCACAGGGCATATCCTGTGAATGTTGTTGTCTGGCTAGAAGGCAGTGGAAAAGCTCTATGGGAAGCCCTTCCATTCATCCCATCCGATCCAACGCTTGTTCGCTGTAAGTTGGGGGATTATTCCTAAGTGGAGCCGGTCCTAACCAATAAACAGAGCGGTCACTAGTGACAGATATGCTTTGACGATTGAAGGAATAAATAGACTATACCCAGGAATTCATGCACAGTCGGTATCCACTTTAACCTAGACCTTGCTGGTTGACACTTGGGCAGTCACTATTACTTCTCTTCTTTTCATTTCAACATATTTATGGCCGTAAACTCATGCAGTTTGAATAATGCCATTTTACGGTGCTTTGGTTTCTGAAGTTATTGCTCACTGCAACTTGCAACATCTAAGTGTTTATTGTTTTGATCTAGGTTTTTCTGATGTAACTGTTACACCCTGCACATATAGTATCATACTAGAAATCCATGCCAATGGTATACAATTTGCTTTCTGCAAATGATTCATAGCAAATAAGACTATTTTGAAGGTTTTTGGTACATCTAAAGATGTAACTATTTTATAAAATGACATAGGATTATAGTTAACAAAGGCCTTCTCAAGAGTTTGATGCAAAGGATGTGCATGGAAGAGAATGGAGATTCTGACATATATTCAGGGGTATGTACATAGCCACTGCAGTTCACATGTTGCTATTTTCTGTTTAGGAATTTCTGACAGAGTATGTTGGTGTCCCATTTTACTTATCACGGTTAGTGCAACTTTGAAATTTTCTCAAGGACTAAATTTCATTGGGTTTGAGCCTCTATGACAGAGTAAATTGGTGAGCCCCTTACTCTTCCCTATTAGTGCAACTCTGAAATGCTCTCAGAGACCGAATATCCAAGGCTAAAATCTTTTCCTTCCAATGCCTTGTTTACGCGTTTGTGCTTATTTTGAATATGAGAAGGCCCAATTCCCCTTCTCAAAGTCACTATATGTCATAGACGTAAGGGGACAATCAATTGATGGTTATTTATCTATGAAATTCTTGTGACCAACATGCAACAGGATCCAAATTTCTGATGCTTATTTGAGATGGATTAGTTTCTACACAACTTTACCATGTTGAGGAAGCATGGATTAGAGATATGAGATCTTAAATTTGTCAAATGTAGTTTTTATGTAAGCCATTGAGAATTAAAGCATTGAATCATTGATGAGAATTAATAATTTCCTGTTATACCTGGGATCTTTTTGCAGGTCAACCTCGCAGGCATTTACTTACTACACGATGGATTGTCTTTGTCAGTTACAAAAGGATTGTTACTCGGATGCTATAATTTTGTATGGTACACTCCAATATTCTAGGAATTCATTATTCATGTTGAAAGACCTATTGTTACTTGTCACTAGGGATACCTCACATAACATGCTTTTGTATTCCAACAATGTACCTTTTTGTTTTGTTTTCTTTTAAATTTAATATTTGATTCACAACTAAAATTATATTGATCTACACACTATTCTAGTATAGACTAGTGTCAAACAATTGATACGATACAATTCTACTTCTTTCCTTTGCAAGTCAGGGTGCTTGTATATTCCTGGGCAGATGTTCATTCCTTGTGACTCCATAAGGGTATCAAAATAATATGGCATCCGTGATAGAAAGGTATTACTTGCTTGAGTTCTGCGTGCGAAGTTAAAGGATAGCCCTCTATTGATCAGCGATTGCTCTGCTGGAGCACGTTGGTAGCACAACTTAATCTGATCAATAATGGAAGTAAGGAATGTTGCACCTGACTTCCACTTATATGATTGGAACAGGCCACAAGCCATGCTGGGTGGTAACATCTGAAGTTCCCTCCCTATGAAGGAACATGGCTCTTGATGAATCAAGGCCCAGCAGGATCTTCATTCATAGTGCATGCTCAGGTCCCACAATTTCATTTCCTTTCTCTCAAGCCCACTCTTCAAACATTTCCCTCTTTTGTCACTGAGGGGAGACTTGGTTGGTGAACTGGGGGGTGTTGTTATTCACCCACCAATGTTCAAATCCTAACAGAGACATTCTACCCCCACCTGCTCTTTGTCTATGAAAGGTGCTACTTGCAACTTGAAAACATTCTCTTATTTTAGTTGCTGAGCTAATGTATCGTTCAATTATGTTCAGTTGTTAAAATTGAAGTTAAATAACTTGTAAAGAATCTTACTTCTTTTGTCCTTCCTTTCAATTTATTTTTCAAAGGAGTGGAGTATAAATTCCCTGGTAGCAAGAAGGATAATAAGAGATTATCTTGTGGACAGTAGATGTATTGTTGTTGCTATAGAGGGCAATAAGAGATTATGCTGTGAATAGTGGGAAATGAGTTGTGGATAGTGCATGATGAGTAAGGTAGCACGAGAGTATGCCGTGTACAGCCAATGAAGTGTTTTTTCTCTAGAAGGGCAATGAGGGATTATATTGTGGACAATAGAAGAATTGGGTTTGAATCTTATCAATGCTTAACCTGTGACAACCAAATATTTGAAACTTTTGGTTTGTAGCCAGTAGTGTTTTGGTGTTGTAGTTTGGGTGCATGGTGATTTTGGGCCCTGGATATTTGCAAGGTTAATGGCTTTGGTGGAGCAGAGATTTTGCAGTTATCTTATGGCGGTGAGTGGGAAGAGCTACTTCAATGATGATTCAATGACTGTACGACTCCATTAAATAATGGGCAAAGTTAAGTGGAATTCTGCTGTATCTTCTGCATTATTACTCACTTGTATATTGGCTGGAGTTTGTGCTTCAATGACCTCTAGCCATATATAAGTCCATTCCATGTAATATAATATATCTTTTTGTGAAATCGGGTTGCATAAAATCTGCGTTTTTCTTCCTATTGATTCTATTTGCAATTTTTTTCAATACAGTTTAGCAAGTTCTTCTATTCTATTAAATGGTTAAATGTAAAATACATAATTACAATTGAACCAGAGATTATACAATCCCAGCCCAACGAGAAACAAGGTCATGTTATTATTTAGCATAATAGTAAAGAGTTAAGATATGTCCAAAAATGAAACTGTGTGGCATTTCCATCAAAAAAGTCTAGCCTAACATAACTGTGAAGTCAGAATTAAGTCTAAACAGCACATGAAATTATAATATACATAATAAAAATGGGAACTCATGGCCAGAAACCTGCAATTAGGGTCAACTGCACCCTTCAACCATGTCAATGGCAGAATGAAACACAATTGGGGAATCCCTGGAAGAACCCAGGAGCTCTGCTGGGAGGACACCATCATTTATTCAGAGCCAGGAACAGAGAGTTATCAAAAAAAACTATTTTGTTTGTTCAGAATTTCTAGTTTCTGTCAAATTTCTTGCCTGTCATTTTTCTTGGATAGCACAACATGAACACAAAAGTTTTTGTGTGCCTGTAAAGTTCTAATTTTCAAAAAACAAACTTAGTGTGGTTGGAGCCAAGGTGGGGATGAAACCTTGTACCAGCTCACCCACATCCAAATCTTCTTTGTACTCCCTCTCTATCTTAACATCCTCCTATATGGCCCCTCTAAGGCCCTGATTCAGCGCTGAATGTGGGGGCAGAGTAGCCTGTTGAAAGGCCAAAGCCACTGCAGCAGCATCTCCATTTTTTCCACAACTTGTCCAAAGTCACCTCTTAGGTATACATGTCAATTTACCTTGTTGGAGTCTCAATTAAGCTATGCTTATAGAACCAACTACAACAAGTATAATGAACAGGGAATTTACAGATCGATTGCAAATTGGCAAAGGTAACCCTCTTCGACTCTCATCTCATTCCATGCGACTTATTTGAGATTCCCCCTGGCAAGTCTTAGGCCCAAAGTTAGGGGTTTTAGAAAAGAAAATTTTTGAATAGTAAAGCACACAAAATAGTAGTGTAATTGGAATACGTCAATGGATTTGGATACGATTCAGGCAGTGATCATTTACATGCTGCTCCTATCAGTGAATATTGTCAAGTTTCAACACAACCACATGCCTATTTCTTCCATCACGCAAGGAAATTCATCTGTGATATATATCTCCAAAGCCCATAGCCTAGTTTCCTTACAGTTACCCCTGCAATGGCTTTCTTTGAAATCTGCAGCAATCTTTACAAAAGTTTGCAGTTGCATGAAAGAGAACACTTCCGTAAGAGACCACAGTCACAAACCTGCTTTCCCTTCCTTAAAATTTCCCAGGCTAATACATTTTTAGTCAAAATTGAACTTACTAACTGTAAGGGACCTTGGTACAAAGTGGATGGTTTCTCTCGCTTTATGTGATTCACAATTAAAATTATATTGATCTACACACTATTCTAGTATAGACTAGTGTCAAACAATTGATACGATACAATTCTACTTCTTTCCTTTGCAAGTCAGGGTGCTTGTATATTCCTGGGCAAATGTTCATTCCTTGTGACTCCATAAGGGTATCAAAAGAATATGACATCCGTGATAGAAAGGTATTACTTGCTTGAGTTTTGCGTGCGAAGTTAAAGGATAACCCTCTATTGATCAGCTATTGCTCTGCTGGAGCACGTTGGTAGCACAACTTAATCAGATCAATAATGGAAGTAAGGAATGTTGCACCTGACTTCCACTTATATGATTGGAACAGGCCACAAGCCATGCTGGGTGGTAACATCTGAAGTTCCCTCCCTATGAAGGAACATGGCTCTTGATGAATCAAGGCCCAGCAGGATCTTCCTTCGTAGTGCATGCTCAGGTCCCACAACTTCATTTCCTTTCTCTCAAGCCCATTCTTCAAACATTTACCTCTTTTGTCACTGAGGGGAGACTTGGTTGGTGAACTGGGGGGTGTTATTATTCATCCACCACTGTTCAAATCCTAACAGAGACATTCTACCCCCCTACTCTTTGTCTATGAAAGGTGCTACTTGCAACTTGAAAACATTCTCTTCTTTTAGTTGCTGAGCTAATGTATTGTTAAATTTTGTTCAGTTGTTCAGCTTGAAGTCAAATAACTTGTAAATAATCTTACTTCTTTTGTCCTTCCTTTCAATTGTTTTTTCAAAAGGGTGGAGTCTAAATGCCCTGGTAGCAAGAAGGATAATAAAATATTATCTTGTGGACAGTAGATGTGTTGATGTTGCTATAGAGGGCAATAAGAGATTATGCTATGAATAGTGGAAAATGAGTTGTGGATAGTGGAAGATTATCACATTTATTAGTAAAAACCCATCAGCGTTTTTCCCATTAATAGGCAAAGAAAAACATGCTAAACAAAACAGTGAGCCTCCCCTTTCATCTCACCTTTATAGCCAATCTTTCCTTCTCTGGTTCTCCTCTCATGTAGTAAGCTCTACGCCACTAAGAATATCAACCAAAAATCAGTGTCAGTCCATACAGAAAAAAAAAACAATGGAGATGCATAAAAATATCCTTCACAAGACAAATAAAAACCAATAGAGTTTAAACAGCCTTTACATGGATTTCTTATTGCAAAATATCTAGTATTCCCAGCAATGTACATAGCTCAAAAATTATATGGGAATATAGACAGAAGATAAATGTAAGATATGAATATTCTCTGTTCTTACACAAATAGCTCCCTCCTGCGCTTCCAATGTACATGTCCGAGTTGGAGATTGTGGAGTCCCACGGTGGTCAGTACAAGCTACAAAAAGCACAAGGAGGTTTAAACATCCATTCCAGCAGTAACACCATTTTTCATTATTGAATGATGTGAATAACTCATCAGTATGAAAGAAATTTAAACCTAAATTAAAAATTCTTTGGTAGCCTTTGATATATCCAACAAATTCTTCATCAACATCAACATCCACAAGCCTATACAACCCATTCTGTTTTAGCACCGATGCAATCACCTAACCATTGGTCCATTACCTTTATCTTTCACAAAAAAAAATTCAACACTAAATGAGGCCTCCAAATATGGACTCTATATTGTTATCTCACTAATTGAGAGAAGATTTTTATCCACCCACAATTTTCCACAAAATGCACCCAACCAAAACCAAAGACTATAGTTTCTATTTTGGATTTGGCTTCAACGAAGGTAATAAACCAATCCTTCTTGATGGTCGTGTGATTTAAAGCACAAAAATCAAGGAACCAATTATGTAAAGGCCTACCTCCCACCTAAGAAGAAATTTATATATATATATATATATGTTCTAGGGATTTTGCTTCCAGGCTGTCATAGGTTTCCTAGCTGTGCAGGTGTTTATTACTGTTGTGAATTGTGTGTGGCACTGAACTGGGATTGAGTTTAATACACAGTTCAATGCTTAGATTTTTTTATAATCCAGAGCCAATTCGTCCTTGTGTCTTGTCCATTCTCGCCGCATTTCATGATTGAAAGTAAGATTAGGTCAAGGTTCATCAAGGGTGAAAACTGTTTCAGTCATAATTGACTTCATCACATCCACGGACAAGTTACCAGTAATTGATATCTGGCCAGATTTGTCATGCCTATAGAACAATATGGTTCTTTGAGTTATATTTATTTGGACTTATAAGTTATAACTACCAGATTTGAAAAGATGCATATACTGAAAACGTATCTCTCCTTGAACAAATTTAAAACAAGACAACATTTGTACAACAATACTAGGAGAGCATTGGAAAGTTCTAGAGTGGGCCTCCTCTCCAATCAATGGAGCTATCAGGTAAATACAAGGTGCCACTGCTACTACTTGTGGGATTCTGCTACAAAAAGATTCATGGCATGGCATGAGCATGACGTGGGGAATGGAGTTTTTCTAATGGTTCTCTTCATGTTGATGGTTATAATTTTAACAGATTCAGCAGGGTGGCTGCAACTGGCACATATTCCTTTCAATATCCGGATTTTGAAGGCATGAGAAGGAATAATATTTTGAAGAAGTGAAAAGCAGTTCACCTTATTATAGTTACCATGCTAGGTCTTCCTTTAAGAGCTTCACAACATCAAATAATTTCCATAAATATGGTTGTGTAAGAGTCGTGATGGTGTTGTAATGTAAATTATGTTTCCATAGTTGAACATCTGAAGTATTTTGCGATATTGTTATTGTACCATGGCACCTGGATCGTATCCAGTGTTTATAAACACTTTTTTAATAGCATGTTTTCTTTTCTTCCTGTTGCTGTTCATTTCTCCTCAAACTCCTCTCCAACCTCAATATCAGTGCTATTAGTAGCATGAGCAACAACACTACGCTTAGCAGAACTAGAAGAATGCATTTTTCAAACTGCACGAGAACTACTTCCCTCACGAGTCACCATGTACCATGCTTGGTCTCGGTGGTTCTCTTCCTTCTACTCCTGGTTCAACTACCATATCTTCATTGGAACCAACACCCCAAAGTCCACTAGACAACGATTCACCATTTTGTAGTAGTAATTCGCCATTTGTACTGGTGATTCGCCATGATTTTACAAGATAATATAATCTCGTGAGAGATTCGCCAAAAAATTATTTATACATATTATATTATTAATAAAATCGCCTTCCATTTTTCCTATGTATCATGGGGATTCACCCATTTATTATATATATAAATTTAGGGGGGTTCTTAAAATTTTCCCTGGCAGTTTGAATAATGCCATTTTATGGTGCTTTGGTTTCTGAAGTTATTGCTCACTGCAACTTGCAACATCGACGAGATGGACTGAAGTGAAAATCTTAATAAGAGTGTTAGCCATCGGATCCTTTCTTACCTATACACCCCAAATCTCCTTCTCATTCAATGTTAAATTGAAATCCCCTGCGATTATCAAATTCTCCAGCAAAAAGATGCCGCTGTTGACCATCCTTTTCCAAAAAATAGCCCTGTTCAGATAGGGTGCATATAAGTTTATAATATGTATCCTTTGATTGTATCCTCGAAAATGTCCCGAGAGGATAATCCCTCCATAAAATCCAAAAGCTTTGAATGTTGCAATAGCAGGATCCCACATCACAAGCTCCCCACCAGACAGTCCCGTAGCGTCCCGAGCCGCAATGTGCCACGATGGGTACATAGAACGGAAACATGAAATACCCTGATCAGCGATATTCATGGCCTCTTGAACAAAAATTATGACAGGATAATTTTTCTAAAAGAACTCACGCATAGACAAAAACTTAGCTTTCCCCCCCAAACCTCTAATGTTTAACGAGACCAGCTTCATCATGATGCAACCTTGGACGAGTCTAGTGCTCTAAGTACCCGGTCAAGTACCAAGGTGATGGGAATATCCCGAAAACTCCCATCATCCAAAGTCCCACATGGTGAATGCGTGGACATAGATTTCTTCTTAATCCTCGGGTGTCCCTTGCCTCAACTTATCGTGACATTCGATTGTGAGGAGGGGCAAATAATCAGGGGAGGCGATGGCAACTTGCCCCTATCCACAAGCAAAGGGACAAGGTTTACATCAGGGTCCAGTAATAAAAGGTCCAAGTCATTGCCCACAGAATTCCTTGAGGTCATAGTCGGGCTCCCCTTGACCGCCGGAGATGTTTCAGTCATCAGCAGTGTGGGAGATGGGGACAAAGGAGAGGATGGTATAATGGTCGGAAGTTCCGCAGGTGAAGAAGGGGAAATTAGTAAATTGACAGGCATAGTATTTGCATGGGGAATGACACGAATAGGTTTAGAAGATGTTCCCCAGCCACAGACCGAGAATCCCCACCAGTCAGGGTACCTGCCTCCACATGAGACTTAGTGCCTGTGCAAATATGTTCGGACATGTATATAGACTACATACAATCATCGACCCGGGAATGGTTTACAGGCGAGGCAGACAAGCCCATGTTTGAGATACCCCGGTGTGCAATTATACCATGTAAACCCCCGACCCCATACATAGAATCCCCACCAGTCAGAATATAGTCCTCCCGGTGTGCTGGATTTTTTTGAATTAAATTTTAAAAAAAATGTTAATAATAAAATAACAAATTAAATTTAAAAAAGAAAATTATTAAATTTTAATAAATAAATGAATAAACAAATAAATTTTGAAATAAAAAACAAATTTTAAATATAAGGAAAAATAAAAATAATAAATAATAAATAATAAATAAAATAAAAATTCTTAAAATAAAAAGTTAAAAAACTTTAAAAATCAATTAAAATTGAAAAATTGAAAAAAATAAATTAAAAAATATATATTAAATAAAAAAATAAAATAAAAAACAAATTAATTTGAAAATATTAAGTTTAATTTAAAAAATAAAAATAAATAAATAAATAAATCTAATTTTAAATACACAATTTTAATTGAAATAAAAATATATATATATATATATATTTTATGTAATTAAAAAAATAATAATAATAAAATTAAAAATTAAAAAAAAAAATATTAAATTCAAATAAATTTAAAAAAAATACAAAATTTATTAAATTTTAAAAAATTAAATGAAAAAACTAAACATAAAATTTAATAATTAAAATTTAAAAACAAAACAAAAACAAAAAAAATCAAAAACAAAAAATACAAAATTTAATAAAAATTATTAACAAAATTTAAAAAAATAAAAAAATAAATAAAAATTAAAAACAAAAAAAATTATTTAAAAAAAAAAAACAAATATATACAAAAAAAAAAAAAAAAAAAAAATTAAATTTTATATATATATATATATATATATATATATATATATATATATATATATATATCAACTTAAATTAAAAATATATATTAGATTTTATTAAATTTTAAAAAAAATGTTAATATTAAAATAACAAATTAAATTTTAAAAAGAAAATTATTAAATTTTAATAAATAAATGAATAAACAAATCAATTTTGAAATAAAAAACAAATTTTAAATATAAGGAAAATAAATATATAAATAAAATTCTTAAAATAAAAAGTTAAAAAACTTTAAAAATCAATAAAAAAAAATGAAAAATTGAAAAAAAAATATATTAAATAAAAAATAAAATAAAAAATAAATTAATTTGAAAATATTAAGTTTAATTATAAAAAAAAAAAAAAATTGAAATTATATATATATATATATATATATATATTATGTAATTAAAAAAATAATAATAATAAAATTTAAAATTTAAAAAAAATAAATAAATAAATTTAAAAAAAAATTCAAAATTTATTAAATTTTAAAAAATTAAATGAAAAAACTAAACATAAAATTTAATAATATATATATATATGAAAAATAAAATAAAAATAAAAAAAATTTAAAAAATCAATTAAATAATAATAATAATAATAATAATTATTAACAAAATTTAGAAAAATAAATAAATTAAAAACAAAACAAAAAAATTTAAAAAAAACACAAAACAAAACAAAACAAATGTATATAAAAAATAAATTAAATTTAAATTATTAAAAATAATATATATAGATATAGATATATATATATATATATGAACTTAAATTAAAAATATATATATTAGATTTTATTAAATTTAAAAAAAAAATGTTAATATTAAAATAACAAATTAAATTTAAAAAAGAAAATTATTAAATTTTAATAAATAAATGAATAAACAAATAAATTTTGAAATAAAAAACAAATTTTAAATTTAAACAAACAAAAAAAATAAAAAAATAAAAGTTAAAAAACTTTAAAAATGAAAAATTGAAAAAAATAAATTAAAAAAATTTATATTAAATAAAAAATAAAATAAAAAACAAATTAATTTGAAAATATTAAGTTTAATTGGACAAGAAGCTGATTTCGGGAATCACCCTCACGCGAGAGGCTGATGCCAGTAATCGCACCCCGCGGTAGGGGGCTGATTCCACCACCTCTCCCACAAGCGTACCCTCATGCTCCTAAAAGCTCTGTAAATAATCCAAGATTGGCACCAAGTATCAAGTCTCTAGTCGGATGTAGTCTGCTGGTCGTTCTTCCCGGAGAAGGAGGAGAACAAAAATGTCCTGAGCCACCAAAACATGAAGAAACGATCCCAGATAACCAGACCAGCCAAAAGAGGATCCACACTATGGCTCAGAAAGTCCCGGTACTAAGGAAATGACATCGGAAAGTCAATTAAACCTTCTATGAACATATCCAACTTAATGAACCCCGATATTATAAAAACCCAAGATGTAGTCACGTTATTCATTGTCTCCCTTCACTATGTACCTGATGTGGATAACTCTCTGTCACAAACTCTCTGAATGGCAAATTTCTACACACAGCTCCATAAATTTCCGGCATGAATAACATAACATATACCCAACCAAAAATTCATCCAACTTATTACTGTACCATCGTGGCAGTGCACTTGCAGTCTTCAGCGGTGTATGGATAGCCATCTTCAGTAAGCATCCCTCCATTTTCAACTATGTAATAAATAAATAAATCAACGAACTCACCTTGCTTCCCAGACAAACTAGGGCTTGGCCTGATTTAAAACGAGTGTAAATATTATCCAAAAATCTGTCTGATAAGCTCAAAAGATTCATCCTTGTCACTGTATTATACCACGGATGAATACCCATAAGAATCACAATAGAGTAACGAAAGATTGATCCTACATTAACTCATATTTTCCATAGGTTTCAATGTCAACTACAGGATGATTTTGGGCCTTATTTCAGGTTTGCATAGGTTTACAACATAAAAAACAACAATCGGAGCTTACATGAGCTCTACTCGGCCTCGAATAGAACTGACATACAAAAATCAGCCTTCCACACCAAAAATTAGTTTTCAACAAGATAGTCCACAAAACTTGGTTTTGTTCCTTAAATAGATCGATTTTCAAAACAAATGCACCACCGAAATACACAAGAAAGTCCCCGCGTTTTTTCTCTTGGTTCAACCTTGGATTAACCTTTGCTTCAGGTTGGCTACAATAGATAATGTAGATAAATGTTTAGGCTTGGTTTGAATTCAAGTTTTTCTATTTGGTGAAACTCATCCGAACCAAATAGAAAAATTTGAATTCAAACCAAGCCTAAACATTTCCGAACCCAGACCATCTGACATTGACCTGAATATATCATTCAGGACAGAGAAGCTTCCTTGGGGAGTCGGCACCAGGTGAAATATCTGTAAAACATAGAACAATGCCATCATTAGTAAACAACTCAAATAGTCTTTTTATTTATAGAATATGAAAGATTTTTGTGAATCAGCCTATAACAACTATCACAGACATTAAAAAAAATTGTTTGGTTACGGCGTGCCATGAAATGATATAGCTACCTTGAGATAGATCCATTAGGAATCAGGGATGAGGATGACTGACACCCTTAGAGACAGCAGCAGCAGGAGTTGATGTAATGGGAATGTCTAGACAGATAAATATTGAAAGGAAATCAAACAAGATGCACTAATAAAAGTAGTACTCAAAATTATAACTGAGGAAAAAGGCAACGGAAGCCACTTCTCATAGACAGCAACAATAGTATTTTTTTCTGTGCATCATTTGGTATTAAATGCATAGTGTAAATTAGTTAGGAAAGTGACAGACTGAGTAGTCCCTTTGATCCAAGGGATACACACATCGTCATGCCTAGCATATTAACATTGGCAATGAGAACTGTATTATATCAGACCTATCTTCCAAATACACAAGAACAGGTTTCTAAACAAGCCTCATGAAGGGATGAAGTTGGACTGAGCTCTGGCCTGGTGTTGACCAAATACATTAAGGAACCTATCAGCTGCCTGTACATCATGACCCACCAACTCTGAATCTGAAAGTGTCACTTTCTTTAGATTAGTAATCATGGGTGTGGCCTGTTGTAGCACATATTTGCTCAAATGTCTGTCAACTTCTTTTCACCTAACTTCAAGGTGGACTCTATGATTCATTATTATGAAATCGGCACTCCAAGGGCTTATTATGTCAGAATTTCATTGGCCACAAAGTGAAACGTATGGTTGTACATAAAAATCCATTGGTCATGATTTTTATTGACTTAAAGCTCATATTTACGAAGCAGCGGATTGAAGGAGATAACGCTTTGAGCAGTACAGTACAGAAAGAGCGTGATGTTTATTGATAAGCGACAAATCACATTCGTTCATAAACAGTTCCCAGATCGTCTATTTAATGCTGGCAACATCCCACTAAGTGACCCATTTCCATTTCATTCACTTCACTTGCAGCTAATAATCTGGGGAAACTGCAGCAATGTATGACTGCAAGCGCCAGAACTCCATGAAGCCATTCCATAGGCATCTTCAAGCATTAGTAGCGCCTGCATTTGTCCTAATCGTTTCAGTGTGTCCGAATGCTGACCATGTTCGAGTATCAGAAGCAGCGAAAAGGGTTGACAAAGGCAGATATACAGCTTCTCAGTTTTCTACTGTGAAGTTTAATCGGGGGTTCCATGTTCTCTGGAGCCCCCAGCACCAAAAAAAATCTGGAATGATCAGTCTCGAATAGCCATTTGGCTCGACGGGAACTCTGGGAAGCGGATTTAAATCGCTGAGATCATATAAGTCCGGCTAGTTCAGTGCGGCCATTATGTTGCAGGCTGGGTATACCGCAGGAGTAAATACTGCCTTTTATTTATTGAACAAAGAGGCTCAACAGGACTACCATGACGAGATAGACATCGAATTTCTGGGAACAATACGAGGTAGACCTTATACCTTACAAACCAACATTTATGTAAGAGCGGGAAATGCGAGAAGAGGGAGGATTATCACAGGAAGGGAGCAGCAGATAGAAGGGGCGGGTCCGCTTTTTGGTAGTTAGTGAATACCATTTTTTCTACGTGGCGGCAACTGATCCATTGCGGAGCACCGCGCCCCCTCCCCCAAATCAAGCGTTTTCCAAAACCACTAGAGGCCGGCTGCCTCCCTGTCCCCCGGGAACAGCATTCCTTCTTTGGGCGGGCGCAGTGAAAACCGCGCTCTACCGCCAAAATAATCAAAAGTTGTTTCAACCGTAAGGGTCATTGAAAAGGACAGAAATAGAAACATAACGGAACTTGCACTGCCGAGCTCGTTATTTATATATAAATTTGTATCGCACGATCTCCACGTGCAGTATTCTCAAATCAAACATGTTTAAACGCCAACAATATGCAGAGCATAAAGTCAGACTCATAACTGTGGGGATTATCATGTTTTCATGGGAGTATAGAGATGAAGTGATGCATGAGCATCTAGACTTAGCGAGCAATGTGATGAAATGGTCATATGTTGTTGCTAATACAAATGTTGTTGCTAATACAAGTTTAGAGGAAGACTTGGTTGTTAAA
Source organism: Pinus albicaulis (assembly GCA_034641835.2). Taxonomy (NCBI): domain Eukaryota; kingdom Viridiplantae; phylum Streptophyta; class Pinopsida; order Pinales; family Pinaceae; genus Pinus; species Pinus albicaulis. The sequence continues at coordinate 778,308,967 of CM076573.1, read as the reverse complement.
TTTGTATTAATTTCAACTAAATGTAAGTAGTTAAGAGTGGCCTAATTTTGAATAGAAATTGGGAATAAATGACAAGTGATCCTCCCTGCCTGGAGATCAAGCCAAGTAGTCTAGTTTGTTTAGATTAGAATAAGGTGTGAATTCTAAATGTATAATTTATTCCTCCAAATGTAGAGGAAATGGTTAACTTCGCATATATGCAATCTCCTTTGTTTTCTAAAGAAGAGGCGAGAGGAGAGACAAAGAGAGGAATCAAGGCCTTTGTAAACTTACGAGGCGCATAGGAGGGAAAAAGGCCGTTAAATAGAATAATCGGGCCAAAGAGGGCAGCGACCCAATGTAGCTTGTATTTATGTTTTAAAACACAGAGGATTGATTTTGAGATTGTGTTGGATTGTATTTTGGTGTGTGCAACAGTAGTTGATTTTCTGTGTAATTGGCAAATGCGAACTCTGTTTTGTTCTATTTAATGGATAAATCGAATGCTTATACCACAATATAAGATGAGTGTGTGTGATGATGCGTTTGCTTTTTTCCGTGTAATTGTTGAATGGTAGCAATCTGCGCATTTTGCTAGAACTGTAAAATTTCCCTTCATTAAAGCGAATCTGGAATAGTTGAATTGCAAGTCGGAACAGCGTTTAATACAGAAACTGGGTGTGAAACAATTTTACAGAGTTGATTAATACAAACTGGGTTTTGAACTTGTCGGTCCGCACAACTTCTTGCAAATTACAGGATGTGGCATTGTTAATCATTGTGACACGGCAATTCCAATTTCAAATATATATCGCATCGGAGCGAGAGAAATTTCCATATCAAACATTGTAGCCATCATAACTGGACGCGAAGTTTTATAGATTGGGTTGAATTTGCATCGGGTCCGGATCTCGCATCGGAGCAATTGCCAAATGACATATATGATAACACAGTGGTGGTTGCGATAGCGAATTGAACCGAATCATATGCATCGGCGCTGTGGTAATTGTCAATAGGTTTGGCATTAAAAATATATGGCGACTTGTGACCTCCTATAGTTATCGCATCGGAGTTATGGAAGGGATAAACACTTGTAGTGTTTGCCAATAGCGACTCGGAATTGCTGATTGATATTACATCGGTGTATGTTGGAATTTGGAGCGTCTTAGATCAGCGAAAGTGTAGTGATATTGCAGTGGGAGCATGGTTTTGAAATCTGTGCGAAGAATAAAGCAGAGCCGATGTTTATACACGCACTGGATAGTCGATGATGTTGACATCGATTCCAATTGTTAATGTAATTGGAGCGGGTTCAAAATTGCCAGATGGGATCGATTGGGTAAATTGAAGTCGATTTTTATTAAATTCATTGTGGATCCAAATCGAAATGAGGATCAAAAACTTGGCAATGGAAATCGATTGCTGAAGGAGCGAACGTTGACTTAAATTGGGTGCAAACGTTGAACTGGAGCAATGGTGATACAAAGGCCGGAGTGTAATATTTGCATTTATAGTGTGTTAAGCATTGACGCGTTCAGAAACTATGGTTTGTTGAAATTGCAGATTTAGAATTATTTGGCAAAAACTTGGAGTGCAGGTTTATTTTCATGGAAGATAGTGTGATTCTGGGTTTGGCGGGGTTGACCCGCTATCATGAAGCTTAAACGCTCTAGAGCAAGACATTTATGGCCAGGGGCAATGGAGTCCATTAACGCTTTCATTATATTGAGAAGCTCGTATTACGGACGGGGACAATAGTTGACTCCACAAACGTTTTCATTATTCTAGCTTGGAGGACGTGGTCCAACCGCTCAGCCTATAGGTTTGGTCTCACACGTCCCGAGGTCTATGTCTATTCCGGAGGAATAAACATGACCCTTCCAGAATAACAGGGAAGTATATATGTATGAAAAAACGTTCCCATTATTCTGTCAAGAAGCTCCCATTGTAGCCATTATAGCCACGGTGACTTAATGCCTGATATGGAATCCACGCGTATTGCTCTGAAATCGGCAATGTTTAAATGTGATCAACGATAAACCATTCATTAAGTTGAACCCATATATTTCATGGGGAATTTATGTAGTGCAGTTAAAATTCTGATGTTGATTGTTGTTAATTTGGTACCGAACTTCTGGATTTTTCCGTCAGTTAATCGAGTTTCCCAAGCCAATATGGCGCTAATCCTATTTCCCACATAAGTTATGGCGCTTGGGCTTTGCAGAGCGTAGAGTTCAATTCTTTCACACCAGGAATGCATAGAAATTGGTGATGAATATGTCATTCCAAGTGTTAGGCCTGCATTATTCCAAGTGGTAGGACACAGCGATAGTTTACCTGAATATTGTCGTATATCAACCCAGGTTCTTTCTCAAAGGTTTAACGAAAGATGCACTCCTCAAAAATAGAATAAAAGGACAGTTGGTGAAATAGGTAGGCACTATTTATTGAGCAGTTATATAGTTGTAGGTGTCAAGTTCATTTCCATTTTTAGTTCTAGTTAGAAACCTCGCATTGTAAAGGAATTAAAAAGTCAGTTGTAGATGTTAGAAAGGGGGATTTTAGCACCAAGAGAAGAGGTTGGCAGCCTGAGGGCTGTGCCTTTTTAGTAAGCCCGATGGATCTCTGTATTTTGTAATTTTTTTTTATCCAAAGAGTTCTCTTGGATTCATGGCCTGGAATAAATAGAGCTCAGTTTTCTTACTATTTTTTGTGTTAAGCATTTTTAAATTTCTTATCTTTTCTTTCTGTTTCAGCTGGGAATTAATTAAATTATATGGAACACCAGAGAGGCTAAGTTGAGAATCAGCTTCATTCAATTCTCTCGGTAATGTTATGTGATGTCTGAAATTGAGATTTTAATATGAACAGGTTTGTAATATAGCTCTCTGCTAGGTATGTCATTTACAGCATGTGGAGACCGAGGTGCACTTCATTTTTGGATGCCCTGTCTACTACGAGATCAGAGGAAGGTTCCATTGCTTGTTCAGAGAAACTCATACCCTCGCCGACTTCTTCAGGGAACCCGATCAGAGATGTTTCGCCCTATATATGCAGGAGGCTCTCAAGTTTCGAGCGCATATTCTTGAGCCTCCCATCAGACCAGACCCCACACAGAGGGTATAAAAACTTTCAGTGACAATCGCATGAAAGAAAATTGTGTCAACGCGTTTCGAACCATCTAGTGTGGTTCCTAGATGGTTCGAGAATCAAAACGCGTCGACACAATTTTCTTTCATGCGATTGTCACATAAGTTTTTATGCACATTTTATGGATCACAGAAGCCAAATTCCTAATTTTTCAGGGTACTACCTTCAGAGGGGCACCAAGAGACCGATTGATACCAGTTCATATCCATGCTCTAGATCAATGAGGATCCGTGGAACCTCACACCGCCACACAAGATTTCAGCGATAATCCTCAACTTTGAAATGTGCGGCCTCCTCAACAGAATAATCTGCAACAGAAACAGTCTCGAGAGATGCCAAAAGACCCTTCTTCCTGCCTTCGCCTTGTTGCCTCAGTCTCGCGCAACTGTCCACAGAACCAGCCTTACTCAACTCTGAAATGTGTGGCCTCCTCAAAAGAATAACCAACAACAGAAATCGTCTCAAGAGATGCCAAAATACCCTTATTCCTGCCTTCGTCTTGTTGCCTCACTCCTGCGCAACTGTCCACAGAACCAGCGTTACTCAACTCTGGAATGTGTGGCCTCCTCAACAGAATAACCTGCAATAGAAACCGTCTCAAGAGATGCCAAAAGACCCTTCTTCCTGCCTTCGTCTTGTTGCCTCAGTCCTGCGCATATTTCAGAAGGATATATCTTGATGTGATTGCTCCTTGGATGATCCAAATGAGGATGGAGGATGCCTATATATATATATATATATATGACAATTTGTTTTTATGGAGGTGAAGCCGGCCTTGACACTTGGAGGCAGATTTGAATTTCAAATTTTCAATTTTCCCGCCTTAATAAGATCATTTCTTGTATAATTTCTTTTAAATAAATAAATATTTTTCCTTATCCAAATCTGGTGATCTTTAGGTCGATTTTGGTCCTCTCGAAAATAAGAGTTCAATGTAATAATCATCTCCAACAGATGAGTTGTCCAATGGTGGAATTTGGCCTTAGTTGTCAAATTTAACACTCCCTCTCAACTAAGGAAAATTCCACCTACCAATCTATCATGCCATCTGGTCATCATGAACTATCTTGGCGTCACGTGCCATCTTTGTATCTTATCTCTTCTCTGCTCTGTTGAACATTGATAAGAATAATGAAGAAAAATCAATCGAGAGTGAGTCACAAGACCTCTCTCCACTGACAAAAGTCAGTCCATATAACCAAATGTAAACCGTAATCAGACTTGATCCCAAGTGATCAAGTTTGTTGAACATCATTCATCCTAGACATAGGGAGTACGGCAGTACACGATACGTCCATCGGCAATGCTATGGTCCCTATCCACTTTTCCCAACTCATTGGCCAAATGAGAGGTACTTCCTATGTGTCTCTGACTGCATGGGTAGGATGATGTAAGAACACCAACAGGGAAAGAATATATCACATCCTACTCACAACCACGTGTAGGGAAAGGATAAACCACATCCTACAAACACAAGTTACAACCATCAATTGTAGGAAGGATCCTACATGTGGGGAAAGGATGAACCACATCCCACCAACATATCAACCATCAATCGTATGGAATGAGCATCCTACATGTGGGGAAAGAATAAGATTTATTAAAAGAAGAAGTCAAAATAATAAAATGTACTTTTGTTGTACTTGCTTCATGGGTTTCATGAGCAAAATTTATTAAGTAGATGGACTTCTTCTTGATGTCTATTAGGTTTAAGTCTTCTAGGCATAAAGTATAATTAAGTGTCATATTCCTAAGGACCTAGTCTAGCTATATATATGCTCCAAGACCTTGTGGAAGAAGGGCACCTAACAGCCCTCAAACAACATTGAAGACATTCTCCTAACAACCCTCAAGACAGCCTTATTCTACGCTGGAAAATAATGTGTTAAAGACAGCCTACAATCTTTGTTAAAGTCGGCCTAAATGTTGGTGGAAGGGTTGGCCTAAAAGCCAGTCTTGGCACTGTATATATATAACACCTGTTCTGCGGCCATATGGATAACAAGATTTGCAGATTTTTCCTGAGGAGAAATAAGGATAGAAGAACAGAAATAAGTGTGAAGTTTCAGTGCAGATTTCAGGCAGAAGCAAGCTCGGAGATCAAGGGAAATTAGGTGAACAGAGTGACAGATTTGTGGATAGTTTTGTGAAGAATTGCGGATCTCTATAATGATAAAGGTGCGGATATAAGAAAAGAAAAAGTGTAGATGAAAGACAGAATCAGGCTCGGATTTGAAACAGAATAAAATGTGGATGTAAGTGCGGACAACCTAAAGGGATATCATCTGTGGATTTGCACTGAACTGTATAATAGATTTCAGGAAGAAATAATAATGCAGATGGTCAAGAAGCTATTATATATAATGCTTATATCATAAAGGAAGTATAAGGAATTCTGAGACAGCTTGACATAGAAGAAGAAGTAAAGTACAGCATTCAAAGTGCAAATTTGTAGAAGTAAGTTCACTCACACGGTGCATGAAAAGAGATCAACTTGAAAGGTGTGAAAAGAGACCGAGTTCTCTAGGTCAAGCGCAAAACAATGCGAGTGTTATAAAGGAGAAGGGTCGAGTTTTGAATTATCTCAAGAAGTTGTATCAAGGTCTTGGAAGCATATCTAGGTCAAGGGTCTGAGTCTGGGTCATGGTACTTGTCATTTGAAGATCTATAAGAAGGATTCTTTGTGGGTTTTCCTCTCCAAGAGGGAGAGGTTTTGCCCTGGTTCTAGGAGCCTAATTTTGTGTCTCATGCATTTTGATAATTGACTTGATGAAAAACTAACTAAGCTAAAGAAAGAATGACATAAGCAACTCAAGCAAGCTCACAAGTAATTATTAAGAAGAGAATTTGTACTAACCTCAAGCCCTCCAAATTCTCAACATGGTATCAGAGCTAAGGTGCTAGAAAGGGCATAGAGACACTCAAGGATCAGATTTCATGGAAGGCATCAAAGCAAGGATTTGATTAGAAGAAAGTTCATTCTCATCTCAAAGTATTGCCATCAAAAGCTTCAAGGCAAGTTACCTATCATCCTTGATCCTTCAAGGAAGCAGCATAACATCCTCATCAAAAGGGAAGCCAGATCTAAAATCTTTGACATCATAAAAGGAGCAATCTCCTTCTTTGAAGGACTTTTCATTTGGAAGAAAACCATTCAAAGGAAGCTTCAACCATCTTCAAAGTAATCAAGTTGATAGAAGAAGAAAAGCATCTACTCAAGTAAGTATATCTATGACTTTATATGAATCTATTAAAATGTCTCCTTTGTAAAGAAAGAATCAAACTGTTTGGCGTTTCAAACTTTCCTGCATAGAAGACAAGGACAATGAAGTCATGCCAAATTCATGAAGGGAGATATAAGAGCCCAAAGTATTCTTACAGAATCCATAAAAGACTCTATCATCTCCGATGTACCAAAATCTAGAATCATCAAAAAGAGTATATAAGAAATTGGTGGAGCCATTCTCTGTGAGTATTGCAGGAGAAGCAATCTCTCTGATCAACTGCAGGAACTAGGAGAAGACTACCGTGGTGCTAAATGCTCTGCGAGAAGAATGGGAAAACTTCACTTCAGGTTTATACGGGAAGAAAGAAGCCACACCATTTCACAATTTAAGGTCTCTATGTAAAATAGAGGAAACAAGATTGAAAGCCAAAGGTGTTACAGGATCAATGGAATCAAGCCTTTACAGTCACGTCAAGGAAGAAAGGAAGATTCGGTAAGTTTGGTCCTCATAATAGTATGGAGAAAGCACGATGCTTTGGATGTAATGAACTTGGGCATTATAAAAGAGATTGTCCTAAATCTGACAAGGACAAGAGGAAAAGGGAAGAAGACCATATCTCAGATGTTAAAGTAGGACCTGATGCAAAGAAATCTAAGAAAGAAGAAGCAAGGGATCTCTACTATGATTAAGATCATCTTCTCCTTTAAGAGATTTCTGTTGGTTATAAAATAGTATGATAGGAAGCAATGTATATTATAGCATCATGATAAAAAGCATGTTAGGAGCTCTTGGTGAATCAGACCCGGGAAAACCTCTTTGATAACATTACTAAAGTAAAGCAGTCATTAAGATCAAGGGTCATCATGGAAACATAATTCTGGGATGTGATGACATATGGATGGAGCAGGCCAAAGGAATGAAGCTCTTCATTCTAGAGAAATTGATACAGGATGACTCAAGAGAAAAAGGTATGAGGTATGTATATATATATATATATATATATATATATATATATATGCTAACACTGGATTTTGTGAAGTCATATGGTTGCAGGTAATAGATTTCCATATTTAGAAGTATGATCTATGAAGAAGGATCTCTCGATGCACTGACAGATGAAATCAACATAATATGTCCTCATGAAATATGAGGTGGTTGGATATGAACGAGAAATTGGAAAATTTGTAAGTTCCTGGGAATGGAGAATGTGCAGAAAGGAAGAGATCATGAAATGCAACCATGTCAAGAGGCAGTCATCATCCAGAAGCGAAGAAAATGTGACTAAGAGATCTCCTGGGAAGATATGTAGACTCTGACGGAAGTCTGGTAGGGAAGAAGACCCTTGGAAAAACATATCATTAGGAGATGTGTCAATCTGAATAAAGGATGTTGATGCCTACAGGAAGATGTCATGGTGAAAGATCATCACTGAGGTAACTTTCGTTTTAAAAGGTTCATATGCATATGTTTATCTAGATGAATTTGTGCAAGGTTGCCAATCATGAGAAAGGATGTAAGATCCTTGGAGATGATTCGAAGGAAAGCAGCATGGCATAACGGTGAACCAGATGAGAAATACAGATAAATCACTTTCTGGTAGATGACATGACTCATGAATATAAGTATGGATGATCTGTGCCCTATGAAACTAAGAGTTGAAGATTCCTCAATATTGAAATCCATGACATCGAAGGGAGGAACTCTTCATGAGCAGCTGGGTGTCTCACCATTGCTGCTGCAGGTCCCTGATTAAGAAGGAGCCCGGTGATCAGTTTCTTACTTGGAAGACACTGCGTAATTCCTAAGAATGAGTACATTCCCTTGTGGAATAGGTCCTCCCTTGCTGAGAGGGATAGATAGGCACATCACTCTGGTCTTCACTTGGATAGACAGAATGGAGGATTGGGTAATCATCTGGCATTCGATACTCTTTGAGAATGTGTTAGGGGCATTCAAGAAAAGAGTAGTCGGGGACCGATATTCTTTGAGGGCTAGCTACCCAAGAGAAGAATAGTCCAAGAAGGTTATACTTTGGGAACACTCGGGTGGTGTATGTACCTTGGAGAGACAATGACTAAGGTGTCTATAAGTCATGTGTCTCGCCAGCATTGTAGCCCATTGTCTCGTTGAGAGATGGGGTTGTTAGTCAAGGCCTTGCACTAGGACAATGTTGGTTGATATGATGCTATACAGATGCGATTACCAATCCGATTCTTCTTATGAGATTCTTCAATTTGAAAGTAACCATGTACTTGTATGAATACCTCCCTAGTTAAGAGGGAGTGTTGAAAATTGTAACCAGGTCAGTCTTCATGTTGATTATGTAATTATGTACTTATGAAAAGAAGAAGTCAAAACAATTAAATGGATTTTTGTTGTACTTGCTTCATGGGTTTCATGAGCATGATTTATAAAGTAGATGGACTTCTTCTTGATGTTTACTAGGTTTGAGTTTTCTAGGCATAAAGTATAATTAAATGTCATATTCCTAAGGACCTAGTCTAGCTATATATATGATCCAAGACCTTATGGAAGAAGGGCACCTAACAGCCCTCAAACAACATTGAAGACATTCTCCTAACAACCCTCAAAACAGCCTTATTCAACGCTGGAAAATAATGTGTTAAAGACAGCCTACAATCTTTGTTAAAGTCGGCCTAAATGTTGGTTGAAGGGTCGGCCTAAAAGCCAGTCACGGCACTATATATATAACACTTGCTCTGCGGCCATATGGATAACAAGATTTGCGGACTTTTCCTGAGGAGAAATGCGGATAGAAGAATAGAAATAAGTGTGAAGTTTCAGTGCAAATTTCAGGCAGAAGCAAGCTCGGAGATCAAGGGAAATTAAGTGAACACAGTGATAGATTTGCAGATAGTTCTGTGAAGAATTGTGGATCTCTCTAATGATAAAGGTGCGGATGAAAGACAGAATCAGGCTCGGATTTGAAACAAAATAAAATGCGGATGTAAGTCCAGACAACCTAAAGGGATATCATCTGCGGATTTGCACTGAACTGTATAATAGATTTAAGCAAGAAATAATAATGCGGATGGTCAAGAAGCTATTATATATAATGTTTATATAATAAGAGAAGTATGTGGAATTTTGAGACAGCTTGACATAGAAGAAGAAGTAAAGTATAGCATTCAAAGTGCAAATTTGCTAAAGTAAGTTCACTGACACAGTGCATGAAAAGAGATCAATTTGAAAGGTGTGAAAAGAGACAGAGTTCTCTTGGTCAAGCGAGGAACAGTGCAGATTGTTATAAAGGAGAAGAGTCGAGTTTTGAATTATCTGAAGAAGTTGTATCAAGGTCTTGGAAGCATATCTAGGTCAAGGGTCTGAGTCTGGGTCATGGTACTTGTCATTTGAAGATCTATAAGAAGAATTCTTTACGGGTTTTCCTCTCTAAGAGGGAGAGGTTTTGCCCTGGCTCTAGGAGCCTAATTTTGTGTCTCGTGCATTTTGATAATTGACTTGATGAAAGACTAACGAAGCTAAAGAAAGAATGACATAAGCAACACAAGCAAGCTCACAAGTAATTATCAAGAAGAGAATTTGTATTAATCTCAAGCCCTCCAAATTCTCAACTATATCCTCCTCATGTAAGGATTTCACTATTTATAACAGGTCATTGTGGCATTTTCGCTATACCGTTTTTCTGCGAAGCTTCATATGCTGAAACTAAAAACCCATTTGGGCAAAATCCTGATGAAGCTCGTGTCCAAATTTCAGATATTGGTGCGCTATATTTTCGGAGATATGATATGAGGAAGTTAGGGTTTTTGCAGGCTCCTGAATTTCATGTCAAATAGGTGACCTTTAGAAATTCGTCATAACTTCCTCTATGAGCATTGGATTCAAATTTCGTAAAAAGTGACAGAGAGAGGACACACTGCAATTTGTTGTGTATCGTTTTCAAGACCAAAGGTTGAAACAGTAAAACATGGCACTTCGTACAAGTTCTCTCTACTAAACTAGTCTATAATCAAGTCATCGTAGGAGATTGGGCATAACTATTTCTTGAAGAATCCAATGTTGATCAGACCTACGGGGTTGGAAAGAGGGCTCAGAGGGCTACCACAGGACGAAATTTCAGACCTTGGAGATCTTAAATTACATAGATATAGCAGATTCAATATCGAGCTTCTGGAAGGCAAGAAAAAATATGCATTCAAGGATCACTGAAGTAAGGACAACACATCAACAGTCAAGGGTAAGTCTGCGACAACAAGGTATGTATGATTAGTGTTTGAATTTTAATTTGAATATCATCTCTGAAATGTGTTTTTGCATGACAGTGTAAGTATTTTGTATGTATGTTTGATTGGGTTTTGTTCATAAATGTTGAACGTATTTACATTTGAATTTTGAATATTTCTCTGACATTTGGTTTGCATGACAGTGTAAGTATTTTGTTTGTATATTGGTTTGGGTCTTGCATGTGCGGGAAGGAAGACACAACAGGACAACTGAGACACATACTAGAAGGACAATGCAATGCCAAAGTACCATTACTTGAAGCAAGCACAATAATACGTCAGCAGCTGCTAGTGTTTAAAGAAGCGGTGTCAAGTCAAGTATTAGAACGTGTCAAAAGTCAGTATTGTAAAAATCATCATTGTAAAATTGTAAAAAAGTTATTATTGTAAAAGAGTCAATCTGCCTAGAGTTGGAGAGGCATTGTTGGGAGGTATAAGTGTCATTGCTGGATAATGTTATGGTTGGGTTGCAGGTCATAGTGTGATTGGGTGATTGGTCTAGTTCAATAAAATCATTGTGAATCATATTGTATCATGGATCATTGTCCCTGGTACGGTTGTCCACACTCTTGTTTTATTTATGATCATTATAGGGTGGCAAGGAGGTGCTAGGTTGGTGCATGAAGTCACCTACAGGTTGGAGCCTATGAACACTTCAAGGTGGTAGGTTGGTCTAGGATGTCGGGGCATCCATTCAATTGACTACTAAAGAAACTAGGGCGTTGGGGCGTCCTTCCAGTGGGAGCTGGAGAAGAATGCTTTTCTAGAATTCTAGGATGTTGTACCTTTCATTTCATTTGGGGCTGAGAATTAAAGAATTTATTAGAAAAGCATTCGGTGGTTTTTGACCCGGAGGGGGTTTTCCACCTAAAATTCGTGTGCCTATTGTGTTCTATTGTTTACTGTTGTTACTGGATAAACATCATGAATAATTGAAGATTAACTAATGCTCTGAAAAGATTTAAAAAGTGCTAATTGATAAGAAATATTGATTCACCCCCCCTCTCAGTATTTCCAACAATTGGGATCAGAGCTTGGTTCCTTCAATAGCAGTCTAACAACTAGGAGGAGGTAATGGAGTATACTAAGAATAGAGTTCCTATGTTCAATGGAAATAACTACGCACTTTGGAGTGGAAGAATGCAGGTTCATTTGTTGGCACAAGGATACGAAGTATGGGAAATCGTTGAAAAAGGCTTTACAACGACCCCGGATGAACAAGGAAAGAAAAATATGGTATATGATGCAAGGGCTAAAGATCTCATTATCAGTGGGCTTATCGAATATGTCTATCTTAAGGTACTGAGTTGCAAAACTGCTAAAGAAGTATGGGGCAAGATGGAGAATATATATGCCGGTGACTCAAACGTGAAAGAAGCAAAGCTTCGAATTTACAGGGCAAAATTTGAGCAACTCAAAATGAAGGAAGATGAAAATATTGATGCATACTTACAGTGTGTTGATGAAATAAAAAATGCGTTGGAAGGTTTGGGAGAACTCGTCGACACAAAAATTGTTGTCTGAAAGATCCTTAGAACCTTGCCGGCAAGATTCAACCCAAAGGTATCTTTCTTGGAATATAGTTCGAATCTAGCCAATCTCAGCAAAGATCAATGTTTTAAAAAACGGAATCGGTTAGCTACCAGGCCGAGGTAATGAATCGGTAATGACTCGATCGACTCGGTTTCAATGACTCGGTTTTTGTAAAAAATACATTAAATATTAATTTTTTTGTGCAAAAACATAAATTTAGAGATTTTTATTCATGTTTCCAAACACAAAGCATTACAATATAGATAAGTCACAAAAGACAACATATGATCAAAGTAGGCTCATGAATATATCCATTATATCAAAATTGCACCTAGTGCACTGTCCAATACAAGATGATGATATAGAGATCAAAACAAAAAACATAACCAATGTCACAGGTGACTGCTTTCGACAAGACATCAAGCCTCTAGAAGGCCTGTGGTAATTCAAAGCATATAAAGAACCGTGGATTAAACCTACAGTGTTAAGTTCTGTGACCTGATTGAAGAGGGTTTCATTGTGTTTTTATTCAAATAAGAAATCATTTGCAATTGAGCCACAATAGCCTTCAGACTGAGTTATTAAGTTCCCTATCTACGTTGAGAATTTAACGTGGATCAATTCACGGCATCTTTGTACATTACTTTGAAGGCTTGATTCTAAGTATAAACAAGGTATTTCTGCCCCTCGTTTGAAGCAATTATGGAGGACTTCTTTGCTCAAGTAGAATTGAAGGGTATTTTTCTTCTGTTTCTCTTGACAGTGCATCCTTGTTATGAATTTGTTATTCTCATTGTTCCGAAGAAAGTTAAATCCCCTAATCTAAAGAAAAATTCGAAATTTCACATTGTGGTCACTGAACTATGAGGACTTAAAAGGTGACTTCATTTACAACTAGAAGGGTGATATCCTATCAATGATCGTGAGGAGGACTTGTCCTAGAATTAGAGGCACATCATTATAAAGGACAGTTCTAAGGCCCTCCATAATTTAAGGAAGCTGAGATCTTGTATACATACGTTTGCAAGGTAATGTGTAATGCATTTATTTATTTTTATTTGTTTTAAGGCTCTTTTTATGGAGGGTTTAATTTGAATAAGAACCCTAGATGGCTCATGGAAAACCCTAGCTCACATACGAAACCCTAATTTTTAGGGTTTGTGGATTCTAAGGTATTTAGATGAGGATGATGTTTTGAATTCCATCCTCCATTAGTGTATTAAAACCCTATATTGTATCTCATGCTTTTATGATCACATATTGTTCTTGGTCATTGTCACTAACATCATGTCATTAAGGTACATAGAGGGATTGGTGCTCTTGATTAAATACGAGTTCCATACCCCCTAATACATGACAAAATTCGATGGAAAAATTGCAATAACCCAATCCTGAAATCCTGAAAAACTGATAAGTCTGCTGGATTTTGAATGAGATCTAAAATTCTACTTTCTCCATATGAAATCCAATGAGGTTGGAACCACTCTCAAACATCCTGAGTCATTTCATGGTAATGTTAAAAATTTAAGTAAAAGGATGAAAATGAAGATTAAGGAGAATGTCACTTTTACTTTAAGAATTTAACATTACCATGAAGTTGCTCCAAAAACCAACTCCAAAACTCTTCAGAAAACCTCAAACAAACCTAACAGCGGAATTAAATTCGGTTTCAAGTCCATAAAAATCGATTTTTTGGGCCCACCGGCCAGCGGAATTGGCTCGGCCGAGTTAACTCGGACCAGGCCTGGTTGGCCGGTTTGTTACCGAGCCGGCCGAGCCGGTACAAAAACCGGCCAGCTCGGTAACAAACCGGCCAACTGGCCGTTTCTTGTGCCTGGTCGGACCGGCAAGTCTAATGGCTCGGTCGACCAGGCCTGGTCCGATTCGAATCGGCCGTTTTTTAAAACATTGACAAAGATGAATTGCATGGAGTGCTTACGGCATATGAAATGAGGATTGAAGAAGAGGACGACACATCTCACCTAGAAACAGCATTCGCCGCATCCAAGAAAACTAGTAAGGACAAGCATACTCAGAAAGCAAAAACTTGTAGTTGTAAGGAAGAAGAAAAGGAAGAAGATGAAGAAGAATTTTTAGATAAAGAATTTTCCTACTTCACGCGAAAAATGAGAATAGGTATGGGGAAATTCAAAGGTAAACTTCCATTGATATGTTTCGATTGTGGTGAGGTTGGGCATTTTGCAGCCAAGTGTCCTCACAAATTGAGGCTGTTACGAAAGGAAAAAAAGGTCTGAGGAAGTTCAACAAGCAAAGCAAGAAGAAATGGTTTAAGAAGAGTTTATTCTCCAAAGAAGATAGCTCCTCATCTGATGAAGACAGTGATAACGAAGAAGAAATCAACGGAAGAGTATTGTTTATGGCCAAGCATAATAAGCAAGAAGCATCTGACGAAGAAGAAGAGATGACTGAGGTTGAATTTCAAAACGAAGTGATCAAGGTTATCAAAGAGCTCAAGGTCGAGAAGAAGCATGTCCAACGCTCTTGAAGACAAATTAAAGATAGAAAGGGAACATGTCCTAAATCTTATAATCAAGGTTGAAGAATACAAACAAGTTGAAGAATCGCTCAGGGAAGAATTGAAGGAAAACAACAAGGAAAGAGAAGCATTGGAAGCTTAAGTAAAAAATGGAAAAAATCTTCAAAACTACACCAACAGATCCAAGGCATTGGAAGAAATCATCAGCAATCAACGATCAAACAGTGACAAGACTGGTTTTGGTTACAAAGAAAAATCTGAAAAGGAGCCAAGTCCTTCTATGACAACAAAAGAAGATGGATATGCAAAATCTAACAAACATGTAGACCTTCCAGCCAACTCAAGAGATCAAGACTCGCAGGAAGAACCATTGAAGACAATTCCTCGAAGAAGATTTCCTCCCAGGTATCAACCTATCTTCTATGGTCATTGTTATTCATGTGGAAGGTTTGGACATAGAGCTATAGAATGTCGCACGTATGTTTGGAATAAATACAGTTTCGGGAGATCTTTCAAAAATGGATATTCCGGAACTCAACATAATATTAATAGATTTGATCATTTGAGAGATGATGTCGAATGTTACAAATGTAACAATTTTGGAGACCTGGCTAAAGATTGTAGACTTGGAAGTTCCTCAAAGGAATTCTCGCAAAATCAGAATGAACATATATGGAAAAAGAAGACTAAAAATGTGTTATCGCTCTCAAGGCTCAAAGCAATAGAAATGTTTGGTATGTTGATAGTGGTTGCTCAACTCATATGACTGGAGATAGGAATAAGTTCATATCCTTGAAGGAAAAGAATGATGGAATAGTGTATTTTGGAAATGACGGGTCTTCAAACGTTATAAGAGTAGGTACAGTCACACTTGGAAGCAAGAAAGCATTAGCAAAAGATGTGTTGTTGGTTGAAAATATGAATCACAATCTGCTCAGTGTTGGACAAATGTGCGATCAAGGACACAAGATGCTATTTAACTCTAAGAAATGTGACATCAGGAAAGAAAAGTTCGGTAAAATTGTGGCTATAGCAAGCAGAGCTCCAAATGACATATATATTTTGGATGAGACACCTAAAGGATGCTTTTTGGCGAAAGAAGACGAAAGTCGGTTATGGCACAAACGAATGGGACATATAAATTTCGACAATTTGGTCAAGATCAGCAAGAAGGAAGCAGTAAGAGAAATGCCTAAAATTTCAAAACCCACCAATACGATATGTGAATCTTGTCGGCACGGCAAGCAGACAAAAGTTGAGTTCAAGACAAAAGAACACTTTGCATCACGTCTATTGGAATTAGTACATACTAATCTGTGTGGTCCTATGAGAACAAAAGGTTTAGATGGATAATTATATTTTATTCTAATGATAGATGATTACACCAGAATGACAGTGATTAGCTTCTTAAAGGAAAAGACTAAGGCATTCGAGTGTTTTAGAATCTACAAGGAATTGGTCGAAAATGAAACTGATTTGAAAATCAAATGTCTGAGATCAGATAATGGCGGAGAATTCACTTGTAAGGTATTTCAGCAGTACTATGATGAAAATGGAATAAAAAGGCAATTCTCAATAGCCAAAGCACCGCAACAAAATGGAGTTGTTGAAAGAAAAAATAGAACCATACAAGAAATGGCCAAAACAATGTTAAATGAATCAAAATTAGATGATAAATTATGGGTCCAGGCAATCAATACAGTTGTATTCATTATAAACAGAGGTTTGCTAAGGAACAATTGTAACATGACTCAATACAAATTATGGAAAGGAAGACTGGCTAATGTAAAATACTTCAAAATATTTAGAAGCAAATGCTACATCAAAAGAGAAGATAAAAAATTGGGCAAATTCGAAACCCGTGTCGATGAAGGTATTTTCATTGGTTATTCACGCAAAACGAAGGCTTATAGATGCTACAATCTGAGGCGAACACAAATAGTGGAAAGCATAAATGTTACTTTTGATGAAAATTGTGTTACAAAGGATGACAATGAGATTGTCCTTTCAAGCAAATCTGAGGGATCTGAGGGAGAATCTGTGAAGGGTGAAGAAGAAGCTACAGAACAAGACCAATCAAATAAAGAAACAACAGTCAACCAAGAGGAAATAAGAAATGATCATCAAGATGTACAAGAAAATTCTCCAAAAGCTTTAAAAGAATGGTGTCAAAAGAATCATCTGTCAAATCAAATCATCGGCAACATAAATGAAGGAGTTGGAACCAGAAGAAGTCGACAGCTTTGTTCATCACAACAAGCCCACCTTGCTTTTTTAGCAACTTTTGAGCCTAGCAATTTTGAGGAAGCTAGTCAAGATGAACACTGAGTAGCAGCTATAAATGAAGAACTGGATCAAACTAAGAAGAACGATACTTCGGAATCGGTTCCACGACCAAAGGATAAAAATGTTATTGGAACTAAATGGATCTTCAAAAACAAATTGAATGAGGATGGACAGGTTACCAGGAATAAAGCAAGACTAGTCTACAAAGGATATGCAAAAGTTGAAGGAATTGATTTTGAAGAAACATTTTCTCTCGTTGCCAGGATGGAAGCCATCAAGATGTTTCTTGCTTATGCATGCTCGAGAAAAATCAAGGTCTACCAAATGGATGTTAAGTCAGCCTTTCTAAATGGTGAATTGGAATAAAGTTTGTTAGACAGTATACTCTAAAAAGGAAGACTATTTCTGCAGATTAAAGAAGGCACTATATGGTCTCAAGCAAGCTCCTAGGGCTTGGTATGCTCGTCTTGATGGATATCTACATCAACAAGGATTCAAAGGAAGCGCCGACAACAATCTCTATGTGAAAGTGGATCAAGATAACCTAACAATTATCGAGGTATATGTAGATGATATAATTTTTGAAAGCAATGATGACAGATTAAGTAAAAATGTTGCCACAAAGATGCAAAGTGAGTTTGAAATGTCTCTACTTGGCGAGCTGACATCTTCTTAGGGCTTCAGAGATCTCAGCAGGATAAAGGAATATTTATATATCAAACCAAGTACATCAAGGAAATACTCAAGAAATTCAAGATGGCATTAAGTTGCAGGCTGGGTATACTGCAGGAGTCAATACTGCCTTTTATTTATCGAACAAGAAGGCTCACCAGGACTACCATGACGAGATAGACATCGAATTTCTGGGAACAATACGAGGTAGACCTTATACCTTACAAACCAACATTTATGTAAGAGCGGGAAATGCGAGAAGAGGGAGGATTATCACAGGAAGGGAGCAGCAGATAGAAGGGGCGGGTCCGCTTTTTGGTAGTTAGTGAATACCATTTTTTCTACGTGGCGGCAACTGATCCATTGCGGAGCACCGCGCCCCCTCCCCCAAATCAAGCGTTTTCCAAAACCACTAGAGGCCGGCTGCCTCCCTGTCCCCCGGGAACAGCATTCCTTCTTTGGGCGGGCGCAGTGAAAACCGCGCTCTACCGCCAAAATAATCAAAAGTTGTTTCAACCGTAAGGGTCATTGAAAAGGACAGAAATAGAAACATAACGGAACTTGCACTGCCGAGCTCGTTATTTATATATAAATTTGTATCGCACGATCTCCACGTGCAGTATTCTCAAATCAAACATGTTTAAACGCCAACAATATGCAGAGCATAAAGTCAGACTCATAACTGTGGGGATTATCATGTTTTCATGGGAGTATAGAGATGAAGTGATGCATGAGCATCTAGACTTAGCGAGCAATGTGATGAAATGGTCATATGTTGTTGCTAATACAAATGTTGTTGCTAATACAAGTTTAGAGGAAGACTTGGTTGTTAAATTTGTATTAATTTCAACTAAATGTAAGTAGTTAAGAGTGGCCTAATTTTGAATAGAAATTGGGAATAAATGACAAGTGATCCTCCCTGCCTGGAGATCAAGCCAAGTAGTCTAGTTTGTTTAGATTAGAATAAGGTGTGAATTCTAAATGTATAATTTATTCCTCCAAATGTAGAGGAAATGGTTAACTTCGCATATATGCAATCTCCTTTGTTTTCTAAAGAAGAGGCGAGAGGAGAGACAAAGAGAGGAATCAAGGCCTTTGTAAACTTACGAGGCGCATAGGAGGGAAAAAGGCCGTTAAATAGAATAATCGGGCCAAAGAGGGCAGCGACCCAATGTAGCTTGTATTTATGTTTTAAAACACAGAGGATTGATTTTGAGATTGTGTTGGATTGTATTTTGGTGTGTGCAACAGTAGTTGATTTTCTGTGTAATTGGCAAATGCGAACTCTGTTTTGTTCTATTTAATGGATAAATCGAATGCTTATACCACAATATAAGATGAGTGTGTGTGATGATGCGTTTGCTTTTTTCCGTGTAATTGTTGAATGGTAGCAATCTGCGCATTTTGCTAGAACTGTAAAATTTCCCTTCATTAAAGCGAATCTGGAATAGTTGAATTGCAAGTCGGAACAGCGTTTAATACAGAAACTGGGTGTGAAACAATTTTACAGAGTTGATTAATACAAACTGGGTTTTGAACTTGTCGGTCCGCACAACTTCTTGCAAATTACAGGATGTGGCATTGTTAATCATTGTGACACGGCAATTCCAATTTCAAATATATATCGCATCGGAGCGAGAGAAATTTCCATATCAAACATTGTAGCCATCATAACTGGACGCGAAGTTTTATAGATTGGGTTGAATTTGCATCGGGTCCGGATCTCGCATCGGAGCAATTGCCAAATGACATATATGATAACACAGTGGTGGTTGCGATAGCGAATTGAACCGAATCATATGCATCGGCGCTGTGGTAATTGTCAATAGGTTTGGCATTAAAAATATATGGCGACTTGTGACCTCCTATAGTTATCGCATCGGAGTTATGGAAGGGATAAACACTTGTAGTGTTTGCCAATAGCGACTCGGAATTGCTGATTGATATTACATCGGTGTATGTTGGAATTTGGAGCGTCTTAGATCAGCGAAAGTGTAGTGATATTGCAGTGGGAGCATGGTTTTGAAATCTGTGCGAAGAATAAAGCAGAGCCGATGTTTATACACGCACTGGATAGTCGATGATGTTGACATCGATTCCAATTGTTAATGTAATTGGAGCGGGTTCAAAATTGCCAGATGGGATCGATTGGGTAAATTGAAGTCGATTTTTATTAAATTCATTGTGGATCCAAATCGAAATGAGGATCAAAAACTTGGCAATGGAAATCGATTGCTGAAGGAGCGAACGTTGACTTAAATTGGGTGCAAACGTTGAACTGGAGCAATGGTGATACAAAGGCCGGAGTGTAATATTTGCATTTATAGTGTGTTAAGCATTGACGCGTTCAGAAACTATGGTTTGTTGAAATTGCAGATTTAGAATTATTTGGCAAAAACTTGGAGTGCAGGTTTATTTTCATGGAAGATAGTGTGATTCTGGGTTTGGCGGGGTTGACCCGCTATCATGAAGCTTAAACGCTCTAGAGCAAGACATTTATGGCCAGGGGCAATGGAGTCCATTAACGCTTTCATTATATTGAGAAGCTCGTATTACGGACGGGGACAATAGTTGACTCCACAAACGTTTTCATTATTCTAGCTTGGAGGACGTGGTCCAACCGCTCAGCCTATAGGTTTGGGTCTCACCGTCAGGGTCTATGTCTATTAGGAAGAATCAACATGACCATAGAATAACAGAAGGAAATATGTATGTCAGCGTTCCCAAGTATTAACCAAGAAGCTCATTATAGCCATTATACTTAGGTGACTAATGCTCTGCGAGAAAGAGAATGGAAAAACTTCATGAGTTTATCTGGAAAAGAAGTACACCCATTTCTAGTGGGATATAAATAGAGAAGGCAGATTGAAAACCAAGTTATTGGGGATGATGGAATCAAGCCTTTGGGTCCATTAAAGGAAGAAAGGAAGATTAGGTAGGTTTGGGTCCTCATAATAGTATGGAGAAAGCACGATGCTTTGGATGTAATGAACTTGGGCATTATAAAAGAGATTGTCCTAAATCTGACAAGGACAAGAGGAAAAGGGAAGAAGACCATATCTCAGATGTTAAAGTAGGACCTGATGCAAAGAAATCTAAGAAAGAAGAAGCAAGGGATCTCTACTATGATTAAGATCATCTTCTCCTTTAAGAGATTTCTGTTGGTTATAAAATAGTATGATAGGAAGCAATGTATATTATAGCATCATGATAAAAAGCATGTTAGGAGCTCTTGGTGAATCAGCCCCGGGAAAACCTCTTTGATAACATTACTAAAGTAAAGCAGTCATTAAGATCAAGGGTCATCATGGAAACAGAATTCTGGGATGTGATGACATATGGATGGAGCAGGCCAAAGGAATGAAGCTCTTCATTCTAGAGAAATTTCTACAGGATGACTCAAGAGAAAAAGGTATGAGGTATGTATATATATATATATATATATATGCTAACACTGGATGTTGTGAAGTCATATGGTTGCAGGTAATAGATTTCCATATTTAGAAGTATGATCTATGAAGAAGGATCTCTCGATGCACTGACAGATGAAATCAACATAATATGTCCTCATGAAATATGAGGTGATTGGATATGAACGAGAAATTGGAAAATTTGTAAGTTCCTGGGAATGGAGAATGTGCAGAAAGGAAGAGATCATGAAATGCAACCATGTCAAGAGGCAGTCATCATCCAGAAGCGAAGAAAATGTGACTAAGAGATCTCCTGGGAAGATATGTAGACTCTGACGGAAGTCTGGTAGGGAAGAAGACCCTTGGCGAAACATATCATTAGGAGATGTGTCAATCTGAATAAAGGATGTTGATGCCTACAGGAAGATGTCATGGTGAAAGATCATCACTGAGGTAACTTTCGTTTTAAAAGGTTCATATGTATATGTTTATCTAGATGAATTTGTGCAAGGTTGCCAATCATGAGAAAGGATGTAAGATCCTTGGAGATGATTCGAAGGAAAGCAGCATGGCATAACGGTGAACCAGATGAGAAAGACAGATAAATCACTTTCTGGTAGATGACATGACTCATGAATATAAGTAATGGATGATCTGTGCCCTATGAAGCTGAGCCACTTTCATATATAAACATATCTGCTTGTCGTACTCCGAACATCTGCAATTTTTGTGCTTGAAATCTGGAAACATGAAGATGGTGATTGATGTCCATCTTCTACTGAATATCTATAAGGTTGACTCAAATACCCAAAGTCTGAAATTTTATTGTTTAGCAAACATAACACCTATAGAACCCTTGCTAGCCTGCATTTTGATGAGGAAAAATAGGAAACACAACCCTCTCTAGGATGTGTTACCCTTCCCGAATCTAGCATGCAATCCACTTTTGCAAATGATATGATCTATGTTAGGAAAGGCTATTTGTGTACCTTTTCTTGAGATATTTTATCTATCTCATATCTGATAGAATGTTTATCATCTCATAGCATAAAACCATGGCTTCTCTTAAACCATCTGAAAACTGGTCAATAAATAAAACCACTATAAATCGTAGCAAAAAGAACACCCATAGAACCCTTGCATGCCCTGATGTAATTTCACTGGATTCTTTAAGATAAGTATAAACTGTTAACTTATATTTTCTTCTTAAATCTAGAGCATCGTTGAGATTCACAATGAAACTTTAGATGTCCAACCAACCGTCAGTACGAAACTACATTAAAAAAATAATAATAGAATCTTGGAAGCCCTTCGGAAATAATAATTAGAACGTAATTTTAGGCTTGTGACATAAAAATAAGGATATAATTATTAATTAGCCAAAATTTGTTCAGATGTAAAGTTTAAACTTTTGTTTCTCTATTGAAGCCACCAAATTAATCGGATTATGCATTTTATGCAAAGCACGAGAACAGTCACAAACATAGGGCACAAAAATCAAAGCAGATGTTCGACATAAGAAAAACGATACTTTTTAAAAGAAAAATGTCGATTAAAATGGTAAAATTCTGCTTCAGAGTCAGATCACAGCATTCATATACCATATTGGTGGCCAAAACATTTCAGATGAGTACATTAAACCAGAACCCCAAATTAAATATTTATTTTGCAGAATAACTAATTGTTGGCTTAATTACTACAAAATTGCAACTTTAGCCTATTGCTCCCTTGTTATCCATCTTCTACCAAAAACGAACTGCTGTCACAAAAAATTATCATTTAAAAGAACCTTTAATTCAGATTGATGTGTTGTCAAAGAGGGAATCTAGTTTGTCAAACTCGTCGAGGTATAATCTGTAGACCCCTAATCTCCCTATTTGACTACTATTTGTCAGAGCATTACACCAAGGTGCATGTTTAAGTGCACAATACAAACCATAGGAGTTGTGAAGCACACGTACTACCCATGACAACGGGTGCAGTCAGAAGATAGTATCGAAAACAGGGATGAAACATTAAGTGAAAACTAGGTAACTTCTCGTAGTTGGGACAATAGAGACAAGTTAAACTTTATATGGTTGTTATGTGAAATTATAACAACAAATTTCCTAAGAAAAATAATTTTAAAATTTTCAATGTCCCAACAAAACATCTCGGGCAGTTTGATTGGCCATGGCCGTGATATGAAGTTTTATAAAATTTGCAATGTCCCAACAAAACATCTCCGAGAGGCACCTGGGCAGTTCGATTGGCCATGGCAGTGATATGAAGTTTTATATGAAGTATGTGGTTCAATATTCAAATCTCCTAATTCTCCATGTAAATTATGCATAGATTACGTGTAATTCACTTAGAGATTAAAATAGTAGTGACCCAAAAAAATCATAGTGGTGATTATTAAAATCAACCGCAACCGTACTAGCCCAGCCCAACCCAACCAAACTGATTCCTTTAAATAAATAGAAAAATAGAACTGGTTCCTTTAAAACATAAAAAATATGTCCGGAAGAGGGCGCACAATCAGAAGAAGATTGACCTAAATCTACTAGTCTCGGCCTAATCTACTAATCCAATAGGATCCCGCCATCAAGTCCCATGGCATGCTTCTCCTTTCACCCGACAGGATTCTGCAATCATAACCTGCATGCCAGTATGGCGTGCTTCTTTCTCTCTGGGCATTGCAGTTTCCCAAAGTTATAAAAGAAAAGTCTCTTCCTTGGCACTACTGTTTTCCAAAGCTATTCTCTGGGCATTGTTGTTTCCCCAAGCTTTCCCAAAATATAACAAAAGTATGAATGAACGAATATGGTTATACTCTCGGAACAAACTCCTGTTAACGGACGTTACATTTTAAACACACGTATTCTATCCACCTATTTGCCAGCTCCTGTGAAAAAGGATTTCCACTGAGAAGGCCCCTAACCTATACGGATGAGCTTTCAAATCCTTACTTCCAACATATGAATTATTTGAGAAGAAATAGGAATCTTAAAGAAGATTAGATTTTCCATACACTGAAGCCAGAGCCAATATGTCATTGCTCATTTCGGGAGAGGTGTAGTTTGAATAGATGCATTCAATAGAATAATTAAAGCATAAGGGTGTGGTAGGTACCTATTTTCCTACCATTAGTGCCAAATTAGTGCCAAAGCCAATATGTCATTGCTTAATAGATCAATTAAAGAAAAAGGAGGCTATTAGTCAGGAAAGAAGAAACTGATAGGTATTGCTTTTATATGGAAGAAGAGTAAAGTTCAAAATTTTCTTTCCCGATATTAAATCGCCTTGGTACCAATACCACTGCCAAAGCCAAGGGAGATGCAACTTGAATTGAGGCACTTAATAGATTAATTAAAGAAAAAGGAGATGTTGGCTACAGGGCTTTCTAATCAGGAAAAAAAAGCCATACCTCCTCGTGGTAAATCAGTAAAGAAATCCATAAAAAGAGGAGAAAACTGATTTCCCCATGGTAAATTAGTAAAGGGTATTATTTTATATAAAAAATATACAATTTAAATTTTCCTACTTACAAATAATCAAAAGCCAAACTGCTAATTAAAATATTTAATTACTGCAAAACTACTAATTTAGGAAAAAAAAGTTGTATCATACGAATGATGTCCTTATAAAAGATATATATCATTCAGATGCCAAATAGAATAAGAACGATCTCATGCCTTAGGCAAAGATATATACTATACAGCAGGGAAAAATATTAAAAAGAACTAAAACTAGCTGTCCACGATCATATTAATAATAGCATGTTTTTACAAGATCATGTAGAAGTCAAATTAAAAGTAAAGTGTACATCAATGGTTACTTGGAATGGATTTAAGAGTTATTGGAGTGGATTTAAGTGTTAAGAGTATGTGTTTTTTTCTCTAAATTTATAGATTAAAACAAAATAAAAAATGTATAAATTAAAAAAAAAAAAACAAAAAACAAAATAAATTGTATATTTAGATCTTTTCATAGGTTGGATAAAATTAAATCACTCTGAAAGAAAAAAGCGAGAAAAGCCAAAATATGAGTTAAAAAAAAACAAAAAAATCTCAAATTTTGATATTTGACTTCATCATAACTTTAATTAAATTATTATTGTATTGAGATTTATAAGATATGTATTAGGCCGCTTTCATCAATCTGATGCTTAAGACCTGTACTGAGGGTTTTATAAACCTGGATTAAGCCAGTTTCATGACGGATGGAGTTCAAAAGAAAAAGTCAAAAGCTTTCCATCACAGAAAAATATCGTATGGATTACCTCGCTGAATCTGAGAGGGTGTTCTTCCTCGGCTATCTTTTGTATTCCTGTAACGAAGACAAGCACACCACCACCGGGACCTGAAGGCTGGTAATCGACCGTGAGGAGGACGTGTTTGCACTGCTGGAAGGGCAATCCCATGAGCTTAGCTCCAATGCTTGCCGGCCCCTTAGTGCTTCTCCCCATTGAAGGTTAACATAGAGGTAACATACAGCGTCACTAGATTGGCTCTGCTGGTATCGAATAGAGCCAATCTAGTGACGCTGTATGTAGAAACCTCTATGTTGACCTTTGCGAAGGTCTTTGCGTATGTAGAAACCTCTATGTTGACCTTTGCGAAGGTCTTTGCGTTTGTAGAACACTACATACAACGTCACTAGATTGGCTCTGCTTGTATCGAATGTGTTGTAGTAGTGTTCTACAAACGCAAAGACCTTCGCCACTGTGTCCGGATCCATGGTTTTCGGCTCGGAAACCGTCTAGTGAGAGCCCGGAACTGGTGCCGATCGGACAGGAGACGGAGCGGAACCGGTTTTTTCGGACACTACGGTAAAATGGGGATCTGGATATGAAAAGAGATGGGCGAATGGGCGAAAGGCCCGAATGGTATCTAGATCTATTCGGCAGATGTTGCGTCGGTCAATGTGGGCGAAAGGCCCGAATGGTATCTAGATCTAGAAATTTGGAATATATGTGCCCCGAAAATGGCTCGACGGTTCAGGGATCCCAAATTAAATAATAAAATTTTAATTGGATTTGATTGATCACATAAGAATTATGTTGGTTTTAATCAAAATTTGATTTTTTAAAACATATTTTTTTATAAATTATTATAATAACTTAACATTTTAAATTATCGTCAAGTTAGATATCAAATTAATATATAAAAATATTTAAATTTTGGAAAAAAAAAAAAAAAATAATGGGTGGGACAAGGATTAATTACATTATATTGATTTTAAAGTTACAATTTATAAAAGTGTATTAATCAATTTATTTATATTTTAACTCTATTATCAAATAGCAAAAGGGATCAAATCTCTTAAGGTGTAAATGTGTACTTTTTTTCTTAATGTAAAATTTTAGAAAAGGTTTGCACCTAGAGAGATTTAATCATTTTTAGGCACTGGATAGATCCACAAGCTAAGATGGATCTAAGTTGGTTTAATTTCTATAAATAAAGTGTAAAGTTAAAACAATATATTTTTATTATTTAAATATATGATATGGAAAAATTATTATAGTCATTTTTAAAAGATTATCCGAGAAAACACAAAACAACAGTTATAAATTTCTTGAATTACACAACAAAAATTAATAAAAATTCATATAAATTCAAAAGTTTACATAACATAACACTACAACATCTATGTTTGTAAGAATCTCTGGGCTAGCAAAGAAAAAGACACCGTGATCCTCGTCACGGAGACATGTGGACTTTGCTTAGCATTTTGTAACCAGCTTTGAGGCAATTTGGCCAGAAATTAATATAACTCTCTACCCATTTCTGTTAAAAAAAAAAAAAAAACATTACAACATCTCTTCCATACTCTCTACTTGGTGCAAAAATCTTAATAGGAAATACATGCTCTTAATCACCAACCTATATCCATCTTAACTATGGATCTATCAAGCATCGAAAGGATCCATAGTTAAGATGGATTTAAATTGGCTTATATGTGTATATGAATATGTATATGGGTGTGTGTTTGTGTAGTGGGAAAACCTTCATATCTAAGTTGTCAAACCAACAGTGAGGACAACCATCACTTGCTATTATCTGCAAAAGCAGACCGACTCATTGTAACAGTGCCTGGTTAATTCTCCATGTAAATAAAATAAGACCGAGGTCATGGGACACTTATTCTAAGTTGAATGTTGGGCAAAACTTAGAGTGGGTATCGCTTGTGATTAATTAATGGATATCGAAATTGGCAAAGGCAAAGTGGCAATAAATGACATTTAATTATGCAAATAAATTAATATAGGAGAAAATGAAGGTCAAGAGACACATATTTGCATGCAAGGGAAATTAGAGGAAAAATTAAGGAAAATGAAGAAAATAGAGGCCTCAATGATAAAAAGGCTTCAAAGAAACATTTGCTACTTTTTTTGACAATTTTGGGAAGGAGCTCTAGTTCATTTTCTCACACACTCTCATTGTCTCATACTCTTGCACACTTAGAGTATTCTTGGAGCACTTTAGCATGCACTTGGATTTGGAGAAAGAAGGTAAAAGAAAGCAGGGAGTGCAAGAAAACAATTGGATTTCTTTGCAAGGAACAAGTTACATGTGTGATTTCTTTGTTGATTGTTGGATGTATGGTATATGCACATGATGTGTTGTCATTGACATGGAGAGTTTCCTGGATTGAGAGTGGTTGCAATCTTGCCTTGCCATTTCCTAGATAGCCATGGTGTTGTGGGTTTTCCCACTTGGTTTTCCGATTAGTGTTCAGGTTCTTGATGGTTGTGGGTTGGAACAAACGCCCTAGAAGCCCTGGAATAACTTGGGTTGAGTTGCTAGTCCTAGAGCCTAAGCTGGGACTGACGCTTTGGAGGCCTTGGTGGGTTGAGTTAATAGTCCCTAGAGTCGAGTTGGACAAACACTTTGGAGCTCTAGAAGGATGTGGGTTGGGTTGCAAGTTCCTGGAGCCCTGGACTGCTTGGGTAGAGACTAATGTGGTTGATGTTAGTGATTTCCATACTGTAGAGGTGGAATCATTTTGGTTGAGGGTTGAGGAGGTTTGGCCTCTAAAAGCCCTGGTTGGTTTTGTCTTGGTTTATTCCATGAGATCCCACATTCATGCTTGGAATATGGCGTGGGGGTGATTGGCAGAAAGAGAGATTTGGTTCAGCCTAATCTATAGTATGGTGGTACAAGGAAGTCCCTGACTTGGTTGGTATTTTCATATATGAATAAGAGTTATCTTCCCACTGTGATTTATGAATACTTGTAGTGATTACGTATATGATATTATGGTGGATTTGTCATGGTTTCTACTATGGTTATTTGTTGGTTAGATGATGTATACCTTCTATGGCTCTTGTTATGATTTGATATGTTAAAGAATGGTTGACGAATGTATGGGATAACAAGTGTTATTGCAGCTATCATGAGATGGCATTAGACCTTCATGGTGATTCTCATATGAAGATCAAAGTCTTAAGATCATATATGCATTCATGATCAGTAGCTTCTAAGTTTGCCATATGTTTAACGAAATGTTTGTCATGGTTAGGGATGGTTAAGTCAAGTTCTTATTCAAGTTCTGAATGATTAGCATTGCTGGCATCTTATTTATGCTTCTGAAAAGTTACAGGCAGTTATGGGCAGTGGTCCGGAGGCTAGCCTAAAAAAATGGCCCAAATCTCGAAACCGCAAGCCACGGGGGCTTCACTGGGGGAGCAATACCATACCATGTGGGTTCATATTGGGGGATATATATTGAGGGAAAAATGACATAATATATTGGGGGATATATAGAGGGTAAAGGGTTTTTATATTGGCAGGTATAAAAGATGGAGCTCAAAGTAAATGAAAAAATATAAACGAGTATAAAAAAATTTAATGAAAAAATGGATACTTACAATATCTAGTGACAGTAGGGGATTTTTAATGGGGAAGGTGTATTGGGTTTGTATTGGTAGGGGGTTAAATAATGTGTTTTTTAGAGTTATTTTCCAATATATATTCAAATTAATGGTATTGTTTAGTATGCCACGAACACACGTGATATGTCAGAGGTTCATTCATTGAAGCCCCCGTGCCGCAGGCACGGAATTGGAGCTTTTGGCCCACAACCACATGGAGGCAAGCCTGTGAGTGCAATTATAGCCTCATAATTGTATGGAAGCAGTGTCAAGGGTGCAGTTGTGGGCCTAGGTCAGTGAAAAAAATTTCCATCTTAGGGATTGGTCACCTAGGATGGTTGTTTAGCTCTTGGGTGGTATGTATCCCCTACGGAAGGTCAGAAAGGTTTCAGTTTGTAGGCCCCACTTCCTTAACTAGAATTTGTAGGTTGTGTCATGTCATAGTGACACGCGTCTCATGTTTACCCTAGCATGCTTATGAAATTGGGTAAATGTGGGAGGAGACGTTACACTCATCATTTTTATTCAAGGAAAACCACGCCAACTGGAATTACATGTTGGTGGTCCATAAGGGGGCAGGTTTTCACTCTGCCAAGTGCTTCTAAGTCTTGGCTTGTTAATGTGTTTCCTTACATTTAGATAGATGAACTCTTAGCTAAGCAGAATCAATTTTAAGGCATACTCTAGGCCACACACACACACATATGTATGAAAAGAAGTCATTACTATGATATATTTTTCCTTTAAAAATAATACTTCACAATCTTTATTCTTTTCCCCACACACACACACACATATATGTGTGTGCTTAGAATTTTCACTTGGTTTTTTCCCCAACCAAGTCCTTCTCTTTGGAAAAAAAGGAAAATTCATTGGAATTGTATGCCCTTAAATATGCTACATTAGAGAAGAATACCGTGGGAAAAACTATGGCTCGTCAAAACCCAGAGTCTGAAAACCACTAGTAAATTGATCAAGTCAAAATGTTTATATAACATTATAACATCTCTTCCATACTAGGTTGGAGAGCACCTCCCAGCGCAATTAGGTTTACTAGAGATTTTAATCCAATATTTTAGATAACATTTTAAATTTTTAGATTAATAAAATAATACTTTATTCTCTCATTAATTTGAAATTATCTATTTGTTATTATTTTTACAATTAACTAAATTGAGGTCTTATTGAGTGTGGTGTTTTTTCAACTAAAAGCTTAATTTTCTCCCCCATTAAAATATAACTAGCGTGGCCATAGAAATTAAATGTCTAGCAAACACTAATCAACATCAAAACAATTACCTCATCATACATCTCACATTGCCAATATTTAAAAAAAAAATCATAAACCCTAACTAAATTACAACTTTATTTTAGATTTTTTTTTGTAGCAAGGGTTCTCCTCAAGCTATCTCTGGTCTTGGCTTTCTTCATGCGTCGGGCTGGGGGAAGCAGTCTCCCATTCTCCTTTCGCAATGTAGCCTTTGGTGATCCCAAGCCAAGAGAAAATGCAAATGGAGATGGGGGCGAACAATCTTTCAACAATGACTCTGCAAACATCGATTCTCCCCCTTGCAATTCCACAGATCCACTAGCTAGTGCAACATGGAAAGTTAGAAGATCGGGCCATGTTTTCCATAAGCAACCAAAGACCCTAAATTCAAGATAAAATCTTCTTGAATAGAGCATTACATCCAATTCATGAAAGACCATGCTCTCATTGGGAAATTTTTGGGCTTCTCGCCCTCCTAACGTGCTCTCGCCAATTGGAATAAAAAAAAATGGAATCCTAAAGGACAAAAAGATCTAGAATTAGGGGCCAAAGGCTTATTCATTGTGATCTTTTCTAGTCTACAGGAGTAGACGTGGGTATTTCAATGTGGTCCATGTTGTCGCAAAATCTAGAAGGCCTTAGAGAGGGAAACACTACAAGGTATAAACTAGACCAAGAGACAACAATGGGTTAGTGGCTCATTGTCACCATAGTCAAAACACTCTACTCTTTATGGACTTTCACCAATGGGAGGAGTCTCGGTAAGAGAGGGATCACTTAGGATAGGTGTTATAAGGTTGATGTGTAAAATGATCTCACTAGGAGCTCTTCAAGAAAGACACAATTTACGTTAAAGACTCCACAAGGAGACCATTCGCTTTCTATGAGGAGACCTAGAAAATAAGACACAAGACCTAGGGTTTGATAAATTTGACGAGTGTTGGATTCTCCAAAAGTCAAGGCTAAGGTTAAAGGTTTCCAACAATGTGTAATAGCAATGCCAAGGTTCATGAAACCTTCAAGAAAGCCCCTAAGTTGAAGCAAGGACAAATTAGGGTTTCCTTCTTAGGCAAACAACTAGGGAAAGAAATTTTATGGATGAAATTGAAGTGGATTCCCACCAAAAGGATAGATTTTGTGGAAAATACTATTCCCTTGATGTTTAGGCTCTCCAACCACCAAAACCCTACTTACTTGGGGATTCACACCAAGCCCTAGTTTCCGAGCTTGGCCTGGAAAGGCCGAATTAGGAGAGAGAATATATGGATAATAATAGAGTATGGTCACCAACCAACTAGGCCAATCCTTTTTCCTTTGGGAATATGGAGTCTAGGATGAGATATATTAGCCAAAAATGTTCCTAAGGTGGCCGAAATTTGATGCCTTAGCAACAAGATTTCAAGCATTTACCTATGCAATAGAAAAATGGATTTTCATGGGAGAGCTCCAAGGGGTTCACCAGTAGGACAATTCATTACATGTTATGTATCAATAATGCATGCAACATTCATCTACATAGCAATTCAATTGATCTTCAACCAAATAGGGCACAATTTAGCATAACCTAGAGTCAGGCATTCCATACATTAGACATTAAGAAATAAAATTTCAACAATTAAGTGCACATACAAGATAACATACAATATTTTCATCCATTAAACCAAAGAATAACTCCAAATAATATCTAAGGTCAACTCCAAATATCAAAATGCATCCAAGATCTCCAATACATCCACAAGAGAACAAGTTAGAATTCCTATATTAAGGTTGAAAATCCAAAGTGTGGTGATGAAAAGTTACAATGGCAGGTTCTTCTACTTATTGAAGCTTTTGAATGCCTAATTAGCCTACAAGCCCCTCTAACGATCAAAATAATGTGAAAACACTAGTCTAGGACACAAGTGACCTAATAGCCTTTGTGAAATAAAGTAAATCTCTACATGTGCAAGCGGAAATGTTGGTGTCATGCTAGTGAATGCCCCCTTAGGGCTTGTGTTGAGGACCTTGAGTGCCTTTACTTATGTAGAGGTCGTCTAAATTCACATTCTAGGGGTTGGCCCCTATATCTTTGTCAAAATCATCTTATCGACCCCGATTTTGGCTTTGGGGCACAAAATGGGTCTCATGGGTCTCCAAGTGGTGAATATGCATGATTGTGCTCCAACGTTGAGGGCACTGAAGAGCTAGCCCTCCCATGTCTCAAGGAACGAGACAAACCTCATATGTGCCCTGGATCAATTGACTGGCCCTAAAGTACTACTAAAACGATTGGTGGCATGTTAGTCCAAGTGCATCATCCCAGATATGATATAGGGAAACGTGTAGGAGTTGTGCGGGTGTTTAAGGTGCCCATTGGATACAAATGATGCTCTACAATTGTCTGGAATCCCATGGCTCTCCACACATCACTTATGGTGTCAATATATCCCTCTAAAGGACATGTACCCTAGTTAAGTTTCCCAAACCTATAGATGGAACCACCTACCAATTACACACAATATCTAGTGATGCAACTTTCATCATCAAGCACATTTGATCATTATTGCATCTAAGTGAACCAAGCTTGAAAAAAATGGGCAAATTAACACTTCATATAAGGCTTCTATTCCAAAATTGGGGCCTTAGTCACGTAATGGTGTCGCCTCCCTAGGTAGGAGTGGTTAACAGACGACCCTATTAGGTGTTCTCAACCCCCTAGGGGAAGTGACATGTCCTTGGTCCACCCTTTAAATTATAGGTGCCATATGAATAATGATGGAGCTAAGGGGAAAGGACTTCATGGCCAACAACAATGGTAAAAGGGAATAGTTATGATGAAGTACCTCATCCTAGGTGTATATATGTGAGGAGGGAGCAATCTTGGATGCATGAGTTACCTCAGCCTTTGTTTTTACACCCCTATAAATTCCTTTTACTTTTTCTTGATCCTTCTTTGTATTATTGTTCGTACCTCAAGGAATGGGATCTTGCTTTGTATGATGTATAATAGTTACTACCCCCTTAAGGATGGGCCAATTCATCTCCGATCAATGGTTGAGACATGCAAGGGTTCCTTGTCTTCTATGAGATAGGTAAACATTAGTCCAAGAACCATGTGATGGGCATATGAGTGAGGTAGAGCTCATGCTTGGATTTTTCTCACATGCTAGTTTGAATGTCCTGGTCATCTTTTGCATTTTGTTTTTGTTGTGGCCATCATATGCTCTTTATGTTTCTTTTAGTTGCATCAACCTCCCAGGGTACATTTCTAGGCCCTACTGAGGTATGAGGATGTGTGGGTGCCAAATCCCAACGAACCAGTGTTCAATTGAACTCGAAGAATGAATGTGGAATTGGGGCTCGTAGTGTAAAATGGAAAGTGTTAAGTATGGAATAGGGAGAGATGGGGCTACGTTATATCAATCATGGCTTCCAAAGTAGTGCCCCTCTTATACACATTGAGTCATTATGGGAGGTCCCACTGGACTAGGATTGAAAATTAACCTCCCATTTAAGGCGAGGGAACATGATCACGACCAAGACCCTTATTTATTCCAAGTTACACCATAATCCATGTAAAAACGCCCAAATACAAACAAGAATAAGCACCCGATTACAAAATTAATAAAGTACCTTTTGATCATAAGCGCACCTTCAAACATGTGCTCTTGGAAAATGGGCAAGGAAACATATGACTGATGCAGGAGGTGAAGATATGAATGGCATGTCAAATCGAATACTAGTGGTTGATGGTTGCCAGTTGGAAGAGATGAATAGGACAAACATTTCTCCTAGGGGTCACCCACTTTTGGTAGGTAACATTTGGCTCCAACTGGGACATGAGCTCATCACAGAGCACATGATCCATGTAGTCCAACAGGGAGTTCATGAGAACTCCAACAATCTTCTAGGACCACATACTTGTAACATTCACATTATAATACAACTAGATGGGAGCATGTGCATTGGGCGTAGGGCATCACCCATGTTTTTCATAAAAGTAATAATCCATACAAAAATAAATCTAGATCAAATGCAAATTTAATCTATATGCAATCTATTCAAGCATGAGAACATGAGATGATGAAATTAGTTGTGCAAAAAGGAATATGCAATGCACCTACAGTATCATGTATAATATGTGAAACCATGTGTCCAAGAAAGGGGTGATACAATTACTTTTATTGTATAGGGATAAAGCTCACCATCAAGTTTGGCTACGTAACAATAACCCACACCAACTTTCCTATGAAACTTAAAAGGGATGGGATGCTTACCGATTAAAACTACTTCCCCAGTTTTAAATTCTTTCATAGAATTTTTCATCCACTAATTGTCAGGGCTCACATTGGGATTTGATCTCTTAATAAGGCAAACATCCTAAGAAGGGGGGAGGTTGATAGGCTTGGATTGCCTAGTGGTAGGACCTAAAATTTTGGTTCCAGGTTGTTGACTAGGATATGGGAAAGGCTCCATATCTTCAACATGATTTGGGAGTTGAGGTTCCCTACAAAGGATATACAAGGTCCCATATGGTTGAGGAATGGCGGCACATGATAAGTCCATTTGCAATTGTCCACCAATTGATGCACCCTACTTTCTAGACAACAAAATTCCCGCACGTTGGATATATTGATAACAACAACATCCATTAGTATAGAAATGCCCTTGTTAACAACAAAAGTCACTTTCAAATCCTTAATGAGCCCATGGACGAGAATGGACATGCAATCAAAGCCACAAACATTTCTATAAGGCCTAATAATATCCAACTGTAATTGGTGCACGACTTTTAGTCGCATGATATTGGCTGAAGCCAACGAGTCTAGCATACGATTATGGAGAAGCAACCTATCAATGGCCAAAGTCAACAAGAATGACTCATGACTGGGATTTTTCTTATCAAATTACATATTTTGTAAAATTATAGGGGGGTCATTGAGTTCATTATCCAATCCAAGAGCCTTCTTGACCTTCCTTATATGGGGAGCGAGCTTCATAATCTAGTTTAGGGGAACTTGCATGCTCATCTCACCCTTGATGGGTGATGAAATGACCCATCCTTAAGGGGGTAATAAATATTATACATCACACAAAAAAAGCTCTCGTTCCTTGAGATACAAACAATAATGCAAAGAAGAATCGAGAAAGAGTAAAAGGAATTTAGAGGGGTGGAAAAACAAAGGCCAAGGTAACTCATGCATCCATAATTTCTCCCTTCTTACATCCATACACCCAGGATGAGGTACTCCATCATAGTCGGTCCCTTTGACCATGGCACTTGGCCAGGGAATTTTTTCCCTTATGTTCCATCATTATTCACATGGCACCCATCAATTGAAGGGTGGACCAAGGACATGTCACTTCCCCTTGGGGGTTGAGAACACTTAATAGGTTCATCTATTAACCACAACTACATACAGAGGTAACACCATTACGTGACTAAGGTCCCAATTTTGGAAGAGAATCCTTATATGAAGTGTTAATGGCTTGTAGGCTAAATAGGCATTTGAATTCCTCATACAAGTAGAATAACTTGCCATTGTAACTTCTCATCATCACACCTTTGGATTTTCAACCTCATTGGAGGAATTCATACTTGTTCTCTTGTGGATGTGTTGGAGATCTTGGATGAATTTTGATATTTGGAGTTGATCTTGGATATATTATGGAGTTATTCTTTAGACTAATGGATGGAAATCTTGCATGTATCTTTTAGGCGCACTTAATTGTTGAAAATTTATTTCTTAATGTCTAATGTATGGAATGCTTGATTCTAGGTTATGCTAAATTGTTCCCCAGTTGTTTCAAGATCAATTGAATTGTTATCTATATGAATGTTGCATGCAACTCATACATAACATGTAATGAATTTTCCTAGTGGTGAACTCCTTGAAGCACTCCCATGAAAATTCATTTTCCTATTGCATAGGTAAATGCTTGAAATCTTGTTGCTAGGGCATCAAATTTCGGCCTCTTTAGGAACATTTTTTCTAATGTATCTCATCCTGGACTCCATATTCCCAAGGGAAAAGGGACTGGTGTATTTGGTTGGTGATCGTATAGTTGATTAGTGATCATACTCTATTCTTATCCATATATTCTCTCCCCTAATTTGGCCCTTTCAAGGCCAAGCTTGGAAACTAGGGCTTTGTATGAATCCCTAGGTAAGTAGGGTTTTTGGTGGTTGGAAAGCCTAAACATAAAGGGGGTAGTATTTTCCACAAAATCTATCCTTTTGGTGGGCATCCACTTCAATTTCATCTATAAAATTTCTTGACCTAATTGTTTGCCTAAGAGGGAAACCATAGTTTTTCCTTGCTTTAACTTAGCGGCTTCCTTGAAGATTTCATGAGCCTTAGCATTGCTGGTACACATTGTTGGAAACCTTTTCCCTTAGACTTGACCTTTGGAGACTCCAACACTCGTCAAATCTATCAAACCCTGGGTCTTGTTACTTCTTTCCTAGGTCTCCACATAGAAAGTGAATTGTCTCCTTATGGAGTCTTGAACCTAAATTGTGTCTTTCTTGAAGAGCTCCTAGTGAGATCATTTCACACATTAACCTTAGAATATCTATCGTATGTGATTTCTCTCCTACCATGACTCTTCCCATTAGTGAAAGTCCATAAAAAGTAGGGGGTTTAGGTTGTGGTGACAGTGGTTCACTACCCCATTATTGTCTCTTGGTCTAGTTTACACCTTGTAGTGTTTCCCTCTCCAAGGTCTGCTAGATTTTGTGGTAACAATCCATATTTCTTCAATTCTACATGACTTTACCTCTAATTTTGAATTGAACACTTTTGTGTAGATAAAGAAATCTTTACAACGACCCCAATTTGGATTAAATTATACTCTCTACCAAGGGAATTATGGGAGGAAGAAACCCTAGAGGGTATAGGCAACACCCTTGCTCACTTTATCAAATCTTTGAAAGTCACCAAATGTGGAATACATACATATTATGCACGAATATATGTCTACATGGATATATTTCAGCCTCTCTCAACCTCCATTGATCTCTATTTCATGGATAAGCTCTAGTAACAATTATTGAATTATGAACATGTCTCCTTCCGTTGTTAGAATTGCCATAATATGGTCATCTCTTCAGAGAATTCCCTCTTCACATTGCAGCAACACAACAACTTAAGGACCCACCCAAAAATCCATAAGACTTCACTCCAGTCAATTCTAATCGCAAGTATATAAAGGCTTTAACTGCTTCTGAAACTGATTCAGAACTCTAGACCCAAAACAACTTTTAAGCCCTCACTGGCACATCCTCTAATGCATCTCGTGTGACGCAATAGCCTTCTCAACCAGATCTGGTTGTGACTAGTATTAGATCACACCAAGATGACTCAATAGTGCCTATAAGCTCATCCATCCCTTCTGGTCCCCACCAGTTAGCACCACCTACCAACCCTGAGATCTCAATGACAAAGGTGCTCTCTTAAGACATTCTATATGGGCGTGAGGATTATTAAGATCTATAAGCAATGGCAGCTGAATGGAGGAACAAGGATCCTAAGGCCATTCCTGAACATCGTGTCCAGATCTTAAAGATAGTACTCCTTAAAGCTAAGACCAAGTTGTACTTGTAACAGGCACACTCCAAACATTCTCCCAACAATCTTAGGGTCAATCTTCAAAACTCCAAACACCAACATAAACCCTTTAAAGAAGATAGGCACAAAGGCAAGCAAAGAAACAAGTGGCTCTTATAATAACTAGGTGAGTTCTTAGTCAATTTAGGCATACTTACTTCAATGATTGGGGCCTTTGTCTCAATTCTCCCTTTTACTAAATGAAAATCATCTCATGGAACATAAGAGTCTTAAATTTCTCAGATAAGAATAGGCTTCTTAAGACATATCTTCACCAACATATACCTGATATAATGATTATTCAAGAAACAAAATGCTTTTAGGAAAGAGTCTCCTTTATTATCTCCAAATTTTGGAAATGAGCCCAAATCCTTGCCATTGATGCAAATGGTCAAGCAAGAGGTCTAGCTATATGTTAGCATCTCGAAGATGTTTTTCTCACAGATTGTTGGGAAAACTACAAAGTTTTAATAGACAAATTCATAATTTTAGGCTTAGATAAAGAGGAATATATATCCAACGTTTATGGATTGCTAATTGCTAGTGAAAGATTGAACTTCCTTCGCACTCTAAAGAGACTAGGTTGGTTATTGAAATATTTCCCATGGATAATTGGGGGAGAATTTGATATGATAAAATCCCTTTATGAGAAAAAAGGATGTATTTGACGCCTTGGTCAAGAGGCTAATCACTTCAAAGAGGCCATGCATGTCCTAAAACTAGTGGATCTGGAAACCATTAATGACACTTTCACGTAGAAAAACCAACGTAAATTAAAGCACCATGTTTCGTCCAGACTATATTGTTTCCTTATTTACGAAAATATCATGGAAAAAGACTCTTTTTAGAAGCACCCGTCCCTCCCTACAGAAGCTTCGATCATTGCTCTATTCGTCTAAGTATTGACATCAAAACCAAACGTATTAATCGACCTTTTCATTTTGATGTTTTTTGGATCTCGGACCCATCCTTCAAGGACAAGGCTAAAACGTGCTAGATATAAGCTCCTTTAGATCCAAGCTCTCCCATGAAATATTTTCAACAAAAACTCAAATATCTCAAAAGTTGCATTAAAAGTTGGAATAAGAACGAATTTGGGAAAATATTTAAAGCTCAGGGAGCTCTTGAAGAACACATGTAAGAAATTCAACAACAAAACATCACAAACAACATATTAGAAGACCTTGTAGCAGAGGAAGCAACCCTCATCACTCATCTCGGAGATCAGAGAAAATAGGAGGAGATTATCTGACATAAAAAATCATGCATTAGATGGCTTAAAGAAGGTGAGAAAAATTATAAATTTTTCCATTGCTCTATGCTTAATCATAGAAGAAGAAATAGAATCTCCTCCCTAAAAAGTTTGGCAAGCATCGAGCTCTTGAAGGACGTCAATATTGAAGTTGGGCTTATTTCCTATTATCAAAATATCTTATCAGAGTCTTCCCATTCCAAAGTTGAAGCCATTAGCAGAATCATTTACTACATCCCTACCTTGCAAAATGAGCCTCTACTTTGTCCTACTACCATAGATTAAGTAGAAGCAACCATCTTTGCAATGCCCAAAAATAAAGCACCAGGGGTTGATGGCTTTACGTCTAATTTATATCAAGCACGTCAATCTGATCCAGGTGGATATTGGTGGTCACCCGCCTATTCCACTTGGGTCCCCACCATTGTTTCTTTCAATTTTTTAGTTTCCTTAATTATAGCATAGTTTACTATTTTTAGCAGTTTTTTCGGCTCTTGAACTTCTGGAGCCATTTTGAGGCCCTAAACAATGCAATAAGCTCATTTCCTGCTCATATCAGAGTGGGTGAAGCTTGCGGTGGGGTCCAGCGAGGCGCTCCTTCTGCAAATGTAGCCACACTTTGTCGCCCATCTAGAAGTTGTGTGGCACCCAATGTTGATCATGTCGTTTCTTGTACTTAGCATTGGCTCAATCCAATATGTCATGAACCTGTTGGTGGATGTGTTGAATGTGCTGAATGAATTTGTTCGCTTTGTCAGCTTTAGACTGGACATGAGCCGAATCGGCCTGAGTAGCCACAAATGGCATGGCTACATCAATGGGACATAATGGCTAGAACCCTAGGCCCACTTGAAAGGGGTTGTGGGCGGTTGAGTTGTGGAGAGCCTGGTTATAACTGTGTTGTACATAGGGAAGACTCTCATCCCATGTGCATGGATGATTTGAATTGTACATGCACAGGAAACAATGTAGTAATCTCATTTCCAAAACTGGGAAATCAGTTTTCTTGATGATTCCCCCCCAAGGCAAGAAGAAGATTATGGCCACAACCTCCGGACAGGGCTCCTCTGCACGACAAAAACAAATGGACAATGTCGTGGAGGTGTACGGGGACATCTTCACCTCACCCATAGGGGTGCCTCTGCACTGTCAGGTCAAGCACCCCATCGATTTGACCCCAGGTGTGTTGCTGCCCAATGGACTGATCTATCGCTGCTTTGTTCTAGAGAATGGTGAAGTCAAGAAGTAGATTCAGGAGCTACTGCGGAAAGGTCACATCTGGTCGATTTCATCACCCTGTGGGAGCCCGATCGTGTTGGTGCAGAAGAAGGATGGGACTTGGAGACTCTGTATTGACTATCGGGCACTGAACAAGATCACTGTCCAGAGTAGGTACCCGATCCCATGGATTGATGACCTTTCTGGATCAACTCAAAGGAGTGAAATATTCCAGCAAGATCGACTTGAATTCCGGGTATCACCAGGTACCAATCGAACCCTCCGATGTGTGGAAGACTACCTTCAAAGCCAAGGAGGGCCTTTCTGAATGGTTGGTCATGCCTTTCGGGTTGACGAATGCTCCCGCAACCTTCATGAGGATGATGGAAGACATCTTGCAGCCATTCACCAACTCATTTGTAGTAGTGTACTTGGATGACATCCTGATCTTCAGCCAGACTTGGGAAGAGCACCTCCACCACATCCGACAGGTCCTCCAAACACTGCGACAACACAAGTTGTGTGTCAATTTGGAGAAGTGCACATTCGACATGACCCAGGTACAGTATCTAGGATACATTATTGATGAACGGGGGGGTGCATGTGGATCCAACCAAGATCCAAGTAATTCGAGATTGGCTGACCCCAACCACTGTAATAGAGCTTCGCAGCTTTCCAGGTCTTGCTAATTTCTACTGCAGGTTCGTGTTGGGATTCTCTCATATCACTTAGCCCCTGAGTCAAGTCACCAAGGGAGGAGCGAAAGAAAAATTCTCTTGGTTGAAATCTCAATAGAAGATGTTCATAGAATTGAAACATCGCCTCTGCTTTGCCCCAATGCTCACGTTACCAGACTTGCAACAACCATTTCAGATTGAGACAGATGCCTCTGACTGTTAGGATATTCTGACACATAGGAAATAGTTAAGAATAACTTAGTGTAGGGTAGAGTTAGGTAAAGTGTGTTTCTTTACCATGTACATTTGTAACTTATAATCTGATGGTCGCGATTTGTAGTGATCTGACAGTTATCTCTCACCTCTGTTTTAACGACACTTGATCCGTGGCTTAACACCCGATTGGTCCATGATCTCTATTTAAAGAGCATGGAGGGTCATTTTTCTGGTAACCGTTTATGAGAGAAACATATGTAACTTTTCTTTTTATATTAATAAATTTCCTGAAGTGGCTGCGTTAGCTCAGGCCGTGGATTGTTTCCCTCTTTGAGGGTTTTAACCACGTGATTATACTGGTGTATTGATTTGTGATCTGTTTGTGAGCGGTGACCTTTGGTTCTTGATCTATGGAACTTACCTTGTAAATTCCTACATGGTATCAAAGCTATTTTGAGGGCCGCATCTGTTGTTGATCAAAATCCGAAGCCGATTTGACAGCATGCGAATGTAGTTTTGTATATCTACTATTTCTAAACATTTTTGGGTTTGGAGAACTTCTCGGTTGTGTTTGGAGCGTCTGTTACAGTGAGGAACGCCTTTCGTTTCATGCGAAAAGGT
Organism: Pinus albicaulis; assembly: GCA_034641835.2. NCBI lineage: Eukaryota > Viridiplantae > Streptophyta > Pinopsida > Pinales > Pinaceae > Pinus > Pinus albicaulis. Next base: position 778,267,247 of record CM076573.1, on the reverse strand, counting down.
TTCCAGCTGCCAAAGTTATGACAGTATAGATCTGGAGGTATAAAACATTTGTTTTGCAGTTATATTTGTTAATAGTTCTGCTTATTTTGGTTCCCCCTTTTTTTCTTTTTTCTTGTTTTCAGTTTTTAGGTTTTATTTATTTATCGGATCTATACCCTCTTCTTTGTTTATGCTCTTTGTTGTGCGCTACGTGCGATCTCGGCAAATCAAAAACAGGAAAAGAGATTTTTTTTGCTACATATGCTCTTTCCCCGTGTCTTTGTGAAATCTCGGGAAATTAGAAATAGTGAAAAATTTGATAGTTGTCGGTAAGGCTAATAAAAAATCTAACATTCTGCTGTAAGGCTTTGCATTTCATTTTTTTTGGGCTTGATTTTTTTGTTTTTTTTGTGCAGGAAAAGGCACGCACACTGAAGAGCAAAAAAAACCCTTCCTCCTTTCAAACAATAACGTGATCCTTTTACTATCTCACTTGGTGAGGAGTTGGTTTAGAAGAATAGAGGTCTTGGGTTGAAATCTATTTCTCAAGTTTTTTTTGTAAAAAGTTTTTGTTAAAAGGGGCGGATTTTTTCTTTTTTAAAAGCCGCACTTCATCCCGTTCTCATAACTATTCGGCATCTTCAACTCGTTTTTTCAAAAAGGCATAACTTCTTCATCTGGAAGCCGTTTTTCGAACGGTTTTTTTTTTTTACGGCCTAATTTTTCGAGATCTTTCCATTGGAGCAGTTAGTTTCAGCTTTTCTCAACTTCAGTTTTTTTTTTTTTTTAATGGAAAGTGCATGCCCGATTATTCTTAACAGCACCAATTATTTCCAATGGCTACCTCACATGGTAGATATACTTAGAAGTAAAGGGCTTTATAGAATAGCCACAGGACAAGAAACTAAACCTTCCAATGATGATAAAGTTGCTAAATGGGAAAATAAACAAGATCAAGCATGAGGGTTGATAGGAATGTCCATTGCTCAAGATCTTCGATTTCATATCCTTGACATTGACACCCTTGATGAAGCCCTGGAAAAGCTAAAAACTGTTTTTGGCATTCAAAATCAAATCAGGGCCCACCGGCTTGAAAATGAGTTGCTTACTTTGGACCCCAATAATTTCTCCTCCATTGAAGATTTTTTGTCCAAATTCAAGACCATTCGAATTCTTTTAGAAGGTTGTAAGATAAAAAAGGAAGATGGTAGCCTTATTTATTGCATTCTTTCTAAGCTTGGCCCTGCATACTCTGTATTTGTTTCTGCCTTCCATTCCACTAGAGAAGCCATCATTTCTTCAGGAACCGCCTACAAGAACCCCTCTTTTGATGCCTTTTGCGATTCTTTGATAAGAGAACAAGAAAAACTCTTACAACTTGGTCTTATCACTTCTGGAAATGCTTCTAAGAAAGCCTTAGCAGCCCAACAACAATCATATCAAAAGAATCCCAAGAAGCGGTATCCTAAAAAGTATGGTCCGAAACCAAACAAGGGTCCTAAGCAATTTCAGCCACAAACTGAAAAAGCAACTCACCAAAATGATAAGGCATATAAAAACAAAGGAAAGAAGACAGATAGACATTGCAACTTTTGCAATCATGATGGCCATTTAGAGTCCAAATGTTTTAAAAATATGGAAGCCTTAGAAGCAGCAATGAAGAAGCACAACATCAATTTGGAGAACTCTTCACCTTCATCTTCAGGAATGGAACTTTCTGCTTGTGGTTGTCAAGCATCAATATCTGGTTATGCATTAAATGTATCTTCCTCTTCTCATTCTCATGAGTGGCTCATTGATTCTGGAGCTTCTTATCATATGGCCAAAAATAAAGCCATGTTTTCTTCTTTAAATGATTGTAACACCAAACATATTTATGTTGGTGATGATAGATCTCTTAGTGTTGTAGGATCTGGAACCATTCATCTCGATAATGGTCAGTTTAATGATGTACTATGTGTTCCTACTTTGTCATGCAACCTTCTCTCTGTTTATCAGATAACTCATTCAGGTGAAGGGAAAATAATAGAATTCTCACCTCATGATGTTGTAATCAAGGACTTCAAATATCCTAAACATATTTTAGCTACTTGCATTGCTAATGATTCCACAAGTTTGTATAAGTTTGACAACTTTGGGTCATCATGTCTTCCCTCTGTTTTTGTTGCTCACAATGATGAAGTGAGCAAACTTTGGCATGAGAGATTTGGTCACTTAAACTATCGCTCTCTTCAAACTCTATGTAAGGAAAATATGGTGACAGGTCTTCCTATGGTATCTTGCCGAGATGGTGTTTGCTCCGGATGTGTACTCGGAAAACATCATCGGGATAGTTTTGACAAACGTGTCTCTCAACACACTTCAGCCCCTTTGTAGCTTGTGCACAATGATTTATGTGGTCCACTTCCTGTTGTTTCTTTCTCTAGTTGCAAGTACTTCTTAACTTTCATTGATGATTTTTCCAGGCGCACTTGGGTATACTTCTTAAAACTCAAGAGTGAATTTTTTAACATGTTCTTGGCCTTTAATGTTGGAATCACAATTTCCGTTAGACCAAAACCTGCAGGCATTAGTCTCTGCTACAATCGCCAAAGTCAGAATCCACGAGAGGCGGTTAGTCCATGTTGCGAAACACAAGGGGAGCATTGAACCCAATGTCCAACAATCTCCCCCCCAACGCGAGCCGGGTGAGTTTCGAACTCGAGACCTGTCGCTCTGATACCAATTGTTGGAATCACAATTGCCGTTAGACCAAAAACTGCAAGCATTAGTCTTCGCTACAATCGCCAGAGTTAGGATCCACGAGAGGCGATTAGTCCATGTCGTAAAACACACGGGAAGCATTGAACCCAATGTCCAACATTTAAGGCCTTTGCTGAGAAACAATCTGGACATCAAATTCTTAAGTTAAGATCAGACAATGGAGGAGAATATGTTAACGACAAATTTATCAACTTCTGCACTGAGCATGGCATTCAATTGCAACATATTGTTCCATATACTCCACAACAAAATGGTGTAGTTGAAAAGAAGAATCGCACCTTAAAAGAAATGGCTAATTGAATGCTTCAATATAAAGGACTTGGTCTCAATTTTTGGGCAGAAGCCATTAGTTGTGCAAATTACATAGTAAATCGCACTCCTACTAAGGTTTTAAAGAATATAACTCCAGAAGAATCCTGGAGCTCAATCAAACCAGATGTAAGTCACTTTCGTGTTTTTGGAAGTGATGCTTGGCCCCATATTCCAGATGCGAAACATAAAGCCTTAGAACCTAAGAGTGAAAATTGCATTTTTGTTGGATATTCTTAAGATGTCAAAGGATATAGACTTCTTTAACCAAAATCCAAAAATATAATCATTAGAAGATATGTAAAATTTGATGAAAATATATCGGCCTGCGAGCCTAATTCAGCGAGTGTGCCACCTTTGGCCTGTGAGCCTGATTCGGCATATGTGCCACCTCTCTCTCTCTCTTCTATTTTTAATAGCATTCCTTCTAGTTCAGATGATGACATTGAGGATGACAATCCTCCTCCACCTCTTGAAATTGTTCCTTATACTCCACCGCTTCCAAGATGGGTGCGCTCTACTCGGGATGCAGTAGGTTCTCTTGCACGTGACCTTGCCGGTCGATGACGTACACATTCTCAGTTTGAAAGAGCCTCTTCCTTACTGGCTCAAGTTCCAGAAAAACTTAATCCAGAAACCTTTTAAGAAGCCTCCGGTCATCCAGATTGGGATGAAGCTATGAATGAAGAGTATTGTTCCTTATTGGCAAACGATACTTGGGATCTTGTTCCTCTTCCAAAAGGAAGAAAACTTGTCAGATGCAAATGGGTTTACAAAACCAAGTTTTGACTAGATGGAAAAGTGGATAGAAATAAAGCTCATCTTGTTGCTAAAGGATTTTCACAAGTTGAAGGCATTGACTATACTTAAACCTTCTCCCCTGTTGCCAAAATGAATTCTATCCGCCTTGTTCTTTCCCTTGCTGCCTCAATTAAATGGGAAGTCCATCAGATGGATGTTAAATCTGCCTTCTTACACGGAGATTTACATGAAGAAATCTACATGGAACAACCCCCTGGCTTTATCCAAAACGAATCTAGCCTTGTTTGTCGCCTTAGGAAGTCTCTCTATGGTCTCAAACACGTTCCTTGGGCTTGGTATGCCAAAATGGATAGATTTCTATTAGATAATGGCTTTTCTAGGTGTCATTCTGACAACACTGTCTACACCAAGAAAGTGGGTTAGTCCTTCACCATCCTTGTTCTTTATGTTGATGATCTTATCCTTACTGGTAGTGATCCAAACCATATAAACCATGTGAAGTCTAGCCTCAAAAAGAAGTTTGAAATGACAGACTTAGGACACTTGCATTATTTCCTTGGTCTTCAAGGCTTGCAATCCAAGGAAGGCATTACCCTCTCTCGGTCCAAGTATGTTATTGGGGCAGTTCTTAATCAACAGGGGCATTCAGTGGCATATCACAGTGAGACATTGTCCGCAAGTATCCCACTTATGACAAAGAAATGTATTCCATTGTGCAGGTTTGCCTCCAATGGAAGCATTACATTTTTGGGAAGGAAATGGTCATCCAAACAGACCACCGACCCCTGCAGTTCATACAGACGCAAGGGAAATTGCAGAACGATCGCCATCAGAAGTGGTCCACATATCTGCAACAATTTCATTTGAACATAAAGTATAAGAAGAGCAACACCAATAATGTTGCAGACTGCCTCAACCGACCACTGATCGCGGCGCTAACCACCGTTCTCAACTCTTGTGGCCACAAGACTTCTGATTGGCCACTTCCCTACAAGAGCAATCCGGAATTCGGCCACACATACAAGACACTCTTGGAGGGTACACAAGTTCCAAAATTTCACCTCCAAGATGCACTTCTATGTCGCCTGGGACACCTTTGTGTTCCTTCAAGTGAGCGTGCCAAGATGATTTGGGAAGCACACTATAGTCGAGTCGTTGGGAATTTTGGGGTCGAGAAAACAATGGCAGTACTGCAGAAGTATTTTTATTGGCTGAACCTTCTATAGAATGTTGGGAAGTACATTAGATCCTGCACTTCTTGTGTCATTGCCAAATCGACCATCAAGAAGCAAGGCCTCTATACCTCGCTACCTACCCCTAGTCGACCTTGGGAATCCATCTCCATGGATTACAGGTCCTTCCTTCTACTAAGCATGGAAACGACTATGTTTTTGTGGTCGTCGATAGATTTTCGAAGATGGCCATTATGTCGGTCTGAATGAATAATATCACAGCAGAAGCCACTGCTAAACTCTTCTTTAAACAAGTGTGGGTGCACTTTGGGATCCCACAATCTATCATCTCAGATCGGGACAACAGGTTCCTCAACACATTTTGGTCCAACCTCTGGTCAATGTTGGACACCAAGCTCACCAAGTCCACAGCTTTCCATCCCCAAACTGATGGCTAGATAGAGGTCGTCAACAGGATGATTGTACACATTTTGTGCATGTACAATTCAAAGCATCCACAAACATGGGATGAGAGCCTTCCCTATGTACAACACAGTTATAACCGGGCTCTCCACATCTCAACCGACCAAAGCCCCTTTCAGGTGGGCCTGGGATTCCAGCCACTATGTCCCATTGGCGTAGCCATGCCATTTGTGGCTACTCGAGCTGATTCAGCTCATGTCTAGTCTGAAGCTGACAAAGCGAACAACTTCATTGAGCACATTCATCACATCTGCCAACAGTTTCATGACATATTGGACAGAGCCAATGCTAAGTATAAGCAACGACATGATCAACATCGGGTGCCACACAACTTCCAGGTGGGCGATAAAGTGTGGCTACATTTACAGAAGGAGCGCCTCACTGGACCCCATCGCAAGCTTCGCCCACTCCGATATGGGTCATACACCATCACCAAGGTTGTAGGGAACAATGCTTTCGAGCTCAGTATTCCACCATTCCTTGGTCTGCACCCAATATTCAATGTGAATAGCCTTCAGCCCTACTTCCCACCTCTACTGGACACCTCTGACATTGCAGAACAACTCACACCAACAAAGTTACACCCAGACTGCATGGAACAGGGCACCACAAATTGTATCATCAACATGAAAATAAAGAACACTCACCAACAGAAGATCCAACTGTATCAGGTTGTCAAAGCTGGCCAACTCCTGCACCAAGGCAAGTGGTTCACCAGGGACCATGTTCAGCAGAAGTTTCCTCATCTCATGGAGGAACTCAACGCAATGGGGACCATTGCTTTCTAAGGGAGGAGGAATGATCCAGGTGGATATTGGTGGCCACCCACCTACTCCACTTGGGGCCCCACCATTGTTTCTTTCAGTTTCCTTAATTATAGCACAATTTATTATTTTTAGCAGTTTTTTGGGAAACTGGGAGCAGCATGGGTCATAAATCGATGTTGCTCACTCAAAAGTTGTAGTCCTCGGATAGATATTTTTAACGAGGTATTGAGAACGTCAAACAAAGATCGTATGCCAAAGTTACGTCCTCGAGAAGTTGTGTACCAATTTACCCAAACGGGGCCCATAGTTTTGGTGCTTCATCTCCTAGGGTTATGGTTTTGGATGTTTAGGTTTTTCCATTGTTTCTCAGTAATAAATACGCCCTCGAGCCTCATTGTGGCACAGTTCAAAGGCCTATAGCCCCCACATATCTTCTTAGAGATAAGCTACTAGCGCCCTAACTAGTTTATTTCCATTATGTATGTAAACAAATTTCAGTTCTTGATATTAATGAAATGAAGTGTTATTTTCGCTGCTGTTATGTATTTATGGTTATATGTGTATTATGTTGCATTCCTGCGTAAATCCGGATCACAGTCAGTCATAAAAGAGGTTGTTTAGAGGGTTGTGGAGGAATCTCGATAAACAAAAGTTGTCCTACTATCCCTCAATGCTACTCTTCTTTCTAATTTAGAAGACCCTAGTGGCTTTCGTCCTATTTCCCTTTGCAACACTATCTACAAAATTATCTCTAAATTCATTGCCAATCGTTTGAAACCACTTATTTCATCACCCATCTCTCTGGAGAAGATAGTTATGTTGAAGGAAGACATATTTTGGATGGGATAATAGTGGCCCAAGAGCTAGTTCATTCCCTTCATCATTAAAAAAAAAAACAGGTATTCTCATCAAGCTCGATATATCTAATGCTTTTGATAAAATATGCTAGTCTTGCATTTCACAAATTCTTAGTGTTTGGTTTCTCGAAAGCCTATCACCTGGATTATTTCCCTTATATCCTCCGCTTTCATATCTATCTTAGTTAATGGCTCTCCCTCCAAGGCATTCAACCTTTCTAGAGGAATTCATCAAGGCGATCCTCTTTCCCCCTGTATCTTCATCCTCACAGCCAAAGGGTTGGGACGAACCCTAAAACAAGTTATTGCTATTGGTGCCATTAAGGTTCTACACTTCTCCAAATCTAATGAGAAAGCCTCACACCAACAATTTGTCGATGATACAATGCTCATGGGTGTTCCAACTATCAAAGAAACATTAGCCTTTTGAAAAGTCTTGGATGATTTCATGGTTGCCTCAAACATGGACACAAATTCACAGAAGTCTGAGATCTTCTTCTTCAATACTCCCCTTTCTATTCAACGTCATCTCACTAATCTCTTGGGATTCAAGAAAAGCACCTTACCCACTACCTATCTAAGTGACCCTTTAGCTCCCAATTCCTCATGTAGTGAAATTTTGTCTAACCTCATTCCAAACTTTACCAATTGATTGGATGGTTGGACTTTCCACTCACTTAACATAGCTGGTAGAACAATCCTCCTTAAATTTGTCCTCGATGACTTACCCATGTATCTCCTCTTCGCCCTTGTAGCACCCAAAAGCATCCTTCATCAAATCAAAGTCCTACAATGAACTTTCTTATGGGGATAGTTTCTTGGGAGAAATTATGTCTACCAAAAAAAATCAGAAGGATTGGGCCTCCAGGATCAAAAAACTTTGAACATTGTCCTAAGAGCCAAACTTTGGTGATGTTTCCTACAAGAAGGTTAGGACTTATCGAAGAAAATATGGTTCAATAAATACAACAACTACACTCCTAATGAACAACATATACACACAAATATTTTTCCAATGGGCTCATCTTTGTAGAATTTGGCTCGCAAAGGAAAATATTAGTAAAAGAACACTGCTTTTGGGAAGTCAAGGATGGAAAAATACTCACGTTTACGATTTGGGATGATTCTTGGCATCAATTTCCCAAAATTTATGACCAATAACATCTTCAAGATATACATTATGCTATGCAATCTCAGGGGGAAAGAATCTTGTGTTTGATTACTCGGAAAGAGTCTCTCCAAAGACCAATTATCATTTATGGCAATCTCTCTCCCCCCAGGACATCCCCTTATCAGCCCAAGCTATTGAATAGTTCAAGGAAACGTTTCTACATTAGCAAATCCACTTTTCTGAAGATTCAAACGAACTTCGTTGAGGATATCGGTCACAGGTTCTTTCACCATAAAGGATGCTTACTTCCTTACAACCAATCACACTACACTATGAATCAACAGGTATGGTCTAAAATTTGGCGTCAAAAGCTTTGGCCCAAGATAAATTATTTTATCTAGTTTCTCCTCCATTGAAAAACATTAACCTGGGATAAGCTTCTCTCTAAGGGTTATATTGGTACCTCACTATGTTTCTTGTGCCAAGCTAGTGAACCAAACCACAAACATATTTTCCACTCTTGTCCTCTAGCCCATGATCTTTGGAACCAACTCTTCAATCTCTTTAGACAACCTTTCTAACTAGAGACTTACCCCTAGACTTGACTAGTAATTGAATTTTTTTCCCGATTTTGCAATCCCATTCTTAATAGAGCTTGAATTCTTGCACTTGGTTTAGTCCTTTTTATTCTTTAGAAATAACGTACTCAATGTATCTTATGCTTTGTCCTAGATTCTCTAGAAAGAATGCAACCAATGTATCTTCTGCAACCCCCATGACTCCAATCTATATGTTTAGAACAACCTTCATCACAATTTCAAAGAAACCATCCTTATCTCTATTTGATTGGCCTCAACTGGAAAATCCAAGACTCTGAGGCCATTATTCTTATTGCTCTCATTCTTCCCTCTTCCCCTGCCCTCTTCCCATCTCCCTCTCCCCAATCAACTCCCTCCTCCCCCTCACATTGGTATTCCCCTCCTGTTAATTTTATCAAACTAAACTTTGATGGTGCCTCCAAGGGAAACCTTGTCCCTATAAACTATAGGGGAGTCTTTCACTCGAAAATAAGAGACATTATTCATTTGTATTTTATTTATATTGGACACAATAATAATAATGTGAAAAAACTCAAAGCTCTTGAAATGGGCCTGAGAACTTCCTCCACCCTCAATTTCTCTCACCTAATCCTTAGAGGTGACTGTCATCTTGTTATTTCCCTAATTACCAAGCTCCTTTATGGATCCTCATCTCTCAAAATCACCAAAATCTAGAGACTAGAAAGCTCCCAGAATCCCATTGAACAACTCCTTCAAATATTTGCTGAAATTCCTTCACATATCTGCAGATTAACTAATCAATTCACAGATCAATTAGCCAATGAATATTGCACTATAGTCTCTTTGTTTAGTCATTCTTCTTGGTATTCCTTCCCCCCTTCCTCATTAAAACAAGAATGCCAAGAAATAACAACTCAAGATATCAATACCTCGATGCAGGGGACAAGCAATGAAATAAATGGAGCTGGGCTATAGTTATGTTTTCCTTTACTTCCATGCTCAGTTTATTTTTCTTATTATCACAGACTCTGCAGCTTAACAAGGATTCAAAGGAAGCGCCAACAACAATCTCTATGTGAAAGTGGATCAAGATAACCTAACAATTATCAAGGTATATGTAGACGATATAATTTTTGAAAGAAATGATGACAGATTAAGTAAAAATGTTGCCACAAAGATGCAAAGTGAGTTTGAAATGTCTCTACTTGGCGAGCTGACATCTTCTTAGGGCTTCAGAGATCTCAGCAGGATAAAGGAATATTTATATATCAAACCAAGTACATCAAGGAAATGCTCAAGAAATTCAAGATGGAAGATTGCAAGCCTGTCCTTACCCCAATGGTAACAGGTTGCAAGTTAAGTTTAGATGATTCGTCAAAGGATGTGGACCAGAGGTTGTATAGATCTATAATTGGCAGTCTTCTATATGTGACAACGTATCGGCCAGACGTAATGCAGGCAGTTGGACAAGTAGCAATATTCCAAGCAACACCAAAAGAATCTCATATTATTACCGTCAAAAGAATTCTCTGATATCTTAAGGGCACAACAGAATATGGTTTATGGTATCCCAAAGGAAACAATCTAGTTATCCAAGCTTATACAGATGCAGATTGGGCAGGAAGTGTTGATGATCGAAAGAGAAACAGTGGAACAACATTCTATCTAGGTGGTTGCCTTGTTTCATGGTTAAGTAAAAAGCAGTCTTCAATCGCGTTATCCACAGCAGAAGCAGAATATATCGCGAAAGCAACCTGTTGTACTCAAGTTCTCTAGATGAAGCAAACTTTGCAAGATCTTCAAGTCAAGTTTGATGATCATATTCCCATCTTTTGTGATAACACCACTGCCATCAGTATCTCCAAGAATTTTGTGATGCATTCCAAAACAAAACATATTCCGATCAACTATCATTTCGTTAGAGAGCTTGTCACCGAAAAGAATATCAAGCTTGAATATGTTGGCACAAAGGAACAAATTGCTGACATCTTTACCAAACCATTACCTCGTGAAGCATTTGAGTATCTTCGCCTAAAGCTTGGGATTCTCCCAAGTTCTCATTAGACTCTTTCTCTTATTTAACTAAGTAAAAAAAGGGGGGGAGTTGAGGTGTGTACAAGTCCACAGGATGACATTTGTCAAGGTGAGTTACCCTTTTCCATTGATGACAAGGGGGGAGAGAATTTCTTAGGAAGAGGTGCCATTATCGCAGGGGGAGTACTTGTGTTGCCATCAATGCCAAAGGGGGAGATTGTTGATCAGTGGTTGTCATTGATGTCAACCCAAGCAACACTAGGGGCTACCCCAATCTTGCATAAGAATTTTGACTTGACAACTTACTCTATTCCGAGTCAAGGATATTTTGGATGGTATCTACTTGTCGAAATGTTTTTGTTGATATATGGCATGCCACATAATTCTTCACGGTTTGAGAGATATTCGTGTTTGAAGTTAGTAACCCCAGTTAGTGGGCTAAACCCCATGGGATTGTGACATGACACTAATCATTGGTTTTGGTCATTGAATTGTCAATAATTAATCATTTTTAAGCCCCTAAAATCCCTCCAACGTTCACTTGTTGAATATCCTCTCAACCTAAGCATTTATATAAATTGTGACCCTCATATCCTCCTCATGTAAGAATTTCGCTACTTATAACAGGTCATCGTGGCATTTTCGCTATAACTTTTTTTCTATGAAGCTTCAGATGCTGAAACTAAAAGCCCATTTGGGCAAAATCCTGATGAAGCTCGTGTCCAAATTTCAGATATTGGTGCGCTATATTTTCGGAGATATGATCTGAGGAAGTTAGGGTTTTTGCAGGCTCCGAATTTCATTTCAAAAAGGTGACCTTGGGAAAATCGTCATAACTTTCACTCTGAGCATTGGATTCAAATTTCGTAAGAAGTGAAAGAGAGAGGACGTGCTATAGTTTGTTGTGTATCGTTTTCAAGACCAAAGGTTGAAACAGTGACACATGGCACTTCGTACAAGTTCGCTCTACCAAACCAATCTATAATCAAGTCATCGTAGGAGATTGGGAAAAATTATTTCTTGAAGAATCCAATGTTGATCAGACCTACGGGGTTGGAAAGAGGACTCAGAGGGCTACCATGGGACGAAATTTCAGGCCTTGGAGATCTAAAATTACACAGATACAGTAGATTCAATATCGAGCTTCTAAAAGGAAAGAAAAAATATGCAGTCAAGGATCACTGAAGTAAGAACAACACATCAACAGTCAAGGGTAAGTCTGCTACAACAAGGTATGTATGATTAGTGTTTGAATTTTAATTTGAATATCATCTCTGAAATGTGTTTTTTCAGGACAGTGTAAGTATTTTTTATGTATGTTTGATTGGGTTTTGTTCATAAATGTTGAACGTATTTACATTTAAATTTTGAATATTTCTCTGACATGTGGTTTGCAGGACAATGTAAGTATTTTTTTTGTATATTGGTTTGGGTCCTGTTCATTAATGCATGTGCAGGAAGGAGGACACAACAAGATAACTTTGACACATACTAGCAGGACAATGCAAAGCCAAAGTACCATTACTTGAAGCAAGCACAACAATACCTCGGCAGCTGCTAGTGTTTAAAGAAGCAGTGTCAAGTAAAGTATCAGGTCGTGTCAAAAGTTAGTTTTGTAAAAATCATCATTGTAAATTGTAAAAGAGTCATTATTGTAAAAGGGTCAATCTGCCTAGAGTTGGAGAGGCATTGTTGGGAGGTATAAGTGTCATTGTTGGATAATGTTATGGTTGGGTTGTAGGTCATAGTGTGATTGGGTGATTGGTCTAGTTCAATAAAATCATTGCGAATCATATTGTATCGTGGATCATTGTCCCTGGTACGGGAGTCCACACTCTTGTCTTATTTCTGATCATTATAGGGTGGCAGGGAGGTGCTTAGGGTGGCAGGGAGGTGCTAGGTTGGTGCATGAAGTCACCTACAGGTTAGAGCCTATAAACACTTCAAGGTGGTAGGTTGGTCTAGGATGTCGGGGCATCCATTCAGTTGACTACTGAAGAAACCAGGGCGTTGGGGTGTCCTTTCAGTTGGAGTTGGAGAAGAATGATTTTCTCGAATTCTAGGAAGTTGTACCTTTCATTTCAGTTGGGGCTGAAGTTCAAAGAATTTATTAGAAAAGCGTTCGGTGGTTTTTGACCCGGAGGGGGTTTTCCACCTAAAATTCGTGTGCCTATTGTGTTCAATTGTTTACTGTTGTTACTGGATAAACATCAAGAATAATTGAATATTAACTAATGCTCTGAAAAGATTTAAAAAGTGCTAATTGATAAGAAACACTGATTCACCCCCCCCCCCCCTCAGTATTTCCAACATTATAGCACTTTACCATTCACCATGTTATGACTCAGCGATTTTCGAGTGTATCTCAGAGCACCCACAAGATGTCTGAATCTAGATCAGCAACTTCTCCATTTTATCAGACCTCTAAGGAATAAATCAACTCCCTCTGAATATTGGAAAAGAAACCTTGCCCATCGTGTCATCTGCAACCAGTTATTGGTTCTTATGACCTTTGACATGGACAACCTTCTTGAAATAATCATTAGGCAAGAGGATTTATCAATCTATTCGACCATTTCTGCATGACGAGGAGCTGACACATAGCTTTTCCCAGTTTTCTAAAATACTTTTACTTCCTTTGATCCTCCTATAAGAGATTTCGATGATATGGTTGAAAAGGTTGGAGGAAGTCTGTCATCAGCTACTGCTCAGGCTCAATCACATCAGCATAGAGAAAAAGGACAAGAGTACTGCAACCATCTCCTTTTCTTGGTCAAGCCTATCTATTTCCAAGGAGATAAAAATAATTGTGATGGCTCGTACAGTAGCTGTTGAAGCCACGTCGACAGTAGAAAATATTTCTTAATTGTTCCAACCTTTTGCTTTGCATTCCTCCAGAGACCTGGGTAGAGATTTACCCACCAGATGGTAAGATTCTATCAGTGACCAAAATGCACATCCCCATCTATGAATAGTAATTTTTTTTTGCCATCACATCTGCTTCTGGACTTCATGGTCGAAGGCCTATAATGGGATTCCAAGTTCTTGTAACTGTTCTTCAAGAATGAAGACCCCTGAGGTACTTCACCCCTTATCCAAGATGCCAAAGTCGAAGGTACTGCAATAGCTAGTGCATATAAGAACTAAGTATATAGGTGCATACATACTGTCAACAATCCTCTATTTAACTCAACGGAGTTCTAGCTGATTGATGGAACATATTGAATCATAGAGATTGATGAACAAAATTCAGTCATGGTAGAACTTAAATATGCCGACCAACTATAATTGTTTATATTGTGAGAATACTGAGGTGTCAAGCTAGTTTACTTCCGATAATACTTTCCAGGTTATGGATACTATTATTTAGGAATGTGTTGCATTTGCAACTATGATTTTTCTCTGAACAACTTGAGGTGACAAACTGGAGATTTCTTGGAACATTTTCAACTGTGATCACAATTGGGCTACGAGACACATTTGTCCTGCAGAAATTGATTCACTACAATAGCATGATATACATGTTGAAGCTATAATTTAAAGTTATTTCATTGTCCAACATTTCACCATAGTGTGTCAGTATGCTCAGGATCATATAATTTTGATCTCTTCTGTACTTAGGAATATTAAATGAAGAGTTGCAAAGTTGATTTCAGATTTGTTTCTTCTATTAAGGCCATAGCTTATATGCCAGGAAGCTTTAATCACATTATACCACAATGAAGTTTGCTCAGGATTCAGACAGAAGCAATATATCAAAGGTAGCTCCATCTTGACTGACCAGATAGCTACACAACTTTAGGCTCATTGTGACACAGCCTTGATGTGATCACAACAGTCTCAGGACCAAAAATTCTCAGACTTCAATTTCAAATACGTACCTTGTGATGCATGCTTCAAAGATAAACATGGACCAGGATTTGTGGATCGAATAGAGAAAATTCCCCAACAATGAACAACAGTTATCCAGGCCCTACTTTGATAGGGAGTCTGAAGATTCACGTTGTTTCTGACTCCTTTACAACATCGACTGCTTCATAAGGGCTAGTCCCAAAATTCTTCTTCTTCTTCTGTAGGTTTCCATCAATTGTACAGCTGAGATGCAAAGTACAAGATACAGATATCAAAAACTTGTTCACAACTTTGTTTGTGAACAAGTTTCATCATCAATACTATCATCAATGCTTGCTATTAGGACTGCAACATACAAATACCATTACTGCTTTAGGACTGTAACGATGCCATACTACCATGAAACTAATACTGATATAGTGTCAAGATTAATACAACTTATACATAATGTTGTACTGTGTGAGGTCATGAGCATAAATAATACTGTGCCTTGAGAGACCATTATGTTGAACTGTGGCGTGATCATAAAAACCGAGTTGTGCATAAGAGAGATGCCATATAATTTTTTAACAGAGATGAACTGTGATCCCGATGATGCCACACATATTGTATTATAGTGAGATCATATGCATAGAATCCTGTAGGACTATCTGATACCACTGTTTGAAACCATGAATACAGAGACTGTTGTGCGAGATCATGTGGATCTATCAATGTTGAGACCCATCTATACAAAGACTCATCTATATAGAGAGACTCAAGTGATGATAAAAGAGCGTGACCATACATAATTTGCTGAGCGTGATAACCTTATCAATGACGAATCCAAATACCGCGGGAGTGTCATCATCCAACAGAGATTTATGACTGTGATGAAGCCATAACAGATATATCATAGTCAAGTGAAGGTAAGATCCTGGGACCTGTGTAGTTAATGCTCTATGCCATGCCAAATTAATAGATTTTGCCATGTGAAGATAAGCCCCTGTGCCAAGCCATGCAAATTCAGTCTCTGTGCTAACCAAGCGAGGATGCCATAGATCATAAGCGAAATTTGTCTTAGAACATAAGCAAAATCTGCCTCATAACAGTACCATACGAGCCTCAGAAAATCCGTCATCCAAAATTATATGACTGATCTTGACAAGGAAGGAGTCCACACAGAATTATCAACAAACCTTTCAGTGATTGACCTTACTCTCGCTTGGGCTTGACCTCTCCTGGCTCTGATACCATGTTAAGTTTAGGATAACATAATCTTGCTTAGGTCAGATACTTCATTAAACCATTTTCCAATTAATCCATTAGCAACCATATTAATCATAATCATATAACAGTCACTGAAGCAGGGTTGCGGGGGAGCGCCTCCCCCCCCCCTCGGCACCCCCGTTGACCCCACTCCCAAAACACACTCCGAGCGGGATCGTTTTGGGAGCGCATCAGGAGCTGAGGGGAGCATTTTCAAGAGCGCGCTCCCTAAACAGAAAAAACGCTCCCTGCCTTTTCGAGAGCTTTTAGCATTTGCTCCTTAAAAAAAACACTCCGGAAGAGAATATTTTAAAGAGGGAGCATTTGAGTAGCGTTCGCTCCTAAGCGCTCCTCTCTGCAAAAATGCTCCCATCCGGGGGAGCATTTGACGCCGACGGTCGGCCATGCGCGGAGAAGGGGAATGAGGCCGATTTTTCTGGAGGGAAAGAACGGGGGGGTGGGGGGGTTGGAAATAAAAAACCCTCCTCCCCATTACTATCATTCTCATTTCAAGAGAGAGCAAGAGAGAAAGAGTGAGAAAGAGAGGAGAAGAGAAAGAGCAAGAGAGGAGAGGAGAGGAGAGAGCAAGGGAAAGGAGAGGTTGGAGAGGATATTAGAGGTTGGGATCGAAGGAAAAAGAGGTTGGAGAGTCTAATATAGATTTTTTTTCTATGTTGCATTTTTAATTTGTTCAAAAATGAAAAATTGAATTTTTTTTTTCTATGTTGCATTTTAATTTGTTGAAAAATGAAAAAATGAATTTTTTTTCTATGTTGTATTTTAATTTGTTGAAAAATGAAAAATTGAATTTTTTTTTTTCTATGTTGCATTTTTTCCTATTCCCATTTGGCATTTCCTCCATTTTTTTGTAGGCTAAAAACTTGAGAGTTTGAAACAACATGGCTATATAGCTTGGAATTTTCCTCTTGTTGGTTCTGTTTTTTGTTATTATGGTGTTGGAGAGTAGAAGAAAGAGGCCTATTCTAGAAGAGGAGGATGAAGAAGTGGGTTATAGTGGATTTGATGAAAATCCTGAAGAGGATTACCATGGTGAGGAGAAACGGGAGAGTGGAGATAATGAGACCACAGTGACACCAACTAAAATTGATCAAACACCATTGTGGAAATATGTTACTAGGCTTGAAGCAGGGAAAGGGGGTGGAACAACTAAATTTTTTTTCCCCCATTGCAATACACAATACACAGGTTCATACACCCGCGCCAGAAGGCACCTTTGTGGGAAAAGGCCATGGGATGGAGATAAAAATGTAGGAATCAAATCTTGTGTAAGTGTGTCAACAACAGATAGAGCCAAATACATAAGGGGAGAGGCGGAAGCCCAATACAAATCTAAAAGATCTAAGGGTTTCATTAAATATCATGCACCATCACATCATGCACAAAGAAGCCCATCAACTTCTACCCATGGCAGTGGATATGGAGGCACACTTGGCACAGGAGCAAACATCTCTTTAAGGCGTAGAACGAAGGGTCTAGGAATGATGTGGATTCAAAAAAATTCCGGTTTCTCTATGCCTGTGGGGTACCATTCAATGTTCTTCGCTCACCTTATTGGCATGAAATGGTTTCTGCCATTAATGATGCCCCCAAAGAATACAAGGGCCTTGGGTATGACAAGGCTAGAACCGTGGGACTTGATCATGAAAAAGAAAAAATAACTCATTCTTTGAGTAGAATGACAAGTTCTTGGAATGAGCATGGGGTGTCCATTGTATCTGATGGATGGAAAAATGTAAAAGGCAAGCCATTGATAAGTGTTCTTGTTGTGTCTTTTAGTGGTGCAATATTCCTTTCATCATATGATTATTCAGATAAGTTCAAGATCAACATCAACATTGCAGAACCATTACTTGACACAATTGAACGTATTGGGCCATACAATGTCGTCCAAGTCATCACTGATAATGCTGCTAATTGTAAGGCGGCAGGAGGAATTATTGAGGATAAATACACCAACATATTTTGATTTGGGTGTTTAATTCACACAATGAACCTTTTGATGCATGATATAATTAAAAACAAACAACTTTAATATAGATGGCTTGGTGATTTGTACAAGAGAGGCAAAAAAATGATAATATTTATTACAAATCATAGCAATACCCATGGGATTTTTCGCAGTCACTCAATATTGGAGTTGTTGAAGATTGCAAAGACTAGATTTGCTAGCCATTACCTCACCTTCAGGCGCCTTTTGAAGGTAAGAGACATTGGCAGCCATGGTATCAAGTCCACATTAGCAGGTATTAAAGGACAAGGCAACAACATAAATTGACAAGCAAGGTTTTGAACAAGTGGAGGAGACCACTCTTGATCCTTTGTTTTGGGCACGTGTGAGGGAAATTTTGAATTTCACCAAGCCCATTTATAGCATGATTCGCTTTGCAGATACAGATAAACCAGTGATTGGGGAGGTGTATGAGCAGATGGACAATATGTTAGGGCAAATAAAAGATGTTAAGGAAAATGATCCCAACTTGTATTCAAAGATTCACAACTGTGTGTGTGCACGGTGGAATAAACTTAATGTTCCACTACATACCTTGGCATATATCCTTATGCAAAAATACTACTCTCCATCTTGGTTGGGCCAACCTGCACCTGGGGTGCGTTAGGATCAAACCTCATACAGATCCAAAGGTACAAGAGAGATATATGAAAGCATTAGACAAGTTGGTCCCTAACAAGGAGGAGTGTGCTAATCTATGCCTTGAATTAGGCAGATACTTCAGTTGCACTGGTTTGTTTGGTTCTTTGCATGCAATGGAAGATAGAGACAGATTTGATGCTCTCACAATGGTGGGAAGCATATGGCGGCATGGGAATTTTGCCACAATTGGCAAAACAAGTTCTCTCACAGGTTGTAAATACTTCTTCTGCAGAGAGGTGTTGGAGCACCTACCGCTTCATCCATAATGTGAGAAGAAACAGACTCTAAAAACCGAGCAGAAAGCTTGGTTTATGTGCACTACAACTTGAGGTTTTTGAGTCATTATTGTGATCAGGATTATGAGGATCTATAACATAAAGTTTGGGACAACAACCCAGAGGAAAATAATTTGGAGGACGACACTATACGTCTAGAGGAATTGGAAGCAAAACTATTGAGAGATGAGTATGAAGCAACAACAGTGATGCCATTGCTACACCCACCATCTAGTACCAGTGCCAGTGCCAGTGTTCGAGTTCCAACTATTGTTCCTTTGCTGATGCAGCCTCCACCTACATCCTCACATGGAGGGCATGTGCCTTCTAGTTATGGTCGTGGTAATATGCGGGAGGAGATTTCTAGAAGACCACCATTACCACGAGCTGCTCCAAAATTAGACATTTCTCGTGGCAAGAGGCCAAGCAATAGATAAAATAGATTTACAGTTTATTAGTCTTTTCTATTTCCTAGTAGTTTTTAACTTTTTATAATTGTTGAAACTTGACTCTTTCATATTTATTATGATATTTTTTGTAAGCAATATATGACAATTTAAGTCTGAAGTTGGCAGTTATAAGTTTATAATTCATTATGAATTATGAATATGATGCTTCATGAAAGTTGAAAGTTGTTTCATTTCGTTTCATTTTATAACATTTCATTTCATGTTAAATATTCTTTGTTGTAATGGTTACACTTAGCTTACAAGTACAACTATGCTGATCAATGAATCAATGATGATAAATGTTATATATTGAATTTTGAAATCTTGAAACTTTAAGATTGATGAATCATGAGATTCAAGAGTCAATATGTTGTATGTTTCTAACTTGTGGACATGGTTGATGAAGATTATAACTTCTAGATGATTGATGTTATATGGTTCAATCTATGTTTTTATGTTTTTTTATGTCTAATTCATCATTCTACATGCTTTTGTTGACATATATGCATCAATATATATATATATATATATATATATATATATATATTATAAAAAAAGTGCTCCCCGAAACGCTCTCAGACCGAGAGCTTTTGAAATGGCGCTCCCGCTCCCACTCCCAAGTAACCTTGCACTGAAGAAAGAACATGAATGAATGCAAAAGATAAGCCAAGACAAGAGAACCCCAAAACGGGGAAAACCCTTGATCAAATTTTCTTATTATTAATATCAAAAGTTCAGTAGAAAGAGAGAGTACAATAACTTAAAGTCAACATGACTGCCAATTTTGTAAATCCAATATTGTTGCGCTAAACAAGTAGATTGCCCAAATTTAGTTTTGGCATGTTCTTTTAGGCACCTTCCTAAAGCGAGGTCTGGATAGGGATACCTTTCTGTCCTTGGGTTTTGTGCAACTTTGAGCTCTAGTTAGGGCACACCAGCATCCCTAACTACTGCTCCAAAAAATGTGGTTCCTTCCAAACTGGCTTCCCCTCTTCGTTGTCCCGCCTATACCTTGGGATCCTCTTCAATGCATCCTACAGCGTGTTGTCATGCTACAACAAGAGGTTCGAGCCTGATTGCAAACGGAAATCATCCTCCATTGACCTGCGTTGATCTCTGTGTGGCTGCGGCTAGGATAGTAGGCCTTCATTAGGTCTCTCTGCCCTCCAAACAAGGTCTCACTCATTTATGTAATACATGGAATCCCTCCAGCCCAGAACAGAAGACAAATACATTACTAATTTTCCACAGAACCAACTTTACTCACCTCTGAATTGTACGGCCTCCTCAACATAATAACCTGCAACGAAAATCGTCTCAAGAGATGCCAAAAGACCCTTCTTCCTGCCTTCGCCCTGCTGCCTCAGTCCTACACATATTTCAAAAGGATATATCTTGATGTGATTACTTCTTGGATGATCCAAATGAGGATGGAGGATGCCTATATATATATGACAATTTCTCCTTATGGAGGTGAAGTCGACCTTGACACTTGGAGGCAAATTTGAATTTCAACTTTTCAATTTTCACGCCTTAATAAGGTCATGTCTTGTAGAATTTATTTTAAATAAATAAATATTTTTCCTTATCCAAATTGAGTGATCATTAAGTCGATTTTGGTCCTCTCGAAAAGAAGAGTTCAACGCAATAATCATATCCAATAGATGAGTTATCCAATGGTGGAATTTGTCCCTAGTTGCCAAATTTAACACTTACAGACTCAACAGGAAGAGGAAAAAGTCCCCAACAAGGCCAAGCACAAACTCGAATACCTTCCCACAACATTGGTAATCGTAATTAGGATCATTTGCTTCTCGAGATATTCTACTTTGAAATGTCCAAGAAAGGCTCACTGAAAGGGCCTTTTTCCTCTCACTAAGGGTCAATCTCACTCAGCCCAAGGTAAATGGTCAATCTCGATGAAAGTAAAGGGTATACCTTGGGCTGAGTGAGATTGACCCTTAGTGAGAGGAAAGAAGGCCCTTGCAGTGAGCCTTTCCTGGACCTTTTAAAGTAGAATATCTCGAGAAGCAAATGATCCTAATTCTGATTCCGAATGTTGTGGGAAGGTATTAGAGTCTGTTCTTGGCCTTGTTAGGGACCTTTTCTGCTTCTGATTGAGTCTATAAGTTTGGGTTCAGGGAGTTCCAACTTCCCATCTAGGTGTGTTCTTTCCTATCCCGAGGGTGATCTGGCAGGTCGGGGTGTTCGCCTAGTGAGTGTATATACTTATTACCTCTTATCCTTTGTTCAAACTGTCACAATTTCCTTTCATACGGAAATCTTAAATAGACACCTATATTAAAAGCAATTCTATCAATAGAAATTGATTATGTCAAGTTTCAAATTGTCAAACCAGGAGGTAAGAATGTTTATTGAATGAAGAATGAACATGTATTTATACATGGAGGTGAGGCTATTGGGATTCATCTCCCAATGACTCTTGGCCTTCCTTATTTCCTAATATTATTTATTATACAATATTACATATCCACACCCAACCCATAGGATTGGGTGTCAACATTCCCCCCTTTAATCCGAAGGGATGTTGGTGAGCCCAAGCATCGATCTGAACTTTTCAAACTTTTCTCTTCCAAGTGCTTTGGTGAAGATATCAGCAGTTTGCTCATTTGTGGAGCAATGATGTAGATGGATGGTTTTGGCCTGAACATGATGTCGAATTAGATGGTACTTTGTATTGATGTGCTTTGTTCGATCATGGAACTTTGGGTTCTTGGCCAACTTTATTGCAGAAGTGTTGTCGATCATGAGTGGTGTGGAATACATTTGTTTCAAATCTTCCAGGATTTTCCGGAGCCACACAATTTCCTTTGTTGCTTCAGTTGCTGCCACATATTCTGCCTTGGTCATGGAATCTACTGGAACTAAATGTTTGCGTGATTTCCATGAGATAGCTCCTGATCCAAGACTCATGGTGTAACCTGTAGTAGACACCCCTGTTTCTTTGTCGCCATCAAAGTCTGAATCAGAGTATCCGATCAAGCTAAAGTCACCTACCTGTGTATATTTGAGTCCAAAGTCTTGAGTCCCCTTCAAGTACCTTAACACTCTTTTTGCAGCAGACCAATGTCCTTCACAAGGTTTTTGCATGAACCTTGAGAGGATTCCAACAGCAAATGAAATGTCAGGTCTGGTGGTGGTCAGGTAGATATGACTTCCTATAAGCTGTCTATACTTAGTTACATCGTCGAATTCCTTCCCTTCAATAGATGTGAGCTTCAAGTTTTGTTCCATTGGAGTGGTTAAGGGATTACATTCATCCATGCCAAACTTGTTCAAGAGATCTCTAATGTACTTCTTTTGAGAAAGAAATATATATTTAGGATGTTGAATTACTTCAATACCCAGATAGTAATGAACAGGACCCAAATCAGTCATTTCAAAACCTTTCTTCAATTCTTTCTTTATGGATGCAATATAGCTCTCATTGTTCCCTGTTATCAAAAGATCATCTACATATACCACAAGATATACAACTGTTTTTCCAACTTTCTTAACAAACAAAGTTGCATCATCAAGATCGAAATGTTTGAAGTCAAGTTTCAGAAGATGCTCGGTCAATTTCTCATACCAGGCTCGTGGTGCTTGCTTGAGGCCATACAAGGATTTTATAAGCTTGCAAACTTTGTGTTCTTGACCCTTTACAACAAATCCTTCTGGCTGGGACATATAAACTTTCTCCTTTAGATCTCCATTCAAAAAGGTTGTTTTTACATCCATCTGATGGACTTTCCATCCATTCTGAGCTGCTAAGGCAAAGAGAGTCCGGATGGTGGTCCATTTTGCTGTGGGAGCAAAATTTTCTTCATAATCGATTCCTTCTTTTTGTGCAAAACCTTTTGCCACAAGCCTGGCCTTGTGCTTGTCAAGTGAGCCGTCTGCTTTGTACTTGTTCTTGTAGACCCACTTGCAGCCAATTGGTTTCGTTCCCAAAGGCGGATCAACGAGCTTCCAAGTGCCATTCTTTATCAAGGCATCATACTCCTTCTGCATCGCTTCTTTCCATTCATCATGAGAAGCGGCTTCTTTGAAGGAAGTTGGTTCATGATCTGTAGACAAACTCAATTCACAGTTATAAGCAATATCCATATCAACAGGAGAATCAAAATTATCTACATCACCTTCGATTTGTTGAGTGGAACTTCTTGTTCCTGTTTTTCCAACCTCATCGGGATGAACATTCTCCAGTGTCTTTGTCAGCCATTTGGGAGGACCTTTCTGAGATGGCCCAGGCTGGTCATTTGACTGAGTTGGGATTGATTCAAGATTCAATCTCCCAATTCTGTCAATCACATCATCCAATGTGTCATCCGTGGTTGTTTCTTCATGTGGGGGAGAGAGTGCTTCAGGACATGATTCCACATTTTGATTCAATATCAGAATCCCCCCTTCAAGATGTGGAATCTCATTATCAAATTCTTGGAAAGACTTTGCATGTGTGAATCTATCCAGGCGATCAAGTTGCCGCTAAACAACCTTGTCACTCTTGGAAGATTCAAGAAATATGACATCTCTTGCTATTACAAATTTCTTATTTGCTTCATCATAGAGACGATATCCTTTGGAGGTATTGGAGTACCCCAAGAAGATACATTTTCTGCTTCTAGCACCAAGTTTGTTCCTTTGGCCCTTGGGTATCAAGGCATAACAGGTGGACCCAAAGACCCTGAAATGCTTTACCGAAGGAATGTGGCCATGCCACATTTCAAAAGGAGTTTTGTTTCTAATTGAACTTGAAGAACACCTATTCTTTATGTAAACAGCACATAGAACTGCATCAGCCCAAAACATCAATTTTACATTCTTGAAAAATAACATGGAGCGGACCATATTTAAAATAGTTCTGTTCATTCTTTCAGCTACACCGTTCTGTTGTGGATTATATGGCACAGTTGTTTGATGTTTGATTCCATGTTGATGAAGATAATTTTCAAATTCGTTTGAAGTGTATTCTTTTCCATTATTAGTACGTAGAGAGCCAATATTTAAGATAGTTCTGTTCATTCTTTCAGCTACACCGTTCTGTTGGGGATTATATGGCACAGTTGTTTGATGTTTGATTCCATGTTGACGAAGATAATTTTCAAATTCGTTTGAAGTGTATTCTTTTCCATTATTAGTACGTAGAGAGCCAATATGAGTTTGTGCATCATTTTCTATCCATGCATGAAAATTCTTGAATGTTTGAAAAGCATCAGACTTATTCTTCAATAAGTAAATCCAACACATTCTAGTGTAGTCATCAATAAATGTCATCATGTATTTATTTCCATTTGCAGAAGCAATAGGCATAGGGCCACATAAATCTGAATGAACAAGCTCAAGTTTTCTATGTGCTGTGGAGTGTGAATCATGAAATGGCTGTTTGCTATGCTTTCCTAGAATACAAGCATCACATTCCTTAGGTTTTCTAGGAATTGTAGGCAGTCCATTAACACCATTTTTCTTCAACAAACGAAGGCTTTCATAGTTTAAGTGTCCAAATCTAGCATGCCATAACAGACTTGATGGGAATGTACCTTCATCATGATGTGAACTGAATGCAAAGTTTTGAGCATGAGCAGATGAACCTTTCAGCTTCAAGAGTCTCCCTTCTTCTATTCCCTCCATGACAAGTGAGTGATCTGATGCTGTTCTGACCTCTGCCTTGCCATCAAACAAGTGAATTGAGTGTCCTTGCTGCTGGATTTCGATCAGGGACAGCAAGTTTCTCTTCAACTCCGGGAGGTATAGAACCTCATGTAGGATATGATCAGGAAGACCAGGCAGTTTAAGCCTGACTGTGCCAAGCCCTGATGGCTTGAGTTTGGATTTATCTGCGAAATATATTGCTCCATCAACTTTGTCAGTGAATTCTTCAAAAAAATCTTTTCTAAATGTCATGTGACATGTTGCTCCTGAATCTAGCAACCAATCATCTCTCCATGAAGTAAATGAAACATCAAATAAGTTTTCAGTTACTCCATTGTTACAATGTGCTAGAACATAATGAGCGGATCCAGGTGCTTTACCTTTGTCTTGATTTCTTTGCTGCTCAATTTTATCCCAAGGTGTGTCAGATTCTCTGCCCCCCTTTTCTCTGAAGTTTCTTCTTCCTCTTCTTCTTCTGCCACCTCTTCCTCTGGATGAATCTGGAGCATGACTCTTTTCTTTATGTGCCAAGTATGCAGCCTCTTTAGAAGATGAAGGGACTGTCATATTCTTTTGAAGGAGGAGAAAAAAAAACTTTGCTGGAAAATATACTCAATTTAGAAGGACAAAAACTCTGCTAAAAAACACTGAATTCTGCACCAAAAAAAAATATATTTTTTGTGTTTGAAGAAAAATTGTATTGAAGGTATGGTGAGAGGGGCGCTTTTGAATAATGGACGGAGGTTATGAAGAGGCGGTATTGAATATGGGAGGGAGCGTCAAGTTGACAATGAGTGGGATTTTTCTGGTAAAAAAAAATTGAATGATATTAAAAAATGGAAGAGGCGGTATATGGTGAAAGGGAGGCGATAATGAATAATGGAGAACTTTATGGAAAGGCGTTATCAATATTCGATGTATGGAAGGCGGTAATACTCCCGTGGCCTGTTGTATTAAAAATGGACAGCGTGTTAGAAATGGTATTGAACGATAATGGTGGGCGGTATTATGTATGCGTGGAGCGGTTAAAATATGAAACGGCGAACGGCGTGTATTATAAAATGGTATGACGGCGTATTATTATATAATGATGTAATGACGTAGCATATTAAAATGGTATGACAACATATTAAACTTGAATGTATTGAACGATAATGGTGGTGGCTCTGTATTATTTGAAAAAAAACGCTATATGGAGTAACGTGGGCGGAGAGGGCTCGTGTTAAATGGACAGAGGGCGTATGACAAGGCTGTATTATATGGGCAACGTATTATGAATAGAGGGCGTGGTTATGACAGTCGATGTAATGGGAGAGCCGACTTGTATCACTGTGAAATGGGAGAGCCGTGTTGTATCATTGTGAAATGGGAGAGCTGACTATGAAATGTGGAGGCGATATGCGTGGGAGTAGTAGTGTATGAAGCCCGCGATAGGTAGCGCAGGTAGGGAGGGGAGGTGGACGATGTAAGGTGAAGGAACGATTTGCAGAGTGGAGTGGGGCGTAGTGAGCATTGGGTAGGTGAGTGCAGATGTGTAGGCGTTGGGGAAGAGGATGGGGAAGAGGGGAGATGTGAAAGGACGCAGGGTTGTTAGAGGAAGGGAGCGTTGGAGAGAGGGAGGCCGAGAGGCCGTTACAAAAAAATCGGGAATGGCAGAGTTGCAGGACTGCAAAATTGCAGAGTGGCAGGTATCTGCTGGAACTACAAATTGCAAAATTTCAGAGACTGCAAATTGCAGAATCTTCAGGAGCTGCAAATGTCAAAGTTGTCCATGATTTGCAGAGATAATTAAAAAAAAAAAATGCAGAATTACAGTACAACAATTTAATGGAGCAGCAGAAACTAGCATAAAAATTGACTGAGCAAAGGAATGAGGGAGTTACACCACAGGCAAAAATGCCAATAGTGGGACTGGCTCTGGATTTAAGGCCCAACCGTAGAGGTAACCTCAAGGTATGTGTATTAGTCAAGAATGTACATGAATTTATACATGGAGGTGAGGCTATTGGGATTCATCTCCCAATGACTCTGCCTTCCTTATTTCCTAATATTATTTATTATACAATATTACATATCCACACCCAACCCATAGGATTAGGTGTAAACACTTCTTTCTTCTCTAGATTCAAATGCCATGACAAGTCTAAGATCTTGTTCACATTCTTCTTCACTATCAGATAGCCCATCACTGTCTTCATGAATATA
Organism: Pinus albicaulis; assembly: GCA_034641835.2. Lineage (NCBI taxonomy): Eukaryota > Viridiplantae > Streptophyta > Pinopsida > Pinales > Pinaceae > Pinus > Pinus albicaulis. The sequence continues at coordinate 778,240,098 of CM076573.1, read as the reverse complement.
ATAACTTTTTCTAGTGTTAAACTGATTCTTATTCCTTCTTGCTACTTCCTTCCCTTTTGCAGGTGTTTCTTTATGAGGACACTTAGCAGCATAATGACCAATTCTTCCACACTCAAAACATTTGAAAGGAAGCTTACCTCTGAATCGTCCTGTGCCAAGTTGGAGTTTCTTTACAAAATTTGCCTCATCTTCTTCTGAGATATATCCTGATCCTTCTGGTTCTTGTACTTCTTTCCCTTTTGTAGAAGCTTTGAAGACAACCTCTTTGACTTCAGATGGTCCTCCTCTTCTCATTTCATATGCGGTTAGAATTCCATGAAGTTGTACCATAGTAAGATTTTGAAGATCCTGTTTTTCTTCAAGAGTAGAAACTTTTGACTCAAATTTTGCTGTTAGTGATCTTAAAATTTTCTCAACCAAAGTAGATTCGGTTATTGTTTCTCCTAGATTTTTCATATGATTTACAACATCATCAACACGTAAAAAGAAACTGGCAATACTCTCATCACTATGCATCTTCAAATTTTCATATTCAATTCTGAGAGTTTGGAGTTTTTCACTTTTTACCTTTGCATCACCTTCATAACTTAGAATGATTTTGTCCCACATTTCCTTTGTTGTATTTAGCTGCATAAATTTGACAAATTTAGATTCAGTCAGACTTCCCGTTATAGCATTGACCGCCTTTGCATTTGATTCATAATTCTTCTTTTCAGTTGGATCTGTTGGTATTGTAGCTGGATATTGATATCCTTGTTGAACAATGGCCCATACCTCTGTTCCCATAGACTGAAGATAGGATCTCATCCTTGTTTTCCAAAATATTAAATTGCTTCCATTAAAGAGCGGAGGCTTGATAGATGCTGTTCCATCTTGATTGCTCATCTTGCTTGATCTTCCTTCTAGCGGCTAAGCTTTTCAGAAGGACCTGCTCTGATACCAATTGTTGGGAAAAATACTAAGAGGGGGGGGTGAATCAGTATTTAGTGCTGACTGAATTTTTTTTAAACTTTTTCTAGCTTTTAAACCCATACGCTACTTTACTGAACACAACTCGCGTATATCCACAGATCGCCTTAAGTAAACTCGCGTATGCTCAGAGATCTAAATATGCATTTAATTCTTAACTTATATCATTGCATCATTCATTCACAAGATGTTTAGTAAGCAGTAAACAGGTGCAGTAAGAACAGAATAAATCACCACACATAAGCAACACACATGAACACCAGGATTTAAGGTGGAAACCCAATTCGGGAGAAAACCACCGCTGCCGTCGTCTCAGTCTTCAATATTTATTATATAAAGAAAACTTCTTACAATCATGTACTGGCGCAGACTCATACCAGCACGCAGGCACCCACTTGCAGAAGGCTACAACCTTCTCTCGTTTACCAGCCTCTCCTGGAAGGGAGCTACAACCCCCTGCTCTTGTTTACCAGCCTCTCCTGGAAGGGAGCTACTACTCCCTGCTCTCGTTTACTAGCTACCACTGGAAGGGATCTTCTACCCCCTTACTGAAGGCTTCAACCCTCAGCACTACTACTGACCACGTTTCATCAATTTTCAAACTCGATCAAATAGCTTCATCACAGCCTTTCACTTATCAATAAATATACTTCGCCCAATGCTTCAAACATAACAGTGAAACCACTGTAACCAGAATATCAGAGATAACCCAGACTTCAAAATAGATATACAGAAACACATTCAACCTTGAGCAATCATCAGTTTAGATACCATATGCGCTTTTATTTAGTCAGACCCGCGTATACATCTGTGCATTTTTCAGAAAACCCTAACTACCCATACGTGCTTTTATTGAATTAGATCCGCGTATACACACGCTTTTCATGAAACGAACCTGCGTATAGATCTATAAAAGATAAACTTTGCAGAACATATCAGATCTATGAACTTACCTAGATTTCTTCAATTTCTTCATCAGATTTGTGCCAGGTCTTCATCACTTCTTTTTAGATCATCCTAGAGATTCATCATTTCTAGATCTTCATCATATTCATAGGTGCATCATAGATTCAGATCTATCAATTAAGAACAGAGTTCAACCATGCAGATATACTTCAGAGTGAAGTATTCATTAACACCCAGACACTTGCCCGCCCTCTTGCACTATGATTTTCTTCTCCTTAAATAGATTTGGCCTTTATCAATACCATGAGTCAAAACTACTCAACCACTGATGGTATTCTTGGACGGGATCAATTATATAATCAAGCACTCAACACTTTGGGCCAATACCATGGTAATGCCCCCTGGTTTTATAAAAATAGAGCGCAAATTGTCATACGCGACTTGGCACGTTCATTTCCGCGTACATACGCGACTTCTCCTTAACAAAACCGCGTATGCCTTGTGACATACCTTGTTCAACATTATTCTGGCACTTTCTGAATTCCTTTCTTCTGCTACTTCTGAACGGATCTGTAGATACATCAAATTTACATCATTTCCATCAAGGACAACTTCATCAAGCAGGTTCCATCAACTTTATCAAGTAGGTTGCCCTATCAAGGACAACACTCGCATCATATTGCCAACAATAGGGAGCTCATAAGCTCATTATTAAAGGTAAATTTCCCATTCCTGTGATTGATGAATTATTGGGTGAAATACATGGATAAATTTATTTTACCAAGTTGGATCTCCATTCATGATGTCATCAAATTAGAATGAGGACTGAAGATATTTCGAAAATTTCATTTCGAACTCATGAAGGTCATTATGAATTTTTGGTCATGCCTTTTGGCGTTATCAATGCACCTTCTACATTTCAAGGGTTGATGAATTCCATTTTCAAACCCTTCCTTAGAAAATTTTTGTTACTATTTTTTGATGATATACTAATTTACAATAGGTCTTGGAAGGATCATGTTCAACATGTTGATAGGGTGCTAAAACTATTGGAGGAGAAACAATTATATGAAAAAGCTCCAAATGTTTCTTTGGAGTACAAGAGGTGGAATATTTGGGTCATATTGTATCTTAGAAAGGTGTTAAGGTAGGCACTAACAAAATTAAAGCCATTAAGGAATGGGAATTCCTCACAACCATAAAGCAGTTGCAAGGGTTTCTCGAGTTACCAACATATTATCACACGTTTGTTAAGAATTATGGGCGAATAGAAGCACCTCTAACAACATAATTGAAGAAAGATGCATTTTCATGGACTCTTGAAGCAACTAAGGCCTTTGAACATCTTAAATAAGCAATGTGTCAAGCACCCGTCTTAGCCACACCAGACTTCACAAAAATATTTATTGTGGAATGTGATACCTTAGGAAATGGAATTGGTGTTGTTCAAATGCAAGAAGGAAGACCCATTTATTTTGAAAGTCGTCCAATCAAAGGAAAGTATTTACAGAAATCTATTTATGAAAAGGAAATGTTGGCAACACTACATGCACTAAATAAATGGTAACCTTACCTAATGGGAAGACACTTCAAGGTGAAAAATGATCATGATAGTCTTAAATACTTTTTGGAACAAAGAATATCTTTAGAAGAGCAGAAAAATGGGTCACAAAGATGTTGGATTATGCCTTTGAAATCATCTACAAAAACATGAAGCTAAATGTTGTTGCAGTTTCACTCTCAATAAAGGATGAGGAGGTGGAAGCATTGCTTTGTGCCATTTCTATTATCTAACTATATTGGATAATTGAAGAAAGGGAGGAATGGAAGAATGACAAAGAAGTGTGGACACTCATTCAAAATTTGCAGCAAGATCCTAGTACATCTGATACATTTAGTTGGAAAAATGATTCCTTACGGTAAAAAGATCGCTCATATCTTTCTAAGAATTCCCAAATACAACAAAATATTCTTTTGGAATTTCACAGCTCTCCCCTAAGAGGACAATCAGGCTTTTTAAAAACTTACCAAAGGGTGAAGAAATAATTTTTTGGGATGGCCTTAAATCTTATATTCAAAAGTTTGTGGCAGAATTTTTGGTTTGGAATCAAAATAATTTTGAGATAATTAATACCACGAGTTTGCTACAACCTTTATCCATTCCAAGTCAACGTTAGGAGGAGGTTTCAATGGATTTTATCATAGGTTTACCTAAGTCCGAAGGAAAGAGTGTCATCATGGTGGTAGTTGATAAACTTACCAAGTATGCACACTTTTGTTCATTATCTCATCCATTTAAAGCAAGTACAATTTCTATTGCCTTTATGGAAACAATTCAAAAGCTATATGGAAGCCCAAATATTATTGTTAGCGAAAGAGATCCCATTTTCACTGGAAATTTTTGGATGGAATTATTTTCTTGTTTGGGTACTCAACTAGCTCATGGCTCATCTTATCATCCTCAATCCTATGGGCAAACTGAGATAGTGAAATTTTTTTGGGAAGGATATCTTTGTTGTTTTGTATCTGATAAACAAACACAATGGGTCAAGTGGTTACTTCTAGTTGAAAGGTGGTATAACACTTCCTTCCATACTGCAGCAAAAATTACCCCATTTATTTCACTTTATCGATATCATCCACCGTCCATCACATAATATTTAAGAGAAAATTTTAAGGTTCAAGCAATGGAAGATCACATCGAGCATCAACAAAACGTTCTCCAACTCTTAAAGGATAACCTAAATTTGGCACAAAATCGAATGAAACAAGAGGAAGATCAACATAGTTGCGAGAGAAGTTTTGATGTAGGAGACTGGGTATTTTTAAGGCTACAACCATACAAACAAATGTCCCTCAAGCAAGCTAAGAAGGACAATAAATTATCACCAAAGTAATATGGTCCTTACAAGGTGTTGCAAAAGATTGGTATTGTGTAATACAAATTGGAACTTCCTGCCTGTTCTCGAGTGCGCTCAGTTTTCCATGTTTCATGCTTAAAGAAGGTTATAGGTGACAAAATTCTAGTTCAAACAACATTGCCAGAACTTGATGAGGAAGGAATAATCATATTGGAACCTGAAGTAGTCACAGACACAAGAACTCAACAACTACAAAATCAATCAATTTCAGAGTATCTCATCAAGGAGAAGAACTTACCCACTGGAGATTCCACGTGGGAGGATGAGAATTTTATACAGAAGCATCTAGAACTACTCAAGCATTGAGGACAACACTTTTTTGAAGGAGAGGGGCATGTTAGGTCCCTAACTAGTGCAGTCCCTTATTGTTGTTAGTGTAGCCCCTTATTGTTATTTTTGTACCCCTATAGTCCCCATATTGTTATTATTGTGCCCCATAAAAGCCCACTATTTTTATTATTGTGCCCTTATATTATTATTGTTAGGTCATCTAGGATTATATTGTGACCCCATTGACTCCTATATATTGAAATGATGTTTTTTAATTTGAATCATCCAAGAATTTTTCATTTATGTAATGTAAAGGAGGTTTCCCCCTCGAAGTGGGTGATTTTTAAGGCATTGATCTCTCTTTTCTTGTATTTTTGGAGTCAGTTTCATGACAAGGAACCCCCATGGGGGAGGATAAAATTTCCTTGTATTCCTCCATGACTTTGTCCATTTGTTGTTGCCACAAAGGGGAGCCTTGTTTGGAGTCTGCAACCATAATCTTCTTCTTTCCTTGTGGGCGAATCGTAATGAAAACAAATTTCTTGGTTTGGGAAATAACCTTACTCCATTTCTTTGTAGTAATCAAAGAGATGGTGGAAGGTCATACTACCTCCAGTATCTTGTACAAATTATTTCCCAAAGTAATAATAACATAACAAGGCCTGGACTCATACACAACATGTCACTTCCACAAGTATGGTTGGCCAAATAATACATCAGAAAATTCAAGAGGAGAAACATCACACAATACCTCATCCATGAAGGGCTTGATGTTGTAGGGAAGGCGACATTGTTGGCTGCCACAAATATCTCTTCCTTGGTGAAGCCACCCAATGGTATATAGTTGCGAGTGTGTTGTGGTAGGTAGGCCGAGCCGCTTCACGACCTCTACTAAAATGAGGTTCTTTTGGCTTCCACTTTCGACAATGAATTGCAGTGGAGAACCCTTCAACCACATCTGGGAATGGAAGAGACGCTAAAAAAAACATTGTTTATGGGGTTAAAATTGCTCCGGAAGTTCAAGACCCGAAAATCGCTAAAAATAGTAAATAAGAAAAGTAATGAAATTGCCTAGGTGGAATAGGTGGGTGGCCACCAATATCCACGTGGATCAACACCCTACTAGAAATCAAAACCATCTTAACAAACATGACAACATGACAACCATACCGCTTATTGTATATTTATAACATAGCTCATTGTGTTATTTACAATAACAATATTACATAAATATATATAGATATACCAAACTTCTTTTTCTCAACCGACAGAAAATGAAGGATACACAACCTGCATCACTTCACCAATCTCCCATGTACCTTCATTGGACCCAAAGTTCTTCCACTACACTTTAACATGCTTGATTGCTCGATTCCAAAGCATGAGCATGTTTTGCTACAAAACGCACTAGAGTTTAGGCTGGAATTATCCTACTGGTTCCACCAGTAATACATACCATTCAATCACATGATTAACATCTTTCACATACTTATTTAGCAATGAGAGATGGAAAACATCATAGAATTTCACTATCGAAGGAAGTGAAATTTGGTTGGCCACTGGTCCAATCCTCTCAAGGATCTCGAAAGGCCCACAATACTGAGGTGCCATCTTGGCACGTGATCCAAACCTTAAGGAGTTATTCTTGGGATTTATGCACAAGTACACATGTTCCCCAACCCAAAACTCCTTAAATACCCTGTGCACATATCCATAACTCTTCTTCCTATCCTATGATGCCTTTAGTTCTTCTTGATAACCTACATTTCCTATTCCATATCTGCCAACATGTTTGGTCCAATCAACACTCGATTCAATGGATCACTCCAACTGATATGAGTGTTGCAACTCTTCCTATATGGTTCCTCAAATGAACTCATCTTCAATGATTCTTGATACCCATTGTTGTACCCAAACTCTACCAGTGGAAGATACTCTTCCCACCTCCTATATTTTTTCATAAAATGCATCCTCAACATGTCCTTCAAAATACTGTTGACCCTCTTTGTGTTTCCATATATTTTCAGATGATAATTTGTACTAAAGGTCAACTTTCTCCCCAAACCTATAAAAATTTTTTTCCAAAACCTAGAAGTGAATTTGGCATCTTTGTTTGACAGAATATTCCTAGGAATAGCATCCAACCTCACTACCTCCCCGATGAAGACGTGCTACCTCGCTAGTTGAATTTGTAGGTTTCACTTGAATGAAGTGTGTTACCTTTTTCAACTTGACAACCAAAAACATAATAAAATCATGTTGTCTAGATATCCCTAGAAAACCTATAATGAATTCCATGGAAATGACCTCCCATTTACACTCTAGGATCAGAATCGAATGTATTAAACCACCTAGATGCTTACACTCTTCTTTTACCTATAGACAATCTAAACATCTCGCAACAAAATTTGCCACCTCTTTCTTCAACTTTAGCCAATGGTAGAACTTATTAAATACAATGAATTTCTTCTAATATCCCAAGAAACCTGAATATGGCTTGGCATAAAATTCCCTCAATATAAGTTTCTTGAGCTCACTATTTTCTTGCACATAGTTCTTGTCCCTAAGTCTCACCAAACCATTTTTCGTGAGATGATAATCCACATCCTGTTCACTTGTACCCTGCTATTGTAATTTGTGCTTAAGCTATTGGTACCTATCATTGTCTTACCTGCAATATCTTATCCTATAAATTTGTCCCATATGAACTCATAGATGCTTTTTGATTTACCTGTACTCTTCTACTAAGACAATCTACAACCTTGTTCTCTTTACCTATAATGTACCTAATCTCGAATTCAAACTCACTAAGAATGGAAAACCACCTAGCTTGCCTGAAATTAAAATTAGGTTTGTCAAATAAGTACCTTAGCCCACTATGATCACTCATCATAATTAACCTCCTTCCAAGAAGAGAGTGTCTCCACATCTTCGATGCATGAATGATCCCTTCGAAATCAAGATCATGCATCACATAATTCTTCTCTTGCTCATTCAACTTCTTTGACTCGTAGCATACTACCTACATTTCCTACATTAGAAATCCACCAAGTCCTATCTTGCAAGCATTTGTACATACCACAAATTTTTTATATGGATCTACAATCCTTAAAACTGGATCATTTGTAAGTAATTGTTTCAACTTCTCAAGACTAGTTCCACATTCCTATATCCATTCAAATTTCTTTCATTTTACTTGCAATGGTGTAATATGATATGAAAGGTATGAAAAGTTCTTGATGAACCTCCTTTAGTAACCCACTAATCCCTTAAATGATCTAACCTCATCCACATTCATGGGAGTTTCCCAATCCATGATAGCTCTAATATTTTCCAGGTCCACTACTATACTTTTTCTAGAAACCACATTCCCTAAGTAATGAACCTCTATCTAAAAGAAGCTGCATTTACTAAGTTTGCCATACATCTTATTCTCTCTCAACAATCTTCACACTACTACCAAATGTTTTGCATGATATTCCTCATTCTTAGAATATATCAATATGTCATTAATGAATACTATCACAAACTTGTCCAGATAAGGACGTAACACACTATTCATCAAACACATGAAAGTAGCTAGAGCATCAGTCAAACCAAAAGGAATCACAACAAACTCATAATGTCCATACTTGGTCTGAAACATATTTTTGCATATGTCCTCTTCTTTGATGCATACCTGGTGATATCTTCATCTCAAGTCGATCTTTGAGAACAATGTTTCTCCCTTCAAGTAATCGAACAATTCATTAATTCATGGTAAAGGGTACTTATTATTAATCACAACTTTCTTCAACTTCCTATAGTCAATGCATAACCTGAGAGTGTCATCTTTCTTCTTCACAAACAACATTAGTGTACCCCAAGGCCACACACTTGACATAATGTATCCCTTATCAAGCATTTCTTTAATTTGCAACTTCACTTTCACTAACTCTGGAGTGCTCATTCTGTATGGTGCCTTTGATGTTGGTGTTTATCCTTACATCAACTCAATAGAAAATTCCACTTCCCTATGAGGTGGTAACTCTGAATTATCTTCTAGAAATATATCCTAAAAATGCTTCAAAACCAGATACATTTTAAAGGCTTCCACATCATCAACATCCTTACATTTTTCGCTAGAAATATGAATTGAAAATAATACACGTCCTTTCCTACTACTGCGCTTGGCCTGCATAGCTGTAACCATCCTCACTAATGTAGGCTTCTTCTTACTCTATAAGTTTCTCTTCTCTACATCATCATCCAAAGACTCAATAGCCTTATCATAGTAATCTACCTTAGTCCTATGAATGTACAACCATTCCATACCCAAAATTATATTGTATGATCCCAACAAAAGAACATTTATATGTGCTGATGTAGGCATACCGTTAAGTTCAAATTCAAAATATATTTCCCAATGATGAGCTCTTTTCTTAGTACCTATAACCAACTGCACTAACCAAGACTATGCATGCACTTCCTTATTCAAACCACACTTATCCACCAGATTAGGACTGATATAACTATAATTAGATACATGGTCAATCAAAATAAAAATAACTTGATCACAAAAATTAACTTCCACATTGATAATAGATACATTATGATAACCATACCTATTATCCAATGTTGCATGAATATGAGGAATACTCTGTCCAACATCCCATATAGTCTGTGCCTCCTAAGCACTGTAAATCTGCGGTCTTCCACCTTGATGTTGTGGACAATCCATCTTACGATGATCCTTGCCACAAGTCCAAGATGGCAAAGGCTTCCTTCCATCACCCTTATTTTTCTCCTCAGACTAAAATACTTGTCCTTTATGAGTTACATTGAAATTATTATGTGGTGCTGCATTCCCCCGTCATCTGTATCTTGTGGGTTTCCTCTCTTCGTAACACACTTTCCTTTATTCTTCTCATTACCTTTAAAATCCTGATTAGAATCATACCTGCACTTCAATTTATTATAATGTTGCTTTAGATTTTTGAAGGATTCCTCTAGAGATCTAGGCTCATCAAAATCAATCCTGTCTTTGAATAAGAGTGACAACCTACTGATGAATCTCTGAATCTTCACTCTCCTCCTAAATATAAGGCATGTATTTCAACAACTCCAAGAATATACTAGTATAATCCTCATCGGTCATAAATCCCATATTCAATTCATATAATTCCTTTTCCATGTCATCATAGTATCTCTTAGATAGATACTTCTTCCTAAAATGTCTCTCGAACTCACTCCAAGTCAACTCCTGTTCTCGAATGGCTCTGACATTCTTTACATCTTCCCACCAAATTTTTTCTTTCCATTATGACTGAAAGTAGCTATCTAGACTTTCATATTCTCTAATTAATCATGCAACATGGAGAACTTATCCATCCCAAGAAACCACGCTTCTGCATCATGTGACTTTTTCATTTCTGCATTTTATTTCTTGAACTCCTCTAGAAAGTACAATGATGACGATGTTGTCTCTTTGAACAAAATTTAGAATAGAACCCACGGTAATTACCCTTCCTATCAGGTGCATCCAAGAACCTATAATCTCAGACTGTATCATCCCCATCAAAGCAATATCCTGACTGAGACATGTTGTAATATGCCTCATTGGTCCTTTCCTTTGGTCCATGACTGATCCTAAGTAGTCCCTATCTCTTCAAATATGATAGACTATAAATGATGATTGCATCAACTGTACAAATTATATGCACTAAGCATGCATATGTCCTTGATTCACCTGATCTCACACTATTTAACTTTATGAAAAATACTGAATCAATTCCACTTTTTAATCTTTTGTGGAAAAATTAATTGCACACACATGCGAAGCATAAACAAAAATTATCAATCGCACATAACATAGTTTTTAATCGGGAAAGCCTGAAGCTGAAAACCCCAAATATATATTATCTAACATGGAGATCATATGACAATCTCATACAAGCATACAAAGCTTATCACAAGCTCTCAGTACAGTACAATCGTCATACATTAATCAGGTCTAATCTTGCAAATCCATGCACCAATATTTGCCACCTTCTAGCCTGCCTCCACTGTGCAATCTCTGCTAAAGAATAGCTCTGACTGAATTTGAATTACCCCTGCATGCACTGTGCAATCCTCATTGGCATCTCCAATATGTTTTTGATGCAATCAATGCATCACTAATAGTCACAACATATAGTCTCTCTTGCCCTTTCACCTATCTCTCCACTGGTCTCCACTGAAACTACCATGCACTGTAGTTAACTGATGTATTTTTCAGTTGATTAATGAGTTATTATTTATGAATTAATTAACCAATTAATTCACTCCACTCCTGCTAGTGTATCAATCAGTTAAACTAGATACAACTAGCTCAACTGAGTCTAACTGAGTTAAACTAGATACAACTCCATAACTACTTCTTCCAACTGTGTCATAACTCTGCCACTTGAGTTCTAACTGAGTCCTCCATGCATTAGCTCCAGTAAACCCTCAGGAATAGCATAATTTCTTCTGTCAGCTATTGTGCCACATCTGTGCACTGAACTGAAGTGCTCCAAGAGAATAAGTTGATGTTTAGAGTCTGATTATTATTAAGAGCTAAATATAATCGACATGCATATATTTTTAGATTGACGATCTATAAATAGACTTTGCCTAATATTCTAAAAATAGAATTTCATATATTTTTCCAACTTGATCAACCATCCACAAATAGCATCCTGCAACTTCTGAAATATGATCGACATGTCTAAAAATAGACATAGTCTAAAAATAGACTTACACCAAAAATAGCCTGCGGGCCCACTTAGTGAAGGAGACTCTTTCCACTAAGCTCATCATCTTTTTGAATCTCAACACTCCCTCTCAATAAGATAGGGATTATCCTTCACCCTAATCCTGCCTCTATGGTCTTCGACTTCGCTCCTGGTGAGTGCCTTCGTTAGAATATCTGCATCCTGATCTTCCTTAGGAATGTACTCAAGCAACATGATCTTCCACTGCACACAATCTCTGATATGATGATACCAGATATCAATATGTTTAGATCTATCATGAAACACAGGATTAACCGAGAGTTTAATGCAACTCTGATTATCACAATGAATCACTGTTGGATCTAAATGTGAACCAAACAAACCAACCAGAATCTTCCTCATCTAGATAGCCTCACATGCAGCTAAACTTGCTGCCATGTATTCTGCTTCCGCTAAAATGAGTGCCATGGATCGTTGTTTCCTGCTGTACCAAGAAACTGTCGTAGATCCGATACTAAAAATCCCTCCTGATGTGTGCTTTCTGTCTATTGGGCTTCCTGCCCAATCTGAATCCATGAAGCCATGCAACTTCACCTCATCCGTCTGTCTGTACCATAAAACATACTCAGATGTGCCCCTGAGATATCTAAGGACATGTTTTCCAGCCTTCCAAAAGAGCTTGGTAGGCTTAACCATCGCTTGTGAAAGTTGGTTCACCACATAGCATATGTCCGGTCTTGTATTGACTAAATACATGAGCGAACCCACCCACTGTCGATAAACAGTGGCATCCACTACCTCTGCTGATGTAGCATCCTCTTTCTTCCAATTTTCTGGAAGAGGAGTGTCGATAGGCGTGCAGCGTTGCATGTGAAACTTCTCCAGTATCTCCCGGGCATACCTGCGTTGAGAAACAAACAATCCACCTTCCCGCTGCCATATTTCCAATCCAAGAAAATAATGAAGGAGGCCTAAATCCTTCATCTCAAACTCCTTTGCAAGATCAGCCTTGCATGAGTGTATCAACTGCTCATCACCTGCTAGTATCAAATCATCAACATAAAGTGCAATGATCAAAAGCTTACCCTCAACCACAATCTGGTACAGGTATGTATCAGCCTCACTCTTGGTGAAGCCAAGTCCAGTGAAATAGTTGTTGATCCGAGTGTACCAAGCAAGTGGTGCTTGTTTCAGCCCATACAGTGCTCTTTTGAGCCTGCACACATGTGACTCGCTGCTGAAGATCTCAAATCCTTCAGGTTGCTCAATGTACACCTCTTCCTCAATGATCCCATTAAGGAACGCAATCTTCACATCCATCTGATGAATGTGCCAACCCATCTGCACTGAGAGAGCAAGGATGGTCTGTATGGAAGAATACCCTGCGATAGGTGAAAAAGTTTCTTCATAGTCAATCCCCTCAATCTGTGAGAAGCCCCGGGAAACAAATCTTGCCTTATACTTCTCGATGCCCCCATCAGCAACTTGCTTTACCTTGTAGATCCATCTTGATCCTACGACTGATTTTCCCATCGGCCTTGGAAGAATCTCCCAAGCACTGTTTCTGACAATGGAGTCATACTCCTCCACCATGGCATCTACCCATGTGGGCTCCTGCGTTGCTTCTTCAAAATAATATGGCTCTGTCACAATACACTCGCTCATAAGAGCCATGTATCCAGTATATCGGTCAGGTGACTGTCTCTATCTGCGCTGTGATGTAGGAACTCCTACATTCTATGCCGCATCAACCTTCAGTCTCTCAGCTTCTGTGGTACGCTTCTTGCCTTGTCTGATGTTTGGTTTTGCATGAGTGGACTCCTCCACTCCCTGAATCTCCTCCTGTGGCTGATCCACATCTAGAGGATCATCTTTGGGAACAAGAAGTTCCTCTTCCGCATGCAAGTGTAGCTCCCTCTCAAGTGACAACTGCATGGCTTTCACCTCATTGAATTTTATATACCGTCGCATAACAGTCATCCGATTGTTTGGAAAATACACATGATAGTTATTGGGTGTTTTTGTGTACCCCACAAATATCCCAACTTCTGCAGTCAGCTCCAACTTCTTCCTGGCATCCTTCGTCACATGAATGTAAACAGGTGAACCAAAAATCTTCAAATGAGAAATATCAGGCTTCTTACCAGTAAAAGCTTCCTCGGGTGTACTCATGCCAAGTACTCTATGAGGACAACAATTTTTCACATAAACTGCAGTGTTTCATGCTTCCACCCACAAGTGCATCGGTAGGCCCTGGTCATGCAACATCGCTCGTGCAACACCCATGATCATTCTGTTCTTTCTCTCCGCGACCCCATTCTGCTGTGTGTTATGAGGTGCTATGAGTTCTCTTCGAATTCCTTCTTTGCTATAGAAGTCTTTGAATTCGCCTGAGATGTATTCACCACCATTATCTCTCCTTAGAGCTTTCACCTACTTCCCCGACTCCTTCTCCACCAATGCCTTGAACTCACAGAACTTTGAGAATGTTTCACTCTTCTTCTGCATGAATAAGATCCAACATCTACGAGAAAAGTCATCAAAAAATATCACATAATACCTGTGTTTCGCTATTGAAGCAACCGAGAATGGTCCACACACGTCTGTGTGAATTCTCTCTAGGATCACCGAATCACGGTTCTCCTTCTCATGAAAGGTGGTCTTCACAAACTTACCCATTGTACATCCTTTTAACTGATCTGACTATGCAAGAGTACCCTTGGGAAGTCTAGTATAAATTTGCTACAAAATCTTCAAAGCGCCATGGTGAAGATGGCCCAATCTCCTGTGCCATAACTCGCCCTCATCCCGGCTCACCACTTATTCTACTTTGCCCACCATTGCAGCGCAGCCATCTACCTCTAGCTTGTAGAGATTCTTAATTCGAACCCCTATCTTCTTGGTTTGACCCGTTGTTTGATGTCGAAGGAAGGCTTTTCCCTCACTGAAAACAACATCATAACCCCTGTCTTCCAGCATTGTGACTGAGACCAAGTTCTTCTTCAGACCTGGAACATGCATGAAATTCTTCAACAAGAATGGATTATCGGACTCCCTCTCAAAGGTAATGGTCCCAATGCCTGTCTCACTGTACCTACCATTGTCGCCCATCTCTATATGCATCTGGAGGTCCTTCTCCTCCAAGTCACTAAACAACTCTTTGTCTCCCGTCATATGGAAAGATGCACCACTGTCAAGATACCACACCGATCCCATGCAACTTGAAACCAAGCATGCGATCAAGGAAAAATCTAGCTCAAATTGCAAGGCTAAGGCCTCTCTAGCTGCAGATCTAGTAGCCTGCTTATTCTTCTTCTTATGTGGATAGTTAGTGGCGAAATGTCCATGCTCGTGACAGTGAAAACACTTCACTTTGGACAAGTCCTGCTTCTTGCCTTTAGAACCATATTTTAAAGAAGATTTATTCCCCTTCCCTTTCCTTGCTTTGGCAGCCAAAGCAAAATTCTCTTCATCTTCATTCTTCAATGAAGATCCATCTCTGGTACCCCGCATTATCTCCTCCTGCACAAGATCCGAGCAAAGTCGCTCCCATCCTGGCAGTTTCTCCCATCCATTGACAAAGTCTTCGTAGCTATGCCAACTCTTTGGAATATCACATATAGATAGTCCAAGGAGACTATCCGAAGATTTGGCATAGTCTATGCCAACTCTGATGAATAGTCACACATTTTTCTAAATCGATCCACAATGAAATACAAATAGTCATGACCTATCCTAGACAAAGGAAAATTACCAACAAAATCCACTGACACAATTTCCCATGGATGAATCACAAGAGGGAGTGGTGTGTAGATTCAAAATTTTCTATTAGTGGGCTTTCTAACTGAACACAACACAAATCCCTTTACATATCGTCACAATATTTTTCATGTGAGGCTAATAACACAACCTCTGAAAATGAAAAGGTTTTGCCTACACCAAAATTACCTGACACAAGAGAGGTATGTGCCTCTATAATTACATGTATTCTCTCATTGGCAGGGATACAAAGTTTTCCAAGGTGGTACAACAATTTACCCTGCAAATGGTAATTATTCACATGCGATCCATGAGTCAGATTTTAATAAATCTCCTTAAAATCATTGTCATCAACATTTTTTTCAACATAAATTTCAAAATATAAAGAAGCATTCTGCAAAATTATAGATGCAGAAATAGTAGGGCGAGAAAGCATCTCTGCCACTTTGTTGTTGGTTCCCTTCTTGTATTTTATTATCAAGTGAAAATGCTGGAGGGATCCCATCCATCTGAAATGACATGCTTGTTGAATCTTGGTCTACGACTGGAGGTACTCCAAGGGTTGGTGATCTGTGTGAATGATTGTTTCCTTGCCAATCAAATAGTGCTTCCACTTCTTCACACTTTGAACCAAGGCATACATCTCATTTTCATATGTGGGATAGTTCTAAAAAACTTGGGAGAATGTATCTGAATGGTAACATACATATTTCCTCCACTGCATCAACACTGCTCCCATGGCATATCCACTAGCATCTATCTTGATTTCAAAAGGATATTAAAGGTTAGGTAAGGCCAAAACTGATGCGGTATTGATCTTCTCTTTCAGTGTATCAAATGCTTTCAACTACTTTCCTCCCCACTGAAAGGTTTGCTTCACACTTTTCAATGCATGTAAGGGGGATGCAATGATGGAGAAGTTGGCAATGAACCTTCTCCAGTATTGTACTACACCCAAAAATCTATGAACCTCTATAACATTGGTGGGTTTAGGCCACTTTACAATCACATCAATTTTAGAAGGGTCTATTTTTAATTTTCCACCTCCGACAATGTGACCCAAGTAAACAAAAGAGGTATTAAGAAATTCACACTTAGACATTTTGACATACAATTTTTCTTTTTGTAAAAATGTAAGCACCTCTTTAACATAACTCACGTGATATTCCTATTTCCTACTAAAAACAAGAATGTCATCAAGATACACAAGTAAAAAATCATCAATAAAATGTATGAAAATATCATTCATCACCCTCATAAATGTGGTTGGAGCATTGCATAATCCGAATGGAATGACCAGCCATTCAAATAACCCTTATTTTTTCTTGAATGCAATCTTCCATATATCCTGTTCTGCAATCCTAACTTGATGATAACCACTGCACAAGTCCAGTTTTGTGAAATAGGAAACATTTTTCAATTGATCTAAAAAATGATCAATGCGAGGGAGAGGGCATCAATTCTTCACCATTATTTTGTTTAGTGCCCTATAGTATACACACATCCTCCATGTTACATACTTCTTTAGCACCAACACGATAGGTGAATTGCATGGAGAAGAACTTGGCCTTATGACCCCTTGGTTTGGCATTTCCTACACCTTCTTCTTTATCTCCTCCATTTAAGTGGTTGACAACCTGTACATACCAATGTTGCATAAAGGATCATTGTGCTGTAAGTGAATCTCACGCTTTGGAGGCAACCCACTTAGTTCCTGAAAAATCCCATTATAGTTAGAAACAATTTCATACAATTTCGTCTTATGAGTGGGATCACAACCTTGGAAAGCTTCATATGTCTCTTCATATTTTTCTCTCACAACCATGAGCATGCACCCTTTGTTGGAATTGATCAATCTCTTCATCTGACCCACACTTAAAAGAATGGAAATGATTTTGGCATGATGAGATCTAACAATGTATTCCACCTCATCCTTCATGAGATGATACTTGTTTTCATGGAAAAAAAATTATTTCTTATCATACAAATATGGACTCCCCAATACAATACCACAAAAATCCAAGGGTACAACATCAAGATCAATCTCATCTACTAGTTTGTATGCAATCACAAATATCACTCTACACTGCTTGGTTACATGTAATTTGGCTTTATCACACACCCAACCAAGAGGGTAGGGTTTCATATGAGGCTTGGTCTCTAACCCTAACTTCTTAAAAAAGGATTCTAAAATCAAATTTACTTGTGAGCTCGGGTCAAACAAGGTTTCCACTTTAGTATGCTTCATTACGACTCCAATGTGGAATAATTTAATAATCTTCCATTAATTAACAAGAGACTCATTTGAATGACTTATAATTGCACGCATTTCAGAATTTTCATTAGCATGAAGAGAAAGAGTACCTCGTATTCCCACTGTTGTGATCTGTGTCTTGTCACCGGAATCGGATCCAAGGTCATGTTGTACGGTTGTCACCGTATTTTCTTGTTCTTCCCACCAAATCTCTTTGGTTTCAACTCCGGATGCAACCTACAACAATGTTCATCATCACGGCCTTCCTTTTTACAATGTTTCAAAGATGGCTTTGCTCCATCCTCCTTCTTGTCCTTTCCCTTGCATTTTCCTTTTAACTTTCAATTATGAGGTTTGAAAGATGATTTCTTCAATTGTTATTCTTTTTCATTATTTCATCTGCTTTCAAGGTGAATTCCCTTCACACTGGCTGCATGGATAGTAGTGGGCTCAAATAATAAAAAAGAATTATTGATGTAACTATGTAAAGCACCAATATACTTTGTTATAGTTTTTGGTGAATCAAGTGAAATACCCAAATTAAAATTTTATTTTCTAAACTCTTATGTGAAGATTTTTACATTTTGACTATTT